>OY734948.1:21534570-22134570 GCA_963457585.1 Spergularia bocconei
TGAGCTGAACTTGTTAAATACAATCCTGAGCGCATCATATTCCACATTTTTCAAGATATCATCTGCGATTGCAGACACCTGCAGAAAAAATTCCGGAGATCATTTAGTAGAAGGTAAAGAAAAGACGGAAATACCTACTTCAATTGAGAATTTAGCTAAATCAACCAAATCAAGAACAAGGAAAACCCTTCTAACGAACTCAATAACCATACAAATTAACTAGAATTTAACTAATCCCCCCCCCCAAAGCCCCTAAAGGAGAATACCCTCTGCTACTACTTTATTCTTGCATAAGAACTTCAAGTGCAATTCTTGACTCAATTGTCATTACAGGTTCTTAATTTTCATAATAGAGATGCGGAAACTAAGGTAAGGCTGCGTACATACACCCTCTCCCAGGTCCCACCTCGCCATACGTAGGAGCCATTGAGGTAATGCTTTCACTGTCTTGGTATACATTTTATTCAAGTGTAACAGTTCTCACGAACATAACATAAAATCGCCAATAGAGAGAGGTATCTTGATTCAAAAAACTTTTTTAGATTTAAGAGCGTTTAGAGCTAAAGTAAATTTCAAACTGCTAAAGTGGTCATATCAGGAAATCCAGGTTTTGGGCCTGATCAACTCAATTACTCAATATTCTTCCAACTTATTTACTTCTTACTATACGTCACTTTCTGACGCAGGCTGGAGATCGCTTCCAGCAACTGTTTGCCCACCTCTTTACCTCTTGCTTTGAGCTTTACACACTACGGATAACTTTGCATCTAGTCCAAGAGGCATCCTCTTTCAAGTGGTCAGCAGACCCAAGTATGGCACAGGGGAAAGCCAAACATGTTCGAATTTTGTTTGTTCGATACACACTCACAGAAGTTCAATTCACAAACACACATCAAAAGAGGACATAGTGAAGCAAGGCCAATAACAACAGGAGCAAAATTGACGAATCTATAACTACAATCGTCTTGGATACACTTGCCAGGAACTAAATGTTCATGGGTCCAGCAAAAAACCGCTAACCCTGTTCTATTGCATTAAATATAATTTGAGGTCTTTTACAAACCACAAACCAAGGATTGATCCATCAGGGAAAAATATCAATAGAATAAAAGTAGAGTACACACACAAGAATCGAAGATACTAAAAGCACCACAGGACTCATAAAGAATAACTCAGTAAATGGCAAATTACAGCAAAGTAAACAGGCAACATTCTGCAAAGTTATCTGTGATACATTAGACAAGCATAAAATCACACCTGGGTATAATTCAGTGGATTTTTCTGAAGCTCAGTCAAGCTGAGTTCAATATCCTTCTTTGAATCACGAATAAGCTGCGCCTTAGCCTTCTCACCCAGAATGACATATTTGTTTTCTTTGTCTGGACCTGCCGCAATAAATACGGACACATTTGTATTTAAGAAGTGATGCAAACCGAACCACAGGTGAAAGTTAAGATCATAACAATAGCAGCTCAAGTAAAACAAATACCAGCATTCAGCTTGTGGACTGCTTTGCTTGTTTTGACAGAAGTTGAATTGATTCCACCACAAAGACCTTTGTCTGAGGAGATTGTCACGATCACATTTCTCTTGACATCAACACCTAAGGGTCCAACAACAAATTAGTAAATACCCCTTGCAGAATCATTAGATCCAAGACAACGCCAACAGATAAGCATTATGAAAATAATCATTTTTTTATAAAAAAAATTTAAAGCCAGCATGTAACAACTTATTGTGCAGACGCCTTAGCCACAGATACCCCCCCCCCCAAACACCCATTTTCAAAGTTTAGAACAGAAGCAATACATAGATAAACACAAAAAATGAGTATGGAGCCCCTAATAAAGGCATCGATTTTGTGCATAAAATAAATAGCCATCTCAAATCTCAACTGATATGTACAGAGTAAACAAAAAAAAAGTCCAAAAGACAACATGAAGAGTGTTCAACATACATATAAAATAGACCAATAAATATTGAGTCAGTTACTTTGATTCCTCAGCTTAAGAAAACATACAAACATGTGGCAACAGCATCCAAGTTAAAAATCCTTCTATCTAATGCTAATACAAAGTGCAATGTCATAAAGACATCAAAAGATACCCCACATCTATGTTTTAGTAATCAACTTGTCACTTATTTCGACCGGCAATCGATTTTTCTCCATTTTGCAGATACATTTTCTCCGGATAGCCTATTTTTACATGAAATTTCTCATCATTATACCGTTCTCTGTTTGGGTGGCTTCAGCCCCCTTGGTGCATTCATGTCTTATAGAAAATGGTTGGCAAGCCTCGGGATCTTACAAAATACTATCTTAATCATCGATAAAAACAAACATTACCAATTGGAACAAATAAAACAATCAAACCAGGCACAGCATAAATAAATTAGAGGGGAAAAAAAAAAGATGCTTACTAGGAGTGTCTCCAAGAAGTGCAGTGAAAGGTTGCCATAAGCCACGAGAGTTTTCAGCTTTTGTTTGAATTTGTCTTAGCTTTGAGGCTGCAACCATCTTCATGGCCTTTGTGATCTTCTGGATGTTCTTAACACTCTTCATGCGGTTTCTAACTGCATTATCGACACATTACAGATCAAAGTCAAAAGATGTTGCGAAGAATGGAACACATACAACACCTACAAAACTATAAACCAGTATTTGTTACTTACCAATTTGAGTAGAGATACAACGAACACCTGGTACAACATTCTCCCTGCAAACAGAAACTCAAGAGATCAAAAGTTGAAATACACAAACAAAACCAAATATATTATTTGCACCACCAATTCTTAGCCCCATGAGAACAAGTATCCTACAAGAACCTCATACTTCCTAGTCACAGACCAAACCCTCAAGCCAATGCTAGTAGCTGAATCCGAGACATCTACTCAACAGTCAACCACTGATGTCACATCAATTGTAAAGGAAGTTTGACAAACATCCTCTTAGAGATTACTCTCCAGGAAGCCACCAAATAAAGTTTTGCCCCAAGTACCTCGTGTGTTCATCCCTAAGAAAACCCGCTAAATTGTTTGCATTACTATATGACACCACGTCCACCTAAATTCCAGTTCCGCCACAATTCATCCCCAAAACAACCCACTGTAGAACTTTATGTAGATATAAACCTAGCCGAAGAAGGCTATGTGAACCTAGCCAGCCACGAGACCCCATAAGCTGGAACAGCAGACCGCACAAGTGGGGTCGGGTCCTATCATCACACACCCTCAATTTACAAGTTAGGAGGCCCCAACTTCAAGTGAGCTCCCACAACATCCTCAAACAATACACAGTAACAAAAATAAAGCATACCCTCCATGAAACTTGTGACAAACATCGATCACCGATAGTATAGTAAGTCGATCAATACGCAAAATGGGTTATACGGGTAACGACCGTAGAGTTGATTTCATTTTCAATCAAACATAAAGAGTCCACCTTTACCATCAAAACTAATCAATCAAACAACTCCATTATTCATACATTAAACATAACCAGTTCACATCATGTCAATATACCTCTCATTCAATCAAACATTGTGAAACAAACGAAGAAATCAGAACAAAAAAAACCCGAAAACAATTGTTATGATTAATCCGCAAAATACGAGCATTTGACAAAACAAGATTCCCAAGTCCACCAGATTAATTATACCCAAATGTAACAAAAATGAGATAACAAATTCAAAACGAATCCACATTCGATCAACACAATCAACGATTTAATTAACAAAACAACAAAATCGAAACCCTAGAAATCGGGGGAAAATTGAAAATGAAGATCGGATGAGAGAGGGAGAGAGAAATTACTCGGAAGAGAGGAGAGATGAGCGGATGGTAGGGGTGGTGTTGGAGTAGATCACTGGGGCAAGACGCTTTCCTTCACGCCTCAAAGCTGCCATCGCCATTGTTGTCGGAAGTTTGATTTCTTCTGAGATTTGGGGATTGAAGAATGAAGTGTTATTGAGAAGGAACCCTAAAATGTGTTTTGTCTTCAGGGGAAAGCTTTTGGTTTACTCTTTTAAGTGGCTCGAGTGGGTTGTGATTTGTTCTTTTAACTCCGACATGGGTCGATAACGAGTCGAATCGAGTATGAGCCCAAACTTAATATTCCGTACTAGTAGAGTTAGGATATGTACTACTTGAAGTTGAGTGCTTGAGTTTCTAACGTCTCCAAGCTAATAATCACCCCCATTCCGTCTCCTGGGGTTCATGACAAAATCCTGAAGTGGGGTTTATGAAAAAAAAAAAATTATTGTAGGTTTTTGTCAACGATCATAGAATCGATAGTAAAATGTTTACGAATGCATAAAAAAGTTACTAACAAATATTAATTTTATATGAATGAAACATTGTCACACATATTTGTACATGTCAACAAAAGTATTGTCACACTCACACGTATTTGGATATGTCAACAAAAATATAGTCGCACACGTATTTAGACATGTCAACAAAATATTGTCACATATTTGAACATGTGAAGAAAAAATACGATGAAAAAGATACACAGGGGAACTGAAGAAAGTAGGGAAATTTTCCAATATACCCCTCAGGTTACCGAGCTCTCCAGCGTGCCCCTGAGGTTTGGGAAATGAGATTTTTTTGTGTTTTTCATTAACGGACTTTAACACCGTTAGATCCTTATTATGTTTAACTTTTTTTTAAAACAAATTAACCCAAAATTAAAAAGCCATCCATCTTCTCTCTCTTCCCTCCTTCCTACCACCTCTAAAACCCCCAATCACCACCACCCCCATACTCTCTCTCCTCTCCCCCCACCTACCAGCACCTCCTCGTCGACTCCCTCTCCCTCCCCCGCTGCCGTCGCCGCCGCACCTCCGCCATCTCCGAGGACCCCAAGCTTAATCGCCATCTCCGTCGGATTCCCCGTCGACTCTCTTACCGAGGAAGAAATCCACGCCGGCGTCATCCCTACCCTCGGCGGTCCCCACCAGTCCGCCTACATCTCCGTCCGCAACCACATCCTCGCCAAGTGGCGGTCCAACGTCGACGCCATCGTCACGCGCGATAGCGCCGTGGAAACCACTTGTCTTGAACACCGCCACCTCATCGACGTCGCGTACGACTTCCTCGTCAGCCACGGGTTCATCAACTTCGGCCTAGCTCCAGCGATTAAGAACAATCGGAACGATATCAATGTTTACTGGCTAGTAGGGTGGGCGACGACGTGGATGGGGGTTGGGCAGGGGTGGTCCGTAGGTGGGGGGAGAGGAGAGGAGAGAGAGTATGGCAGTAGTGGTGGTTGGGGGTTTTGGAGGTGGTAGTGTAGGTGGTAGGAAGGAGGGAAGAGAGAGAAGATGGATGGCTTTTTTATTTTGGGTTAATTTGTTTTAAAAAAAAGTCAAACATAATAAGGACTTAACCGTGTTAGAGTCCGTTACTGAAAAACACAAAAAAATCTCATTTCGCAAACCTTAGGGGCACGCTGGAGAGCTCGGTAACCTGGGGGTATACCTGAAAATTTCGGAAAAGTCAGGGGTATTTCCTAAGAAAGTAAAGCACAAAAAATGGTTCAAATCGAAGAAAAGATAAAAAGAAAGGGCATATAAACAACAACAAAATAAAATGTACAAATTTTCTCACATGTATCAATTTTCTTATTTGAGGGAGTCCCTTGACCCTCTTAGGGCGTTAGGCTAAGCGTGGAAGCCCAACTCGCCAAAACCCATGCACACCTATGGTCTTTGGGTTAGATAATAGAAGATAAGCTTAGGCTACGGTCTTGTTCGATACATTAAGAAGTAGAATGTGTCATTTTGACAACGTCAAACTACTACTGTACCTGTTTGGTTGACATAATTCAAGTAGCAGTTTTGGTAGCATTTAGCATTTTATCTAACATTTAGGAAATGCTACTTAATTTACATTTTAGGTCAAAGAAGTAGCATTTATATTTTTTTTTTTCCATGTACTATATACTTTCGATAACTCAACAAATACTTCTACCGAACACGTCTAACATCAACTGCTACTTTTAGAACTAACAACTATTTGGTACAGACTCGCGACTACCTGGCTACTACTCAAACAACTAATGCAACCGAACATAGGCGTAACCTTTTTATCAATAGTGAGCAAGTTCATGGCATTCTTCCATATTCTTTCATGGGTCGGTGCCTCAGGCTCAGTCTCTCAGCATTAGCTTCAGCTTGGCACTCAACAAATCTCTTGGCACTTTGACATTTCTTTTGCTTGGCTCTAGGTTTGACTTTTGATCCTATTAGCGATTGCTCGTTCGTTGAAAGTTTTTTTTTTTTGTTGGTTTAAAAAAAATAAATAGCCTTAAAATTCGTGAAAACCAAGTATCCGAGTAGTTCCAACTACAAATTACCATAAAATATGGGTACTCCAAAATATTACATATGCAATCACAAACACACAACTCACTCAAATGAGGAGTATAACTAGGAGAACGATGTAAGGTCATCCATGATGTCAAAATTCAACCTTTGACATTTTCCATTTTGTTTACTTCTTCTCCAAGCCTCTTTTGCATGCACAATTGCACATTTTTGGTATTTATATAGAACACCCCTAGCTCAATAACTAAACAAATAAACCCATTATATTGTTACTATTCTCACTAATAATAACAATAAAAAGCACGCTCTCCAAATAATTTCACATCTTTTCCAAATACGGAGAAAAGATTATCTATAAAACTCGACACGTAGACACCACCGTGTTAATAATATCTAGTTTGGTTCTTTTGACCCGAGAAAGAAAAGGTAATCATCTCATATTAACATTCGGGTCAAAAAAAGGCTACAACGACGTCGTAATCATTAATCCACTTAAAAAAGACCCAAACCACCTTACGCTAAACTCACAATCAGCGGCTCCACAACATCGGCGATGAACTTCTGTTGCGCGCTTCCAGTTTCTCTCTCCTCTTCCTTCTGAATAACGCAACCCTAACTCAACCAGGCAACAATACAACCCCATTCTCGAGGAGAGAGAAAAGCTCAATTTATAGCTTTAATGGCGGAAGGAGACGGCCGCCACTTCTATCCGACTTCAACCACGGCGGCGGAGGCGGTGAGCACTTCATCTCTTCATAATCAACAGGCTTTAATGTCGCATTCCACTAAGAACAAGGCTAATTTCTTCGGTGAGCTTTCTATCTTTGGCGGCGCTTTGTTAATTGTGTATCATTACGCAACACATTTTAGATTGTTTTGGAAGATTTCTCGCAGTTTCGTTTTTTGTTGAAGTTGTTAAGTTGTTGCGGATTGTGTATTGGTATTTTATTCAACTTTGATGTTTGACATTTGCACATTTGAACTGCGTGAATGTTACGAAACGAGATACTTGCGGTGATACATACATTACGGAGCGGTTCAATTGGTTATTATTAGCTGTACTGTGATACCACTGGTTCTGGTTGAGCTGTGTTTGATCACTTGAAGTCCTACAGTTAAACGTATCTGTTACGATAGGTAGAGACCGATAGCGCAATAGGCGAGTGCGTGAATTGGAATGTCTATGGAAGACAGTAGCTGTTGCTGGCTCTTGATAGAGTGTTTTTTTATCAGCGTAGCGATTGCAGCAAATGGAAGCTTATTTGACAAGTTGTCTTTAGTTCTAGTGGTTGTGTAATTGTGTTAGATTTAGATTGATGGCTCTTGCTGAGCTATTTCAGTATTTCGTTCACAATTAGACCTATAATTAGATGCATTTGATATGGAGTATTAGATTCATTGATTGTGAAAAATGAACACTGCTGGATGAAAAATGTAGGTGAAAGACACGAGGAATCGAGGATTCTTGTTTTAATAGTTTATTTTGTACGTAAATTTTGCCTTCATCAGTGGCAAGTTAGCAAAGTGAACGGGATTGGATAATCTCTGGAGTTTCTGTGTGGTATACCATTCTTTGTGGAACTTCTTAGTGAAATTAGCTTTAGTGTGATGCCTCAGACCTGTAGTTAGATTTATAGAATCTGGTGATAGCGGAATGGTATCGAGACTTGGAGAGTGCACCATTGACATTGTATGTGGAGGAACAAGACCTGTCAAATAGTTTAGTTTTAATGTCAAATCCGCTTTTATGATTGGCCAGTTAGCGTTCAGTTGTTGGGGGACTTAGACCTGAAAGAGCTGCTTTTCTCGAGAATGTCATCTCTTGTTTGGAACCTTTTGGCTCTAAAATTCTTGATGTCATATTGCCATTAGTTGTTCAGCATATATTGCCTTCACTCCTTTATACTTGAACAAGGTGATTTTTTTCAACATGATCATCTCTTTTGGTGCTAATCAAAAGGATAATACAGATGTTCAAAATTCACACCCTTTATAGATTCAAACTTCTTACGGTTTGGCTTGGACATCACAAATATGTGCCATATACCAACTGTTTTTTTATTGTTCTTACATGACATTGAACTTTTGAGTGCCTATTCCATGAATCATAATGTTATGGGATGTTCATTATTTGGTGAGAGCGACCTTCTTAACATGTCGAGGACAGATTTGCATGTTTCTTTTTCCTTTCTTCTTTCTATAGTTACGTTATTTAAGTTTCACGTGACTTCAGGGATAGGAAATCACGAGGTTGTTCTTTACTTTTGCTGTAGTATGGAAGGAATTCTTATGGGGAGCCATTGCTGGAGGTTTTGGTGAAGGAATGATGCACCCAATTGATACTGTAAAGACGCGAATTCAAAGTCAAGCTATTCTATGTGGCTCTCAGGTGACTTGCTGATTGTTTATCGTAATGTATTCTCTTCGCATGTTCTAAAATACTAATGAGTGTTACTAATATAGGGCAAATGTATTGTGTAAATGTTGTTTATTGCTTCAAGTCTCTCTTTCTATTCTAGTGTTTATATTATAGTGTCAAATTTATAAATATCTGCTATTCTACTTGCAGAACCAAAAAACTGTGCTACAAATGATAAGAACTGTATGGGCTGCCGATGGATTAAGAGGTCTCTTATGCATAGACAGTGATGCTTATACTTTCTTTTGTATGTGTTATTTTTGTAGTTAGCTCACTATTAGGGATTCTTTTGGTGTTTTGATAGGCTTCTATAGAGGAGTGACACCTGGATTTACTGGATCACTACTAACTGGAGCAACATATTTTGGTTTCATTGAATCTTCTAAAAAGTGGATTGAGGAATCACATCCAAGTCTTGGTGGTCACTGGGCTCACTTCCTTGCTGGAGGCATGGGTATGCTGTCTGCTGTATGATCGTACTACGTTTGAGTGATTAATTGCAATGTTGGGTTTGACCTCAAAAAAAAAAAAAAAAAAAATTTGCGATGTTGCTTTGCCTTAGGGAAAATGTTTAGCTACGTCTCCTTTCTTCTTGATATGTTAAGCATACCTTGTATGTTTTACTTATTGGTATTCAGAAGGGTGTACTTTGTGCGGTCAGCCTGTGTCTTTGTGAATAGCTGTAGTCATGACCATCTGATTATTTCCAATCGGTATCTGTGTTAGCCTATAGGAGCTACAGTGGACATATGCTAAATTAAACTAGAGTACATAAGTGAAGCGTTGGATTTGAACCCTAATTTTAATTCAATGTTGATATCGTTTAAAATTGAGGACCTTACTAGTTGAAGAGATAGGTAGTGTCCTTGCTGGTAGATTGGTAGCTCACGTGCCAAAATACTAGCTTGGAGGTGCTATTGATGTAGGGCGCCTCGGTAGATCAATCATTTGAGTACTTCTTGTGATCTTTGAACTAGTTTCGGATTTTGGATCTGTAATATATTTCCATAGTTGTCTCTGCTGCTTTGTGCTTGTATTACTTGTATTGTTGTCAAGTAACAATAATCTCTTAAAAGCCAATGTGTATTCATGACAAGTTCATTTCTTCTTCCCTGTGCTTTATGGTTTAAAGTAATTTATGTGTACTTAATCTATTGGTTTGTGTATGGTTTCCCCTTATATGCTTTGGTTTGTTATAGTTACATCTTTCTTTTTTGTAAATCTGTCACAGGAGACACACTTGGGTCTTTTGTATATGTTCCTTGTGAAGTTATGAAGCAAAGGATGCAGGTTCAGGGCTCAAGGGATTCTTGGAGCTCTGTAATCTCAAAAGCGCAAAGTGGAAAGATTCCTGGAGTGCAGATGTATGGCTATTATAATGGAATGTTTCATGCTGGCAGCTCAATATTGAAGGAACAGGGCCCAAAGGGTCTATATGCTGGGTATGTGTTCTTTTGGTCATTAGATCTCCACTTTATTATTTTTTTTTATCTGTATTAGAAGAAGACTCAATTTGAGCTTCATATTTTAGCTTTCTTTCTTGTTTTGATTTGGTCTTCTTGCCAGCCTGTTAATAGGTTTCAATGCTTGTGTAAATTAGCGGGGACAAAATTAAAGGACTTGTACCTTCTGCATCTTTACTGAATAAATTTCTCTTTGTTTCAGTAGTACACCATCTCTTTGCCCCCCACTCCGACATGTGGAGTAATCTAATGAACAAAATTAAGGCTTAGAATCCATGCCATCTTTTTTATCTGGAAGCCCTGGTCTTTTTGCAATCTAAGAGACTCTAGACTTTACTTGCCTTTAAATTCATTGTTATTTCACCGCCTACAGCATCTATTTGCCTTTCTTTATCATGTTTCATTTGTTCTTTGGCAGATATTGGTCGACTCTTGCAAGGGATGTGCCTTTTGCTGGTTTAATGGTAAGAAGACTGCGAACTTCATTCTGGATTAATTCTCTTAAATGTGCGCATCCGCACACACACACACACACATGTTACAATACATCAATATTTTTATCAAGTGTTCAATACTGAAGATTGAGAGTATCCATATTCTGCTTTCACAAGTTTGGATAAAGAGATTGGGTTTTAGGACCAAGAGTAGCTCCCTGATGTGTACCTTATTACACTTCTTGGGCAGAAATTTACTTTTCTTGAAAATGCAGGTTATGTTTTATGAAGCGCTCAAAGATTTGACAGATAGTGGCTTGAAGAAGTGGTCATCTACTGCAGATTACCAACTAAATAGTACTATGGAAGGATTGTTGTTGGGAGGAATTGCTGGAGGTGTGTATTTTTCTTATTCAAAAACTTGTATAAGAGGGTCCAAACTTATGGTCGGACCTATGAGGTCTTACAATAGAAGTATTAGATGAAAGAGTGAGGTTTAAAGAGAAAACTGAAAAAGGTTTTGCTCTTCAAATGAATTTGTTTCCCCGTCGTTTTATTTTAAAAGCTTTAGGCCTTTCCATAACCCTATAGACTTATTATCTCGTAGGAGAGTTCCCTTTTTATTTGTAACTATATTTTCTGTCGTTGGGTTATTTCAAGGCCCCCCTGTAAGTATACTAGAGAGTTTACATTCAACAAGAGAGTTTTCTAAATAATGCAGGTCTAAGCGCATATGTGACCACTCCTTTGGACGTGATCAAGACTAGAATGCAAGTACAGGGGCCAGATCTAAAGTAAGACAGCCCACATCTTCACTCGGGCATATGATTGTAATTGTATCCTCTGCATTACCTTGTTTTTCAATTGCTAATATCCTTGTCCTCTTATTGCGGTTGGGGTGGATGGGGCTGGTTTAATTTGATGCTCGTACAGTGGCCTGACCTCGAATGTGCCTTCTTCTTGTGCATTAACTCCTGGTCCTGTAGTGTGTACAGTGAAGGGTCTACAGACAGTAAAGAAACTTTTGTGATCTGTTCAAGCTATATCTAACTACATAAGAAATATCTTGTTAAGGGGAAAAGTGGCATATCACGTAGCAACTAAACAGCTGGGGTTGTGAGAGGTATTGCACGGAATATTAGATAAACCCCAGTTGAGGGAAGTATTGGCGTGGCTTGTATAGTTGTACTTGGCTCCTATGTGTTTTATTTACTTTTTAAAATGCTGTTGTTTTACACGCATAACCCATCTAAAGAGCTTGCATGGTCTGCTTAAGTCCTAGATACCTCCATGTTCGGAAGTCATGAGCCTGGAGGATGCGGAAGTGTTGCTATAGGCAAAAACAGAGTGAATACCTTATTCAATGTCTGAAATGATTATAATCCAAATCCTCTTTTAAGTTTCTGTTTTACAAGTTGATGAATCGATGTGGCTGCCTGTCCATTAGAGGATCATCTATACTTGCGTGTTTATCCTGAAAGATTATTGTACTCTTATAAGTTAAGCCCGTCTTTGGTGCTTGGAGGGCTTTGTAACTATTTGTAACTAGTTACCCTGTCTTGCGTGGCTAGGTACAAAGGTTGGTTCCACGCCATTCACAGGATGTGGATGATCGAGGGAGCGACAGGAATGTTCAGAGGTAGTGTCCCAAGGGTCGTATGGTATGTCCCTGCCTCTGCTCTGACATTTATGGCTGTAGAATTCCTCAGAGAGAAGTTCAATGGAGATTTAGAAGATAAAAACGAAGAAGTTGCAAGCATCTCAATCGATAACAAAGGATCTCTACCTGAAGTGGCTTAGAGTCACTCAATCGACATGACTGGCTGACATTCTTACCCATCATTACTTTTTTTGTCCGCGGGATGGGGCTTGTTGTATAGATTCACAAATTTGTTAAGCACCACTTGTAGTTCTTGTTATACACTGACAGAGAATGAAGAAATCATAGTTTTGAAATTTTTTATTTTTTTTCCCTTCAATGTCGAAGATGTATTACCTAGAATTCTGCTCTGTTATCTTCACGGCTGCACATAATTGACAAAGCTTGTAGAGAGCAGATGGCTGATTACAAGTTCAACGAGGTGTGTGACTATCCTTGAATGCAAAGCTATTCATTGTTTCGGCAAATCACCTTCTAAAATCCAAGTCTGGTTTCCTTTTGCTTCATGGGTGATTTGCTGCACTAACTCAGACGCCTGAGTACGATTGCTTAAACTTGTGAGGCATTCCGTTGGGTGCACGGCCCTAGTTACTACCCCACCCGCTTTCCGACTTAGGTTCAACTGTTCGTCCACTGAAGCAATTTGTCAGTCTAGTCCGCACCACTTCCTACGCCGATAAGCTAACTGTTCTTGACTCGAGACAAGGTTTCATAATCCAACATCGTTTCACCACAACAAATCAAACTGTTTAAGAAGTTAAGAACTTGATCATCTAATACTTTAGCTCAAGGCTGAAATCCGACAACTCTCACCATAACAAACCCATCATATCTCCTACTTATTACTAGGTTGAGTTGTTCGTCTACTTGAGTAATTTATCGAACTAATCAAGAAGCTACCATTTGTACGGTTGTACCTTGAACCAAACTTTTGTTTATCAACATTGCCTTACCGCAACAAACTCAACATATTCCTCATAATACCGCTTTGTACTAACCCGATAAGCTAACGTTTCTTAACTTGAAACGAGCTCTCGTAGTCCCAATACCTCTCGCACCACAACAAACCCTTAAATACCCACAATTCGTCGGAGAAAGTCGGCGGAGAGAGAGTGAGAGAGAGAGAGAGAGAGTTTTGTGTTGTGTTGTGTTGTGTTGTGTTGTGTTGTGTTGTATACGATTCTTTGACAACATCAAAAACCAACACCTCCACAACCCATCTTCATACCTTTCCTCCCCCAAAAACCTCAACAACAAAAAAATGTCGGACGCCGGAAAACGTTGTTACTACGAAGTACTAGGTCTCCCACAAACCTGCACACCTGACGAAATCCGATCCTCGTACAAGAAACTCGCCTTACAGCGCCACCCCGACAAGCTCATCCAATCCGGCGTCGCCACGGAGGACGCCACCGCCGCCTTCCAGGAGCTCGTCCGCGCTTACGAGGTACTCTCCGACCCAAAGGAGCGTAATTGGTACGATTCTCATCGCTCCCAAATCCTTTATTCTAATCCTAGCGGTAGTCGTAGTAATAATAATCATGGTGGTATTGATACTTTCCCGGATTTGTTCTCGTATTTTTCTGCCACTTGTTATACCGATTATAAGCACCCGAAAACCGGGTTTTACAAGGTTTATGGGGATGTTTTCAATAGGATTTTTGTGAATGAGGTTGAATATTGTAGGAAGATGGGGTTAGGGGTGGGAATTGTTAAGGAGGCGCCGGTGATGGGGGATTTGGGGAGTGATTACGGCCAGGTTACGGCTTTTTACGGGTATTGGTTAGGGTTTAATACGGTTTTGGATTTCGGGTGGGTTGATAAGTGGGATGCAATGGCTGGGGAGAGTAGGAAGGCGAGGAGGTTGATGGAGGAGGAGAATAAAAAAGGGAGGAAGAAGGCGAAGAAGGAGTTTAATGACACGATTAGAGGGTTGGCCGAGTTTGTTAAGAAGAGGGATAAGAGGGTGATTGAGATGAATGTGAGGAAGGAGAAGGAGAGGGAGAGGAAGCGGGAGGAGGAGGTGAGGAGGAAGAAGGAGATGGAGCGGGAGAGGTTGGAGAGGATTAAGGCGTATCAGGAGCCGGATTGGGCTAAGGTTGATGAGGAGTTGGTTGTTGATGAGGAGGAAGAGGAAGAAGAGGAGGAGGAGGAGAAGAGAGAGTTTTATTGTGCTGCGTGTGGGAAGAAGTTTAAGTCGGATAAGCAGTGGAAGAATCACGAGCAGTCGAAGAAGCATAAGGAGAAGGTGGGGGAATTGAGGAGGTTTTTCAAGGAGGAAGATATTGAATTTGAGGGAGGGGTTGATGATCATGATGAAGAGGGGGAACCAGAAGTTGAAGAGGATGTGAAAGAAACTGATGAGAAGGATGATGGTGGTCTTGATGGATTTGTATCTGCAGAGGATGATGTTGATGACCTGGGAGAACGGTTTAGGGAAAATGTTGATGTTGTGGGGGAGAAAGATACGGATGAAGTCCATTCTGATCATGAAGTTGTCGAAGATGAGTTGGACGAGAAGTCTAAGGAGAATGACGAGCTTGAAGAGGAAAAGAATAAAGATGAAGTGTTTTCTGATTGTGAAGATGGTGTTGGTAATGCGGAGGGCCAAAATGGGGTTGAGCAGGCTGCTGCTAAATCTGATGAGGAAGTGAGCATTCTTGAAGCTATGATCTCTGGCCGTAGGCTTGAGAAACATGTAACTTTTAAAGATCAATCTGGTGAAAAGAGTCAGGCTCGGAGTGAGGATGAGATGGAAGGCATGGAGTATAATAACAAGAAAGGCAAAAAGAAGAGCAGAAGAGCGAAGAAAGATAAAGGTAAAGCTTCTGATGGTTCAAATGATCCAGGTGAGAATAGTAAGGCATCTGGTGGTTCGAAAGTTGCAACTGATGGAGATGAAGATGACGAAAATCATGACAAATACGGTAGAGCGAAGGCTGGAAAGAAAGCTGCTGGAAGAAAAAGTACCTCTAAGCGAGATACAGATAGCAAAGCCAAGAACTCATCTAAAGGAAAAAATCAAAAGGTAAGTCAGAAGTGGAATTCTGATTGTTAATTTGTGACACATCATGTAAGCGATTATGTATTGTGGTACTATTCAGCCTTTCATTTTTGTAGCCAATCTGTTTTGTGAAGCAGTGTGATTTATTTTTGAAAAAAGGCTTATTTATGATTTGTGTCTGTGCATTTCCAATGCTATGTATGACACTCCTCGTGACCTCTCTGTCCGAAATAAGCGTTTTAGTGTTCGTGTTTGTTAAATTTTGTTTGTGATGGTAGAAGAATGTACTTTAGACCATCATGGAAAAAGGTAATTGTTGGAGCAGATTGAAAACAGAGGGAAGCTTATAACAAAGTTGTGTCGAAATCTAGTACTGAGTCTGCTTTAGTGACACACCATGTCTCTTTGTACCCTGCTACTTGTTTTTAGTTGGTTTGGAACTGTTCTTTCATCTGTATCTGCAGGGGGTCCTAAACCTTTCTAAGTCGAGTAGATTAATTTTAGGATTCAGTTTATGCATGGATTAGAGAAACAACAGCAGGCGATCTGGTTTTGGACTTCTTTGAAGTCGGTGCCTGTCATTTAAATGTTTTTAGATTCACTGTACACGTTACTTCATGGGAACAATTCCTTTCTGACTTGGTACAACTGTGGATTTCGTTGAAGCTTGAAGATCTATTTAGTGACTTGCTCTTCTCAGATTTAAGATGATCTTTTTGAAGTGTGTGTGCTAATTGTGGTAGTTCAATGTCTTGTAGGAGAAATATGCTGACCCTGTGTGCGAAAAATGTGGGGAAGAGTTTGATTCCAGGTAATCCAGGGGTTTTTGCCCCAAGCTTTGTTAGATAGTGTGCTGTTTTCATTCACAATATTTCATACTATCGGAATCTGTCAAGTGCTTAAGAGGTTTTCATCTTGTTGACAGAAACCAACTATACAAGCATCTAAGTGATACTGGTCATGCCTCCTTAAAGTCTAAATGAGTGGCTTGGATGTACGTATATTGAAAGTTTACCATTTTTTGAACACTTGGGAGTGGGAAACTAGAAGTCATAATGTTTGATGTGTTGCTTTGGTAGAAGGCATCTGAAGCACAACTGAACTATCTCTGTGAGGATGTAACAGAAGTTACAAACACTGCATATTACTTTATTCTGGATGTACATTTCACACCCTCGGCTTTTTGCTTCGTGAATTAGGACGTGATGATCGTTGCCAAATGATTTGCAGGAGATGAGGTTGAAGATCTTATGTATGTATGCCACTGGGCTCTTGTGCAGTTATGTTTCTCCTTAGTTCTTCATATGTATAAGATGAGGAGTATCTCTGATGGAAGTACAAAAGAAACTAACAAAAAAGATTATTTTTTGGTGTTAATGTTATACTTGAAGGCTAATGTAGGCAAGATCATTAGGTTGTAATGGTATATTATTGAATGAAAAATCTCCCCCATATGTTGGGTTTGGATTTTGAAGTAAACTTCTGGGCGGTGTTATCTCTCAAATGTACTACACACGCCAAACACAGACCAACGTAGATTGGTCCACATTCTACCCGTGGAGTTGTGCTTTCGCAAAATTACTACTCTGTATCATTCACGATTGAACACTTTCTACTCACAATCACACGATTTGCTGGAGTCCCAACCTTGAACTGCTGAAACGATGGATTGCAAGTAGCAATCTCGACATCAATTGGATTCAATTGAAAAAAAGACAACCTTTATCGTATGGCTATAGGCGCTGATCATGTTTCATGCTGTATATCGCGAATGCATCAACTTAGATTTGCATGCACTCTGACTATGATAATATGTTGGAAGGCGGCGCAGAATGAACTTCAAGATGTTCTTTTTGGCAACTGGAAGATCTCTAGTCAATAGTCATATAGATCACAGAAAGAAGTTTTCTGAGTCTCTAAGAAGCGTTACTAATTAATGACTGGTGTTCAGATAACAAACAAGAACAGTAGCTTGTTTCGAGCTCTGACACTTCCTTGCTTAGTTTTGTCTGAGCAACTCTAACGATGCTCACATCATATCTCCAAAAGAAAAACTGTACAGGCTAGCAATGAGAAACTGAGAATTTGAGACCTCCTGCATCAGAGGGGTTTTCTGGCAGCTTCCCCGATGTAGGCTGATGCTTCAGATTCGGAAAGTAGTCCGCTTTCTGACAAACCTTTAATTAAGGTATTGGCATAGGTCTTGGCTGGAGCACGCAGAGGTACCTTTCCAGATTTGAAGCCCTCCATATCATGAACATCGCACCTGAAAGTTAGAGCTTTTCAGAATCTAGCAATTTTCAATATTGGCTGCTCAAATTGTGTGAAGAAAAGGAAGGAGTAGTAAAACGTACGTCATGGTCAAGATGGAAATGCCTTGCTCCTCCCCTAACAGGACAACATTGTGATACCACCCGGCCTGAAAATAGACCAATAGCTACTTGAATTAGATTTATATACATTTACATACAAGGAAACAATCAATGAATTTCGACAGTCCGTGTTGTCAACTCATAATAACCAAATTTGCAGACCGAAATTTCTTACAACCAGGTGAGATGGTTTGGGCAGGGGGAGGGGGAAGCTCAGCCAGGATGGACATCGGGAATAGTTGGCTGACCTAGAAAACATGATGGGCGTGATGGCTATTTAAACTTTGTATCATTGTTAGAATCTATTAGAAAGATCAGATGTGGAAACTAGTATATGTTGAGGCAGACGAAGTTATGTTTTGCATGAGAAGTAAACTAGGAGGTGACATGCCAAGAAGAAAAAAAAACACGTTGGTAAGAGTTGTGTCTCTCACCTCAATAGCCTCCGGGGAGAATGATCCAGTACTCTTGATAGCATTTAAATCTTCCAGATCGAATAGAGGTGAACTGGAGTCCCCCATTATGTTCTCTTGAAACAGAACATCATTAAACTGCTCTAGCCTATATGAACAAAATAGTAGTACCGAGTTGAAATGAGTAACCTGAGAATTCTAGATGAAAGCCAATTATCTTAAGCAGTGCCAATTAGCACCTGAGAAACAAAAAAAAGTGGCATACAAAATAGACCAAAATCATTGCAAACGTTATTACTTACGCATACAGCTCTAGACAAAGAGGTTTGTTTGGCATACCCGAAAAAGATGCAAGGCTACGCATTACTTACGTGATTTTATACATGCAAATGTGAGCTTTATCTGGTGAAGTACTCTGGGGATGAAGGAAAGCAACTCCTCCAGGGCCCCATGTCTGAGAAGATTCACGGCCAAAGAATAATCTATGAGGGAAATTCTTCCACAAGACATCTTTTGGTGGGCTTTTATCCATAGAACCAGAGCAAGGCTTTTGCATACCTTCCACCTGATATTTAAAAAAGTTAGAGCCAGCAAGGGAGAATTTATTTGAACTATCTGTGAGCTTAGAGACAAATATTCAAGGACATTTGTATCTAAACGATGCTAATGCTAAACATGAAACACTTAATATTTATCAAATAATAATAATAATGCCACGTTGCATCAGCCCGTAACATACACAACAGTCCAATTCAACAGGTTGTTGCAAGTAAGATCTGACGTAAGATCAATCCAAAGTGAGGCAAAGATTAACTCCTCAGAGGGCACAGTAAGTCTGCATCCTATTACTTTTATGAATAATTACAAGAGGCTCATTGCTGTTTTCTTTCAGCTTACCTGTCCTCCTTGAATATAACAGAGAAATCTTGGTGTCCACATATTTGATCCATAGGTCGCATACCAGACATCAAATAGGCTAAGCTCCTCTCTCCATGTAGATGAAGTGTTCTCCTTCTGATCTGTGCTTCAATAAAAAATTGTTAATACAAAAAATTAAAAGCTTAGGGAGGAGGTGTTCGACAGCTGTTAAACTCTACCTTGAACCTCGTCGAACTTCAGTTCTGAAAGAGGCTGTATAATACTCGTGACAGCCTCTTCTATATCCTCGGTTTCAGAATCAGAGCTTGTCTCTATTAACAGCTGTTTCAACATGTTACCCCGTAAGATCATAGAAACTTGATGATTACAACTTACAAGCATAGCGTTCAAGTTAAAATATGAAGACTACTCAAGGTAAACAGAGATCAAACAGGCCTAAGTCATGCTTTCATTAATAATTCATCCAAGTCTAAAGAGGACGCCTTTAGACTGAATAACCTGTCCTACTCCGAACATTTTAGGTTTCTACTGAATCATAAAATCTCCCAATATGCATTGCTTTAAATTCTTCATGACATAATTCTGGAAAGAGTAATAAAATGAAACATCCCATTCTTGCCTCCCAAAGACTTCATCACAATGCCCGATGATGCAGATTTTCAAATACACTTTGTTTATTAATCAGGAGTCTGTGTTTTACAAATTTCAGAAGCCCGATAGGAACCACTTACCTGGCCCCTGGTTGGTCACCACTCATCATTCGGGGTCACTACTCATCATCAAGGTTCAAGACAGTATAAAGTAAGAATATTACCTTAGCAGGAGGAGCTTTCTTGCTTGTTATCTTCCTGGGCAATCTATCGGAAAGGCTTGGCCAGTATTTCTTCATGTTTCGGCGAACCTGTCATTCATTCCAAAAAAACAACATCATCATTACCCACTTAAAGACTCCCGCCATGAGGCGGGGTTGGATGTAAGCAAGCCTATTGAAACATAGAGAGACTGCGCACGGATGACCCATAACAATCATTCATTCCAGAATTTCTAAAAAATGATAACAACTTCAAAAGGCAGGACAAGGATTGTAACATAGATAAAAGAACTCACATTTTCTATGACACGCCAGGTTGATTCAAATGGATATGGCTCAGAAGATCCACTAATCGGTTGTTCTTCTAGCAAGACTTGCACACATGCGTTAACTGAGTTTGCCAAAGATTGGAGATTATATCCACCTTCTAAAGCAAGCAGAACTTTATTTGGAGCGAAATCCATTAACTGCACTTAGATAAGAGAAGTCAACTCAACTATTGCATTCTTATTCCCACATCCTTCTGTCTGATGCACTAGCACAATCATAATCACGATACCTTTTGAAGGTATATTATAGATACATCACGATACCTTTAAAGGATATATTACAGATACATCATGAACAGAACTTTAATAGCAAATAGCCATTCAATTGTCAGATCAACCTAAAATGTATCACTAGCAAACACTTACCTCTACCATACTATCCAAAAAAAATAAACTAACCTTCCTCAACAAGACAGAATATCCATATGGGGTAATACAACAACCACCAAGAGGGTCCCGAGCGGCTGTTGCAAACAAATTAAAATAAGGTGGTTAATGCATTATATACTATAATTGGCACGTCCACATATAATCAGTTCGCCAAAGGAGGCAGAGTAAAAAGATTCTAAATTTCAAGTATGATGGATCAAGCATCTTAAGATCAACCAATGGCTGTAACACCATTTATGGCCATTTCATACACTCTTACGATACACCATGAACCACATGCAATTAAGGTTTAGTGCATGGATTGCATTGGACCTTAACTTTACAAATTGAGTTGTGTCACTAGATCATGTTTTAAGTTTCAACAAGCAAGAGGAGCTCAACATCTACATTGCATGGATGAAAAGTTGATAACCAATAAAGCTGAAAGATTCTAAACTCATGTACATTTAGCTAAAAACATCTAACACAGCAAAAACAAAAATGTTTTTGAACGAGGGACAAGGGCAATTGTCTGTATAGTTTGCTATGGTGAAAATCTTTAACTCTAGTCACCAGAGAGGGACACTAAACAAGAAGAATAAGAGATTTATGAAAGAGGTTCATCATATTTGGCTTTATTAACCTGCATCGAATCCTGCTGAAACTATAATCATGTCTGGTTTGAATTCCTTGGCAACTGGAGTCAGCACATAATCCCAAACTGCAAAATAGTCTGGATCACCACAGCGACCATGTTCCCAAGGCACATTAATATTGTATCCTTCCCCAGGCCCTTCTCCAATCATATTATGAGAGCCATCATCAGTTCCGGGATAGAAACAACCAAAGTCATGCCTGAAGAAAGGGCGATTAGGAATACCATGAGTCCATGAGTCATTTTTAAAACAGAAAATGTAATCACGGTATGCAGGCCCAATATTGAAGTCATATGGAAGCCAAAAAAAAAGGAAAAAGGAGGAACCAGACAACAGCTAGTCTGGTACATTTCAGGCATAACTTCATTCAGGTAAACATTGATGTGCAATACCAAGTTGAGAATTACCTGTGAACTGAAAAGAAAAGAACGCGAGAATCCTTCCAGAACATTTTTTGAGTGGCATTACCATGATGTACATCCCAATCAACTATTAAGATCTTTTGAATACCTAAATCTGGCTGAAAAACAAATGTGAGGATCGGCATTATTCGACATCCATGAAACAGAATCACGCACGTGATCAATGACAATTTATCTTTAGTGAAGAACATGAAAGGGAAACTCACTCTTTCATTCAGCAAATAACTAGCTGCAACAGCCACGTTATTGAATAGACAAAAGCCCATTGGCTCATTTTGCTCAGCATGATGCCCAGGAGGCCTCACAATAGCAAAAGCGGAATCAAGATCACCTTTAGCAACTTTCTCTGCAGCCTACTTGGAGAAACATAACAACTTAGGCAATGATAACAAATTAACAATGAAGCAAAAAGTATGATAAAAGGAACGAACTTGACTTCTATGAAAAATATCTCAGTTTGGTATATAATTTACCTTACAAAAATTAGTAGTTTCTTCCAATACATTTCTAACAGATAGGAGAAAGAGAATAAATGTATTTCTTTCTATTCTTTCCTTAGATTATGTATATTCAGGAAAGTCATTCTCGGAAGTCTGAAACTAGTTCTCTACAATATCAACGCACATCTAAGGAAATTTGCTTATATGTTAATATGTAGATAAAATATTCCTCTGAATACACTAAAATGCTAACACAGTAAACAGGATACATGAGAGACACTCAGGTGTGTTAAGTTGGGGATGAGTTCTGACACATCTAACTAAGATGCTCCCTGTGTTAGCTTTGCGTATATTATGACACAATGAAACAGTTACTAAGATTGAACATTTAATGCTAGCGATCCAGCTGAAATATATCTACAAGAATCTGTCCCCAGTTATCTGAAGTTGTTGAAGAGAAAAAGGAGGCTGGGAAACCAGGGAATGGAGGTGAAAGATTAAGAAGATCAAATTTTCATATTATTACTGTTTTTCAATAGTAGTTCAAATTTTTGGCCTTTATTTTGGTTCGGAATAGAGAGAAAAGAAGGGTCGTTACAATCTGATATCTAAGCAAGTCATACTCCGTCCATCTCGTTCAATTTCTGTAAGTAAATCCTTTTCAGGCAACTCTTTCCAATTCTTTACGTTCTCTTTCATCATTTTTATTGTCTCAAACTATTTTCTCTCCACAAAGTTCCCCCATGTGGCCGTTCTAACATTCTCTCCCTCTTCCCACCCAAAATCTTGTGCCAAAACCAATTGTAAAGATTTCAAGGAAATGGAAGGACTGCCTATTTAAAACAGAGAAAGTCTTGTGTCTAACTTGCGAGCTTTATGTAGTATCAAACTATGCACCATATGCAATCGTACTTCAAAGGAACTATTGCTATTTCAGAATAACAGTCCAAGCAACAGTTAGTACATTAAGACTTCAAGAGTACCCTCAAAAGAAGGCAGAAGCGAGAACTCGAAAAAGGAGAATTGTACTGGCAGACAAATCTCACTAACTACGTTCCAGGTCGAGATAACTGTATCCAAAAAAATCAATAAGAAATTCTTGGGTTCTAATTGTATGAGGCAAATGAGCAGATATCAGGCTCGTAGCACATGACACAGAACTCTGTGCGATATGGTATTACTTGACACAGTTGACAGACAAAAATATTGTGATATCCAATAAAAGAAGCACCTTAGTACTCTGCTGAACTATGACTTTTTACCTCTAGTACGGAGCCTGCAGCCAAGTAAGCAGCTTGAGATGAACCCTTATTTAAATAAATTGAATTAAACTGATCAGCTATTCCGTTTCTCTTCGAATCAAATTGCTCGGAGCTTATAGTTTTAATCATATCAACATGGTACTTGGAGTGAACTAATTGTATATACTTATCTTCTGCCTCTTTGGCATTTAAAATCTCACACCTGAAGGTTAAAAGAAAGGGGGTTAACATACACAATGTAACTCAGTAAATCAGTATTTTCAGCACAATCAATTCCCAGCTACAAAACGTAATTTGGAAGTGCACTCCACGTTTTTCGTAAGAATGCAGGACAATGAATTTCAGTATCAGGCAACCATTACAAAATAACTATAGTTAACACAACCAGATGAGTATGCACATGATTCAATTGAATACATGGAGTTTTTTCGCTTTTTGCTTCCACTACAGTTTCATGGCCTCATAAATCTCCTTCATGAAATCTAAATCATAGATAATGCAGAAACGCAGGCGTGAGGAGTGTATGTCGCTTTTCACTCCCCCACAATAAATCTATCTTCTATCATCACCTTATAAATAATGATCAACGTAAGTGGTAATTGCTTTGACACTAGATCGCCAATGACATCCAAAGTCCAACCATATTGCAAACATGACAAGTAAAAACAAAAATTCAGAAGAGACAAATGTTCATAAATGTCACGTAACACAAATATAACAGAGCTGATGTAAGAGGCAATTGTAAAGCAAAAAACTGACTATGATGTAAATGAGATATAGAAACCCTGGCTTTCCATCTGTGCACCATTGACCATAAGAAGATAAATAGTGCTTTTCTCGTTTCTCAAATAGTTCTAGATCTTGCCCTAGATACCAGTTGTCTTGAGCAGTAAGAAAACTAATAACCATACTGCTTTATCTCATTTCTGTTGTGGGCTAGTTTCCTCTCCATCTATTAACCACTAATGAATGTGATCTGAAATCGGAATTCCTCACCAATTAAACTAACAACATTGCTTAAAATGTTGAATCTATATTCCACTCTGCTGATTATCCTTCAACCTTGATGTTTGATATCATTGTCTTCATGATACCTATTAAGTCTTATTTCCAATATAAGGCCATCGAAATTCGTTATCCACAACTTTTGTAGAGGTTCTACTTTGCAAAGTTTAGCTCCTCACATCCATATCGATCCTTATTTTAATCCAATATGTTTCCAAATTTAATTATTCAAGGATAGAACATACAGAGTAAAGCATCTTACATTCAAACCTCGCACATCCCCTTAAAAATGCTGCCACCATACCCCAGGAGGGACAATGCTAATAGCATAGCATAATAGAGCTTCAAGTATGAAGACTACTACGCAAAACATCTTACAGTTCAATTACAGAAACGTTGGCAACAATAATCATCGAGCTCATTTGCTTCTCAGATCCAAAATCAACCTCATAAAATGATCAATCTAGACTCTGCCAAGTTAGAAAGGTGTAAAAAAGATCTCTTAATAACTCTCAACATTAATCAATACCTTAGAACCTTGCTTCTAGTAGCATACTAGTACTGCTACTACTTCGTGAAGCTAAGAGTCCACGACAAACAAAACGTTAAGAGCTGGAATCAGTAATTTGAGACCCACCCATCGGACAAAGGAAAAGCCAAAGTAAAACCCTCTTGCTAGTGTCCAGCTCCACCTTCCTATCCTAATAGTGGTTCCATATGACGATTCATATTAGCCAACTCCAATTCACTACAGAGAATTTATATTAAGGTTGCCAATTTCACCTGTCTCACATAAAAGCCTTTCGAAAAATTGATTCTACTTCTCCCACACAAATAACAAACGATGTAAAGAACACGTAACTCCTACGCAAAAGAACCTCGAAAACCCTATTCTCTTCAACAACAAATCTACTACAAGTCTACAAAAACAACACATACCTCTTCATTTCGACCAAAGTTAACACATTTACTCCTAATCTCACAAAGGTAACCACAAAATCTACTGAACAATCCAAATTTAACACCAAACACACACCTTCACAGTTAAAAACTCATTAAATTCACATGGGCAACCCCAAAATTCACCAACACTAATCAAATAGCAAAAAAAATCTTATAAAAGTCAACTAACAATCAAAATTGAGCACCAAAGAGACACAAAATCCTAATTAAATTCCTTTAAACTTAAATGGGCAACCACAAAATCCAGCAAAAATGTCAAACAACAAAAAAAAGAGGGTAAAAAGAAATAACCTATGAAGAAGACCAGAATCAGTGAGCTTCTTCAAAATAACCCTAATTCGATCAGGGCATTCAGGATGATCACTACCATCAGAAGTGTGATGATCACACATCCTATTATCATAAATTAACCCTACTCTCTTTCGCACCATATCATTTCCCTCTGAACTACTACCACTTCCTTTTCCCTCCATTTTTTCTTCAAGAAAAAACCCTTAAACCTTCTCTCTCACTCTTCCTTGTCAGACCCACAAATGAAATAGTAATTTTATGTTTTTGTTTCTGAGAACTTTTTACTGGGATTTATATGCCGTGATTTTATTTTATTTTTGAAAAAAATATGTACTTTTTTGGAGGGAAAAGATACTGTTTTCTCTCCCTTGTTCCTCTTTTCCGAGAAGATACAGTGATTGGAAAATTTGGGGGGGATTTTGTCAGCCAATCTATTGATTTTCTAGACACTTGTCTTTATACAAAGTAACAATTTTCAAATTTCAAACATTTTCGAAACTAAAATGCAACACAAAAATCAATTAATCGATAATTATATTGTATTTATATAAGAAAGACTCGAAAACTAGTTGCACAACCATCTGTTGATATACATTCCATTGTTAGAAGTTACGGGTCACGTGAGAGTTGAATCGGATTGCCGGCTATGTTGTCACTTTAACTCATGAACGGTTGTACGGTGGAATCGTGTGTACGGTGCTTCGTGCTCTATCTTCTATGTTAATAATACTCATGTAACATACTTTTAAGATTTTATTCATCAGGGTTAGTTATACGATAAATGAACATATCTAGAATTGAAATGCAATGTAATGATCACTTAAAATCTATCTATAATTATATTGGACGTATATAAGAAAAACTCGAAAACTAAACGCAACAACCAAACATTTACAAAATGCACACGATTTAAATAAATTTTTACTATATTTCGTTGTTAGAAGTTAGGAAATCAGTTGACATCTAACTAGGATTGCCGGCTATGTTGTCACTTTAACTAACCAACGGTTTATATAGTGGAGTCGCATGTATGGGGCTTCGTGTTGTCTTCTATGTATTGATACTCATGTAACATGCTTTTAGGGTTTTAGAAATATGACAATGGCTCTAATGAATACTCCTTCAATCCAAAGAGTTTTTCCCATATCGTTTTGTTTTCTTGAGTAACCATATTCGGAACAACTTGTAGACCAAATGAATCGATTCATTTTGTTGTAAAAATCACTACATTTTCGAATCTGCATTACATTCTACCAACTTCACTTGATTTTAAGGTAGGCCGATCTTTCGTTTGGTCTAGTTTTAGCTCCGAACAAGGCTACTCAAAATAACAAAATGAAACGATTAAAACCCTTTGGACTCGATTAATACGAGATTGCGTAACTATCTAATTAGCATGACAATTACTATTTATGTATGCACTCCCTACGTTCCCATGAATTGCTAAGGCTTAATCTGAATTATGCCACAAATTGTTAATGTTTGATTTGATATTTTCTGACATATTTAAACCAAACTTTCACAAAATGCTATTTAGATAATCCCATGGAACAATTTTAGGATCTCTAATTTTTTTTACACTCGGTGAAGTTGGCTAATCGTTGACCAGAAATAATAAACCACATCTACAATGTTGGAAACTTTCAATGTTTCCACAGATATCTTCGCATTTCTGGAAATCCTGCAACTTCTAGGCTTGTACTTTACTATACACAGTTGTTGAGAGCTAAGCACACAAGCGATACCAGCAATGAAGTTTTTACAAATCAATCAATCCATGAAGTTGGCTGAAATGAAGTACAGGAAGTTGCCAAAACACTGCACATAACTAACGCGACAAGGCAACCCATACTCGGGTGTAATGCCAAATTCTCTCACACTGCGCTCACACAAAAAATTACAGGGAGCCAAGCATCAGGCATCCAGATTACAGCAGCTGCGAGATGCTATATAGAAGTATTGTATGACATGAAGTAGTGCCGGAGTATATTGAACCAAGATGTATCGATTCTGCTTACCCTATATTCAGAAAATGCTTTGATTACCTAACAGATTAGTGCGAGGTTGTAACTTTGTATGTTGGACGATAGAGATGTTAGTGTCATTCATATGAGTAGCCGATCCATGCACAGGTCCAGGGCTAAAAGCTCCCTGGGAGCCCAGGTTCTTCCTTGACTTTAATTTCGAACCCATCTTCTTCTGGTTGCTTCAACTTGACAAACCTGTCAAAACACTTTTGGAGTTCTCTTTCAAATTCCTCTTCATCCTGCAGACACGAGGTAGCCAAAGGAAGGACTGGATGACTGACATCAGGACACTCTGGCTTGATGGGAATTTCCTCAACTGTGGCAGCTTTACTCTCTGCCAGTTGAAGCTCCACTGCGGCGGGCTCAACTGGGTTTGGTACAACGTTATCAAGGACGCCCACTTCGTGTCCTCTGTGGAGCTCAACTGGTTTTGGTACAACATCATCAGGGACGCCCACTTCGTATCCTCCTGCCATGTCAATGTTCATGTCTTCATCCGCATACTCCCGGAATAAACCCCACAAGAAAAAATTCTGATTTATTTCTGCAGTAGAAGTCAATCATCCAAGTGAGGACTGAGAAGTTGAAAGCGTTAGTAATGAAAATTCTTAGATTCAAAAATAAGGTTACTTTGAGAATCCTCTGGTAGATGTCTCGAAGAAAAAAGCAGCAGCTCCACTCCGTCAAACTCAGTTCTCAATAGCAGGTCACGGTCATCCAGAAACTTCAGAAGAGAAGAAAAATTTCGCTCCAGACTGCAAGTAGATAAACATTTATTCAGAACCTTTAACTCGTGACCCAAAATACAACAAAAGAAAGTATAAAATTTTAAGATACACAGCGGACCTTTTAGGAGTGAGAAAATATAGACCAATGTCTAGCACATCAGGAACATCATCCTCAAACAGATTCACCCAGACGTTGAAACGAGGCACTAACTCAAACTGGAGAGTTTTCGGCAACTTTTTGGATAAATTGTAGGCTTTCCTGTGCACCTTGCAAGGCGGATGCGCTTGAATCCCATCAATGGATTGACACACCAACACGTCATCCTCATGCATGATATTAAAGCTTCCTCTGTTGAAGCAGGCAACATCATGTAAAGAATACATACAGTGAACATATATATCTATATAGCTTAGTTTTTTTCTTTTCAAAACCTTAATTATTGAATGACAATAGAAATCTGGGACTAACTGACAGTAGCTAGTAACAGCTGGCTTGGAACAAGAAAAGTGTTAAGAGTAGCATATCAAACCTAAGACATGATATTCAACAATACGCTTGTGCATTGCATGGTAAATCACTAGTTTACTTAAAAAGGTAGAAGGAAGAAAACTGTAACTCACTTCCACGTGGGAAACTCTGCAGGATGGTTAAGAAGATATCTATCAAACTCAACCGTGAGGCCCAAAGACTCCCTACCATCAGAACCGAAATTCTCTTGTTCAGTATCAGCACGAACCATTCCTGTTCATGACATACGATATTACAATCTATCAGACAAATCCATAAAGCATACAACACTGAAGAACACATTTTCTAGAAATGGAATGTAGTTACACAACAATGTCATATCCCTGGACAGAGCAGGATGCAGGCATGCTGCTAGTAGCAGATGCTTTGTCTTGATTAAGACTTTTGCTAGTAACAATGTCAATATAGATTCACTTATCTATATTGACCAAAACATTCAGAGTAAGACAACTACGTACACTTGTTTTCAACATGAGCTCTCCAACATCTCTTCTCAGTTATTATTTCTGAAGACCTCTAAGCTCTGAAGCTAAGGTCAAAGATAACTTGGCCGCACAATTTAAACAGTAAGCATTTGAACATGTTAAGCTTTAAACATTCGCTAAAAAACAAGTCACAGGAAAGCACACAGCTCAAACTACTGGAGAACATTTCTTCATCTACTATTGGAAGTCGTTGAAGTTTCAGCTATATCAAATCATGTTATCAGCTTCCACTTCCACACTATGTGCATTAGTAAATACAAACTTCATACGACATCTTAATAAACAGTTTAGCAGTAAAAAGAGGGCTACTAAGTGCACTAGAACATTCATGGAGCCACTCCCCTTCATTTAAGAAAATGCAGATGAATCAACATACCCACGCTTACAGAAGGCAAAGCCGGGATTGATAGTGGAGAAGTGTCCATTGTATTTGTATTGCCTCTTCCTGCATCTGGTTTAGAGTTTTTTCCAGGAGGCAATGGCTTAGTAGCTCGAGGTTCAGGCCAAAGTTTCCGTGCAGGTCCTTTTTCTAGAAAAAAAAATGCACATTAGAACCACTTCTCTGGAAAAGTCACCATAATTCTCAAACACTTGTCTGAGTTAGTAGATGACCATGTTGACCAAAACCATAACGCTAAGAGAATAAAGAAAAGATGCTCCTTTAATCACTTCTCAGTTTTCATCTCAAAACTTCAAAACTTTTACGGCTACGTCAAACAGTTTCAAACAAGACCACCAACATATGATCAAAATTTCAAAGGTTTGAACATTAGCAGTTTTAAACATTCATATGCAATATTTGGGATTGATTCTCTGCAGTATGTGAGGAGCAAAGGGTCTGTCAGGTCTTGGTGGTTGATTTTCTTAAAATGAAGTTAGTGGTCTTGGGTGCTCATAGAGAGATCTTGTTAAACCTTTGTGCTGTATTGCCTTCTCTAATGCATTTGGAACGAGTGGAATTCACGAATTTTCAGAGTACATTCAATCTCTTGCCTATGTAAGAGGGTTGTTTTTTACGCCTTCTTTTTGCCATAAGGTAGAAGGTGACTTCAAAGGAACCTCTTTAAAAAATCTCCAAAGGAATTGGGCCTTTTTGTAGATGTATTTGTTGGGCAACACGGACACATTGTACTTACCTGCTTCTTTGATTCTATTTGCAAAACTTATTCTTTAAACAGTATCCTGTTACCAAAACATATGCCAAAAAGCCTTCAATTCAAACAACTACCTTGAAGAACAATTGAGCTGTAAATTTTTTCAGGGCAAGCAGACAATACAAGTGGACAAATACATGAAACTTGATATGACATCATATAGAGCGTTTAAAAGCATAAACCAAACATTTTTTAAGAGAAAAGAACCCATGAATTTACATACTTGAATTTACAGCAGGCAATTGCTGAAGTGGCTTTGGCGAAATATGACCTGTGTTCATATTTTCTCTTGCTGCATTGGGTTTGGGAATTTTTCCAGGAGATAGCTTAGAAACTGGAGTTTCCTGCCAGGGCCTCCGTGCAGGTCCTTTGTCTGGAAAAAAATACACGAGGACCAATTCAGGAGCATAACTTGCAGTGAGATTAAATTAGATAATTTTTCCGACATTTAGCTCTCACACTCGTACTCTTGCTTGTAACAAAGTTAATACAAATTATCTCTGATAAGGGATGAACTTATTCACCAATGCATTTGCGATGAACCAAAACAATTTCAATTATACAAGAAAACTCAATAAAAACAACAAAGGTAATAGAAAAAACTGGGAGAGCTTAGAACAATTTATTAGAACTAAAAACTTTAGAGAGTTTCTGAAAATTTCAGCAAAAGTAGCTTCAAAAGTAGTTAAACATTAGACAAATTAGAAATCCACTAAGAAGAGTTTTGCGATTTCAGAAAATTAGAGAAAAGAGTTTAATCAAATAAGTTGAGAGGACAAAACCTTACAGTGATCATTCACTTCCAATTTCCACAGATTAAATGGTACAAATGTTCACAACATAGTGAGGGATTAATACCTTCAGAAGGTGATAGTTTCACATTAAGTGAAGTGTTAGGCAGTCTCCTATTACTTTGGATCTTTTGAAATCCAGGAGGCGCATCATAAGGATCTGCTTTCACACTGAATTTTGGAGGTGGAGTTGTATACCTACTACCACTCATAGCGGATGAAGGTGTTCTTCCTACTGTAGGTGCGCGAGAGAAGTTTGATTTGCTCGGTGAAGGGAAATTTTTCTTTTGTGTACCAGATTCCAACTTCATAGCCTCCTCAGGGGTTAAATACACCACTTTGGTGTTCCGTGGTGGTTTCCTAATAGCAGACCTTGCTGTTGGATCACTAGGCTCTTTGCTTGGAACTGCAGAAGAATCATTATATAACAGAATCACCAAGTTAGATCAAGTGCCACACCAAGTTATAAAGGAGCTAGTTAAGTTCTAGACAAACACCTTTGAGTCTTTAACAGGTAAATTCTTAGCTCTTAATATAAACAGGAGATCATTTTTGGTGTGATTAACACCTACTTCATCTAAAATCTCTCATTCACAACTGTATCAATTTTTGCCAAGTTTGTCAATCAAATTTGATCTGCAATCACTTCTAGTATTTCAATTTCCCAGCTCAAAATTTGCTTAGAAATTCTACAATTCAAGTCATCTCAATACTAAAGAACATTTCAACATGAATATTCTCACATAATATTTTAACATTACTGAGAATCTCAAATGGGGTGGAAACATTTGCAATTCTTGCTGAGAGAACCTAGCAATACATTCACTCCAACGAAAATTTAATCAAAAACATACAGATTCTCAAAACAGAGGTCAAGGGGTAGAATAGGAGCTTTTATCTTCCCCTTTTCGGTGACAGGTAGAAGAATATTTACCGGATTTTGATGAAGGTATCTGATTTCGTGACTTGCATCCTTCACAAACCCAATTGTTAGGGTCACCTTGATGGAGTATCCTCATGCAGTAACTGTATAAGGGAATGGTTCAGTCAAAACACTGTAATTTCTAAAATTCAAATTACTAATCGGGCTTCCACATGAATAAATTGACTGAATAAAAATGAAAACTACGCAAGAAAATGCCAGGGAACTGTGCCCCATGTCAATAGGTTTTTCATCTATCTTACTGGAGCAAGAAGCAAAGTGCAAAGGTCATCCCCAATCAGTAACAAGAGACATCCAGGATATGCTTCCAACTTCCAAGTGCCAACTGAATGTGTGAATAAAATTGGTAGACCGTAGACATAAAAAAAAAAAAAAGAACTGCTGGACAAACTATAGCACATTAATTGCAGAAACCACAAGTCAGTACAGAAAGTAGTCACAAGGATGTGAGCTCAAAATTATGGGACTCCAGTAAACCTAAGGCTTTAATAATGTAGGATATCCCGTTTCTAATACTAGTCCTGCAACCGAAACTGAAAGTATATGTTTATGTCTCCTATTTTGTATTTACTTTTGTCAAGCAAGATATACTCATGAACAAAAGCTATCATATCAAGAAACACATATTTTTAGTTTAGGTGAAATGTGTTTCAAAATTGCCAATAGGAGAGATATAGTAAACTTCTTGAGCACTTCTCTTCCAATTTCAGCCCTTTCCTTCCAAGCCAACTCTATCATAAATGATAAAAATCAGTTCCCTCCACAAGTCTATAATCTAGAATAAAATCAGGTCTATCTCAAGATCAACAACCTTTTATGAACTAAAATCACATAGGCCTGAAAACTTATTGCTGTTAGCCTGTTACAGCATGAAGAAGCAGAATTCCTATATGTCGGCACCCCTGTCATCCAAAGTCTAAAAGAATTTGTATCTTTTCAATTAACAAAGAAAATAGCACCCTCCATCAACTTGTACGTGGTTGTATAGCTACTATTTAATAATTAAATAAGCAATTTAGAGATACATTTTCTAAACTGTAGAAGTAAAATTACGACAGAAACTTGATACAAGAGCATGTACATGATCTAGAGGGAACAATAATTAGCCGGAAAACGGGCCAAGCAACAAAAAATTTAACTTGGGGGCTTCCAACACTTTCTAGCAAGAGACATCGACGAGGAAGAAACATCATAGGACACAAACACAGTTATGCTATCATCAGAAAACATCGGGGCCACAAACGGATACATGCTTAAAATTGCATTTATTAGAAGATGAAAGGCACTTTACGGGTGTTCACGCGTAATCTTGCATTTACAGCAAAGTCTGATGCAACCTGCATAGCCCATATCCCCACATATCTCACAAGGTTTGTCCTGCGTATCAGACAAGAACAGAGAAGCAATTTAAAAATCCGATTAGCTCCGTCAAAACTACTGTTTCATTTGCTTGGAAGATGAAACAGACATGAGTCAATAACCAGTTACCAGTCAATTACCCAAAAAAAAAAAAAAAAAGATCATAGCATATGGCTACAGGCTACAGCTACAGGAAATAATCCATAAAAAAAAACGAAGCTTACCAGTCAAATGTAGAAGCATTATAAGAAGGGCAGCTACCTGACAGTTAAGGACAAAGAGGCCTAGGTGTAGGTGTGATTCACCATGTATCAGTCATCAAATACGGAGATGAGCAATGACCTAAACTCAAAACATTAGCCACCAAACCAACAACTCTTCTAAGACACTTATTCCACTGCTTGAGCCATATAACCTCAAGGGAAAACAATATCCCAATGTGTCCAAATAGTCAATATTGAGTGGTATACCGTATACCGTATACCCATCTCAGAAAGAATTGGATGGTTTTCATAGATATAGAGCCACAAATAGAAAGCAATATATAAGGTCTATGCATTGATGAGGGAGACCCCAAAAAAAAAGAAACACTGCATCTTTGTGGATTTCAGTTTTATAAGGTAGCAAGTAAAAGAGTAACTGGATGCTGATATCTTTTGCTTTATGATTCTATGCCAGTATTCCACTGAATCTAATGAAACTCGCAGTAGAATAAGGAGGTCATACCTCATACAAAACAGCAAAAATGGAAAGCTGAGAGAAACATATTAAAGTTTAATCAAAAGTTCCAAAGTAGTAAGTACGGCTTTCTCGGGGCATACAGAAGTGGTAACTTGGAAAAACAGGGGAGCAAAAAGGTGAAACCATCTGCAAATATCCACTTTCCTCCTGATGAAAATTAAGGAAATCAAAATATTCCAACACTGTTGTCTATAAGCCCCATGCGTTATAAACAAACAACAACAACAACAACAAAAAATGTCCTCTTAATATAAAACTACGGCAGCATCCAGGGCCAAACTGCCAAAGATACATGATCAAAGGAGTGAAGGACTAATCATTACTCAGTGGTACATGATCAGCAGACTCAGTGGAGTTATGCGCCAATAAATATTGGAAGTCAGTATATCAACCAGAATCTAAAGACTTAGAGCCATTACAAAAATGGACCATACAAAGTGCATAAATAACTCTCATTGGCCTTTCATTAGTCTTAGAAAACTATCAACAAACACCGTCTCCCCAATCATTAAAATTTGAAATCGCCCTTTGCTGTTTCAAAACATTCTAAATGTGACCATAAAACGATGACAACTCGAGGCTTAGCCTAGAGGTCAAACACAACATGGAACTTAGCTCAACCATAAGATAGTAGACAAAGGTTCGGGTGTATGTAACCTCGCCTCTAAACAGTTAAACAATGGTTGACTAATAAAGAATACTAATTAGGTCCAGGACATCCTACGTACATTTGTAACTACTTCTATCCCCAAATGGTGGTCATCAAGTTTAAGAAATGAAAGAAAAAAGAAAAGCTACCATGTTTGTCCCTCATAATTATAGTATTCATCACAAACAACAGGAGAGCATACTCGTTGTCCTGAAATATTGTATCAATGTATCGTACTTAGCCTTAAGTGCCTCTTACAGATAAGGCTCCTACCCAAGGATGGACGGGGGTGGGTCAGATGTATGCAACCTTACATGTGTTCTAGAGGGCTCTTTCCACATGATGTCCATGATTAGTCCCAATATAAAAAAATGGCTAACTCAACACTAATTTACAGAAAGCAACAATGGGACATTAGATTCATTCCAATGTAATTGATCCATATAACTAATGAAATTACTAATCTAATACTTTATCAACACCATTGGAGAAATCAAAAGCAATCTTGTTGAACCAAGCAAATGATACAACATTGCCACTCGCAAATTCCGCGAAATTTCACCACACAATTCACAATACAAACTAGAGACAGGACACATTGATCAGGCCTAAGCAAACAAAGCTAGTTATTTAGCTACCCAAATTGGACAAACCCTTCAGACAAAACAAAAAGAAAAAAGAAAAAAAAACACATGATTTCGACAATAGAAAGCAGAAAGGACAGTAAAGGGAGCATATAATGAACACATTCAAAACGGGACCAAACTTGATATTTTCCCCAATGCCTTCGGAACTTCACGTTAGTCGGCCCCTAATCATCGGAGACTAGGCATTGTTTCACATAATGAACCATTCATCCACACACTTCAATAAGCTATAATCTCTCCCCAAAAAGAAAAGTATTTGCTATAGGACCCAAACTACAAAAATATAAGAAGTTCAATACAACAATAGTGACAACAACCAAGCCTCCCAAAATAATTTGGGGTCGGCTAACATAAAACACCACAAGTAACCGTCTCGAGTAGGTCACAAAAAATTAAAAAGAAAAAAGTTCAATGAAGAAAAATAAAAACATCAACGTATCATTTGTCCCTACACCATGTCCCTTCACCAATAAGCTTTCCTTTCTACTCATTTAATATACTACATTGCTACTCCTACTAGTACAAAAGTTCAGGAGATTGCTGCTGTGGGTTTTTTAGGAGAGAGAAACCAAGAATTAAAAAAAGGGTTTGTGACAAACTTATTATATGACCCAATTGGAACTCCAAAATCATCAAAATATGTACAAAATTATTAAATTCTTCAACTCCCAAGATTTATTCATAGTACTTGCTGCTCATTATTTTTTACCCTTTCAAGAACATCAAAACCCTTCCAACAAAATAAATAAAATCTTGAAAGAAACTTCATTTATACGATTCTGCACAAATAACAAAACCCACCTTCAACCTCACTATTTTACTAATTACTAACTAATACGGATTATCAACTAATTATTATCATATACCCACTAAAAAAATATGTGCAAATATCTGCAAAATGAACAATTTTCCTCAAATATGACATATTAAAGCGACGAAAAAACTAAGAAAAATCACAATGCAAGCGAAATTAACCACAATTTTACCATAAACACAATCGATCATAATGAATTACTAAAAAAAAACGCAATTTTAATAGAGTAACAAAGCAGAAAAAATGGGGAAATAATTAACCTAAAATAAAAGAATAAAAAAATTAAAGTAAAAAATAGTGAAAGTTTACCATGCAATTATTCTGTGGTGGGTCACCCATGAATTGTTGTTGTTTTGGTGGGTTCCTTAAAAAATTTAGTTGTAGTCCTACAGATTGTGTTGAAGACGACACCCAACTTGAGGGGAGAGAGAGAGAGAGCGAGCAGGATTGTGTAGTGGCTAGTGGGGCTTTTACGATCATGGAGAGGGACTGAAGGGGTAATGAAATGTAACACTCGGTCACGGTTTGTTTGGTAGGAAGGAATCGATTACCAACGAAATAAATGAAAGAAAAATAATTGTTTGGTTTTAATAATTGTTAAGAGTTTGGGGGAAAAGAAAGGAAAGGAAATGAGGTGTTTTTGGTCTTACTTTTTGCGCCAAAATTCAAACCCCCTATCGTCGTTATTTTGGGTCAGACTTAAATTTTGACCAATAGTATTTAAAGATAGTATGATGAATCACACATCACGATATGGCAAAAATATATTTTACATTCATTTTATAAAAGGTAATTTTTTATATGAAAAAAAGAAAAGAATTCTATACACTACATGTGTAACGGTAAAAGTGACATCTTGGAGACTCTAAAAAGTAAAATGGAGTGTTTACATTAAGGCGGAGGTCAAATATATTGGTTCGTTTTCCTCCAAAATCAGTCGAAATTGGACACAAAGAAAGTTTATAACAAACTAGTATTCCGTAATTTTAATAATTTTTCTTACAAATTGATATCCTCCAAATTACTGTTAAGCTATATCAGCCAAACAAACCAAACAACGGAGTATAAAAATATGATAATGGGGCACAATAAAGCGGACAATATCATACTAATTGTGGAGCCGGTGGTTTGGCAGTCCTCAACAAGTGGTATCAGAGCCACGGTAATCTATGGTAGACAGTGGACTGCCCCTTGTGGGCATCCCCCCTCGGTAAGACCTCTTGATTGCATGTTTCCGTATAATAGACGGAGTATCACTTGAGAGGTCTGTGGCCATGAAATTGGGCCTTGGTTTGAGGGGAGGATTGTTGGGGTGTCAACCCAAGTTCCACCTCCACACTAAATAGTATGAGACCTTTTGGGTTGAAAAGATACCCATGTTGAAAAAATCGTGCGGGCTAAGCTAGGCCCAAAGCGGACAGTATCATACTAATTGTGGAACCGGTGGTTTGGCAGTCCTGGTATTTGTCGTCGTTTAATAAAAAAAAAAATTTTGTATAAAGGGGCAGATAGTACTGCGGGGGTGGGGATATGAGGATTCGAACCCGGGACAATCCCCAGGTTGGTTGTGCTTCTAACCACTAGGCCAACCTTTATCTGATCCGCTCATTTAATAGAATGTGGAGATTTGTTGTAACACTACGGATTATGGAAAATGGTTTATGGAGTTGGTTTGTCCCACATTGGGAAAATAAGGCTCATATGATCAGTTTATAATAGATTCCTACCATCATACTACCAACAAGGTCTTCACCTTTTAGAGCCCACGAGAGGATATTTGGGCCTAAGAGGTGACTACCCATCTTATTGCGCTGTGTTGCGACGGACGGTGGTTCGGGCTGTTACATTTGTAGTTCTCACTGTTAGGGTTTATAAGTGATCACCACACTAATTAGTATGAGACATTTGGGAAGGAGTCCAAAAACAAATCCGTGAGAGATAGGCTCAAAGCGGACAATACTATACTAACTGGATTGGTGGTCTGCAGACGTAGGGGGCCCAACACTCATGATGTTAGGGGACCCAACACTCATGATGTTGCACTTTCAAGGTGTTTAGTTTGTATATGCATATACAAAAAGTCTTTCTCTTTAGGAATTCCACTTATCAAAGGGTGGGTAAATCATCTTCACTTTGTATGAATTGGAAACTATTATCTTCACACAATTTCCATGATTTTGGTTAACCAAACAACTCCATGATTTGGATCGGAGTCCATCGTAGTGATTATTGTGTTATTCCACCAAACAACATGGCTTAACACCTAACACCTAGCACAATAGGTGAAAAGTAAAAACTATTATTCAATGGAAAATCGAAATTAAAACCATGGAAAATAGTCCCAAAAACGCCGAATTCCTAGTCGTACCGTACCCAATGCAAGGTCATGTCGCGCCAATGATGAAGTTGGCAGAGTGCATTGCTAGCCATGGCGTGAACGTAACGCTAGTCGTAACGGAGCACAATTACAAAAGTATGCTTACCAAATCGATGATTGATCGTACCGACGAGGAGAATCGTAGACGACGAGTGACGCTTGTCACGGTTCCTGACGGTCTTGAACCTGACGATGACAGGAAAGATCATGTCAAGGTTGCTACGTCTGTGTTTAAGGTCATGCCGAACCATGTTTCTAACCTTATTGCTAAGGTTAATAAACAAGGAGTAAATAATAATAATAGTAATAATACAAATAATAATGATAAGGATGGTGGTGGTGGTGGTAGAATTACATGTTTGATTGCTGATATTGTGTTTGGTTGGGCACCAAAAGTTGCTGAGAATGCTGGGATTAAGTTGGCTTTATTTTGGACCTCCTCTCCTGGTGCACTGGCTTCAACGTTACGGATTCCCGAGCTTATAAAGTCAGGATTCATTGATGAAGAAGGTATTTTACTAGCAACTTCCATCGTGAATTTATGGGTCATTCGAAAACAATGTCTATCTGCTCTTATTGCGTTGTCTGGTCTATTTGATCACGTGTTCGCGTAAACTCTTATTGTTATTGTTTTGACATGGTCAGATTTCCTGAACTGGATTTTGAAATTAAACATACGTGATACATACAATAACCATTTTATTTTTAATTTAAAACACGTACAACCATTTTGAAATCAAAGAGTACAACCATATATAATGTCACAATCCTAAATTCGCCCCTAATTGTGACGACATTTTGATGTGATAATATGCAGGCAATCCTCTAAACAAAGATGGAGAAATCCAATTATTATCAGACATTCCAAGTATGAAAGCAACAGAACTCCCATGGTACAACCATCCTAAAGAGGGTTTCACAAAAAACGACATGTTCAAGACATTTTGTGCAAGTGAACAAGTCATAAGAAAGGCAACATGGGTACTCTGCAACTGGTGCCATGAGCTTACACCATCAGCAACAAAATCGAACCCAAACGTCGTACCAATCGGACCCTTACTCGCTGATACGCAACACAGCGAAACCCTGTACCCTGAGGACTCACTTTGTTTACTCTGGCTCGATCAACAGCCTCCAAGGTCCGTCATCTACGTCGCCTTTGGGAGCATCTCTACCCTGACGCAGAACCAACTTAACGAACTGGCTCAGGGTCTCGAGCTCTCGGGTAGGCGATTTTTGTGGGTTGTAAGGGAAGACTTGACAACTCACAATGATGAAGTCGAACTCCCTGCTGGGTTCGAAGAGCGAGTAGCTAGTTGTGGGAAACTTGTAAAATGGGCTTCTCAAGAAAAGGTGTTGGCTCACCCTTCAATTGCGTGTTTTTTAACGCATTGTGGGTGGAACTCGACTATAGAAGGTTTAAGTAACGGGGTTCCTTTGATTTGTTGGCCTTGTTTCGCGGACCAGCCGTATACACGAACGTGTGTGTGTGACGCTTGGAAAATTGGAATAAGCTTGGGGTCCGAAACGAGCAATAATGTTAATAGTGATGGTAAGATAATATCGGCAAACGAAGTTAGGAGTAAGATTGACGAGTTGATGTCTCGTGATGACTTGATTGCGAATGCATTGAAGGTCAAGGCAACTTTTCAGTTGTGTGCTTCTGAAGGTGGGACTTCGTTTACAAATATGAAGGGCTTCATTGAACAAGCACAACTTTAATTTGAAGATACACATGAATGGCTCCTTTGATGCTAGGAACTTGTTTACGTGTATAAATAAATAAATGTTGATCGTTTACACTAGTCACACACATATATATACTACTAGTATATAGATCGATTCTGGGTAGTAATAATTTATGATTACAAGGTAAATTGTAACTAGTGTGTAGTACAAGTTTGTGACAATCGAAAAACATAAACTTTCGATCTGATGGAAGAGGACATACCGGTTAGCCTTGGAGAAAAAGTTGAAGATCACTTCATAGTTATTGTATTTAATTTTTGTTAACATTCTTGGAATTGGGGTAAAATAATAAGTAGACCGACAGTATGATTCAACTTAAATAGTATTTTTGTATCGTTTGAGATTCTTTCATTGAATCAAATTATATCAAATCAGATCTCGGTATCAATTCACCCTGATTCAACTAATTTTTAAAAACATTCATCGAATGTAGCCGAATCATACCAAGCCTAATAATCCTAGTATCGTATCAAGATATCGTTCCATTGTGATCTTCTAATATTAGTAACCAAAGATATACAACATTATTGCATACTCCGTATTCCTCAACAAAATCGAATCATCATTACAAATAAATTCTGTACTCCTTACCACCAAAGAAATCGGATTCAACAAGAATATGAATCAAAAAGTTCTACTACTCGTTCTTGCTACTGCTCTAAGCATTGTCTCATTCGAAACCAAGTCGTTATCTATCAAAGCGGATCAAGCATTAGTTGATCGTCTATGTATGGCAACAATGAACCCGGAATACTGCTTCAAATGTCTCAAGTCTGATCCAAGTAGCACGACCGTGACTGACATTGGTATAGTGCAACTAAATATAGTGTGTGCTACAAATGGTATGGACTCATTGTTCCAAGATACGTATAAGCTAAAAGGTAATAGCTCGGACCCTAAGGTGCACGAAGCTCTCGACTTTTGCTTGAATCGATTTGAGTACTCGAAAACAATGGTTAACGAGATTTCGGACAAAGTGAAGGCTAGAGATTTTGTGAATGCACAAGGTACAATTAGTACTGGTATTTTGGGACAATTGGATTCATGCAGAGCTTTTATAAAATCCAAGGGGGTTGCAGCGTCATGGGACGGAAGCGATGCGGCATTTGATATAGGTCATGTGTATACTGAATGGAATGTTGTCCTCTCTATTCTAAATGTTTTGAAGAAATGAGTTTATCTGAAAAAATCATAAATTTGAGAAATGCTATAGAACTATACTACCTTGCATTTGGAATTTGTTTCCTTCTTTCAACCTTCCCCGATTCACGACTGTTCGGATACTATGCATCGAATTTTCAACCAAGAAAGTCTTAATCTAGTGATTAAAATAAAGGTATCAGCCCTTCATAGTTTCTCTTATGCCAAATAGAAAGGGACAAAGGGTATTGTTATATGTCGCCCACAAAAACAAAATGTCGGAAACAGAAAACCAGTAAGAATTGGAGAAGGCCATATGGCAACGACACCAGGATTGCGCGACCAGGATATCCGGCTCCATGATGGGCAGGGGCAGCAGAACTTAGGAGCCGAAAGCAGATTGGCGCAGCCCCCGTCCACAAGTACAACAGAAGTAACCTGACACCAGCCCCAAAGAGGGTGTATGTAATATAGTACTCCACTAAGCATAGATGTAAGTGTAACATAGAGACATCGGAGAATACAAACTACTTAAATAGTCATAAGATCCTTCTACATAGTACATACTTCTGCCAACATGGGGGTGCTCACCAGAGTAAAATACTACTGTCGAAGTAACACTCTCTGCTTCCCTACTAGCTAAATCAGGATATACATAGATAGAACAGAACCAATAACACACAGAAAGAGATTGAGCATCTCCTAAAGTTGGCAATAAAGTCGAAAAATACCTTCCGAAGTTCATACTTAACATGCTAGGCGAAGGATGGAACGGAGGACACAAAAATATCCCTAGCTACTATATGCTTAATCGAAACTAGTAGTAGCGCCAATCAACATGTTCCTCGAATTATGCTCGTATGACACCAGTGAAAACCTTCAGCATCCCATCCATACCAGCGTTAGCTACTTTAAACAGCCGATCCTCAATCTTACATAGACATGATACCTGAGACCATTAGAGCAACAAGTACCGACCATAGGCTGATGCTTGCCAGCTTGGTCCCATGGTTGTCATCCAGGCTTGATCCAGTAGGACCCATACCAAGCCCTCCTCCTCCAAGGACCCCAGTGCTGGTGGTCGGGTTGCCCACATTTGGGGTCGTACCGTAAGGGGAAGTGGTGGTTGGATTAGTACCAGTACCCATACCAGCGCCAGTGCCAGATGTAGGGCTGCCAGTGCCGGTGCCAGTACCTGTACCAGTGCCGTATGTAGGGGTGCCAGCGCCAGACACTGGAGTTACGGGGACTGTGCCGCCACCGCCAGACACAGGATTTATAGGAGTAGAGGTCGGTGTGGTGGGGGATGTTGTTGGTACAGTTGTGACAGGAGAAGTACCAGGAGAAGTGGTACCAGTGCTGGTAGAACTGCATCACATTAACAAATTGATAAGCCAATTAATAATAATCATACATAAAATCACCATAATAAACATGTGGGATTCTATAAAAATTTAACACATGATCTGACACTGTGACATAACAAAGTCAGCATCTAAAAAGCTACATCTCACATGTTCTATAAAAACAAACAAAATTCATGAAGGTCAAGCAGGGCTCATGAATGAGTTTAAAACAGCTCAGAGGTTGATCATTCACTTCAATCACTTATCATTTTTTCAATTACCAAAACCTTGTCCAGATAAAGAACCTTGTGAATGCCATAAATTTGGCCGGATTGCGAAAATTGAGTACAATTGTGAAAGTGAAAAGCATAGCTCATAAGTTAGATTCTCATTCCAATCCTTTAGAAAACTCCAAAACAGAACAAATAGGATCCAACTACAAAAAGTATGGACTAAAGACCACCCACATGCTCAAACACATGTGTGACAAGTATAAAGTTTAGGACAAAATTCTAAGGTGGAAAAAGGCTACCCTGGCATCACATCGGCGTCTTATTAGTCACACCAAAACTTGCTTTCAGGACTAATGTGTTAAATGTCACACCAGTTTATTCACTTGTGGTCGTGGTTTGAGATTATAGACGTCGAAATGTTTTAGCAAGATCAATCTATTCTTTATCAACTAAACCTAACACTTGGTAGCCTTAGCATTTAGCACCTATAAAAAAACAAAATAGTTTCAAAGTTAATTCTTGAAGAGCCCTTATGAAGATCATTCTTCTGTGCCCTGATAAAAACATGTACCAGAATTTAAAACAGATGGGAATTTGACGGGCTCGAGACGCAACAACATCCAGAAAAAAAAAACGAACATATTAAAATGAAATGATTAATCCCGGAATAATGAATTAACTAACAAAGTGCAGTAATGGTCCTATTTGAATATTAAGCTACTTAAAAATTTAAATCATCCATGTGAAAGGCAGATACTAGTTTACAGTTTACACAACTGCTTTGGTGGATTTACTCAATCTCTCCTTTCCACAAATTTTGACCATATAAGACGGGTCGTCTTAATTTAAGGACATGAATACACGAGGAGTGCTACCGAAGGGTCGAGACCAACCAATACATAAGGGACACATTTTTTATTTTGTTCTTCTGAGGAGGAGAGAAAGGAACTAAGCGGGTTTCTGGAAAGTTCGAGAACTCCACCCTAAACAATCCTTACGAAGAAAGACCGAAGGACAATCCAATACATAAGGGACACATAGCAAAGCACTATGAACTCCCACAAAAAGAAGATATCATCCTCTTTTAAAAAAGTGCCAGCCACATGGCAGTCTAGCCTTAAAATAAGGGAGCTAATAGATGAGTCAAAAAACACAATCATACAAGATGGACATGAGACTAGATGACAAAACTGAGTGATTCTGATTGCCAAATGTGAAAAGGAAAAGTGGCCTGACTGAGACATCATTTACGGTACACCAAATAATTTACCATAAGATAAGATTAGAAAGTATTGCTGTCAAAATGAGGATTACAGTGACAAAGATGTTCTTTCTTTCCACCACCGCAAACAGGAAAAAGTTAACAACTTTAGGCAAAGGTCTCATAACATGCAAAAGTGGTCTCTTTACTTTAATCTTAGCCTCTAATGAATCAACATCTAATGAATCAACATCAATCATTCACAATTTCCCTCTCTAAAAATACACAATACTTCCGACCGTGGTTTTCGTGGGCAAAGTACGTGAATAGTGAAAACGACTGAAAGAGGGTAGCGATTCGGGAGAAGGAATCCTCTGTGAGGCGAAGAGGATTCAAACTCGATACTGCAAGGTTTGAGGGCGATGCTCCGACCACAAAAACAACACCTCATCCTTTTGTAATTAATTACAAAGGACATACTGTATCTCAAGACGGACCTTCGACCTCAAGACTTCGATTCCAAAAGTCGTTGTATGAACTTTAGTTCGGAGGTTTTAGGTGAGTGTTGGAAAGCAAAAGATTGAATTTTGATCTTAAAATCAATTCATGCTACTTTACATTTGAAAACAGTAAAGCAAAGAAAGCAAACAATTCTATTATTGGATGACCTCAATACAACGTTGGATGGACCACGGACTTCAAAGAAGAGGTAGATGAGAATCTAATAACAGTGCCTAAATGCCTAATTCAAGCACCCAGAACAAACATGCACCGGGGCAGCAAAGGAAAGGTGAACATCGTAAACGATATTTCCCTATTTCCATAAAACAGAAGATCATGGGCACGGAACTACTCAGTCGCCTTCATAATAAGATTAGGTATTACCAAAAGATAGTGACTCGAGATTAGGCCAGGACTTGCAACTAAACTGCATATCACCAAATCATTCGATTAATCGATCTCTCGAGACTCGACTCCAAATGCCCCATACGTTGTCCACAAAGACTCAAAGAATGGACTACTTCAGAAAAATATTCAGCAATCGAATGAATATTCTCGAAAGTAATTTCTAATGACAATTGAAACTGAAACTTCTAACCATTTCAGAAAACGTTTGAGATCTATATCAGCACTTTCGGTATATCCACACATGCTTTGCAATAAAAAACATCTGTGCATATGGGATCTGCTAATTTTGGAACATGCTAATTAAGTAACACAACCATATCCGGCCGGCAAAATAAAGCAGGTATATTGTATGCAGATATAGGCAGACACTAAGAAACTAAATTTTCGTGTCGAAAACATACCCAGAGCTTCCAGAGCTCGCGGAGAATGAGCAGCCTCCACTACCTGCAAAATTCATCAAATCCAATAGAAGGAATGAAATTAGAATTACCACATTTCAAACTCCTACATAACACATCCACAAGACAAATTGACACATACTCCTTAATCAATAAAAACTCGAGAATCCACCAATTATAAACGACACATTCTAGCATAAATACAGTTTAGTTCCATCCAAACCATTAAATAAAGAAACAGTTTTGCCAATTAATCGAAATCGAGATGAGATGTTAGATTGGTAACGTACTGGGATCGGAACTAGACGGTGTGGCAGTGCCTTGGAAGTCGCAGGTGGCGCCTTTTCCGGCATTCTTTTGGTAATAGCTGTTGGCAGCATAAGAGCAATGCTGTTGAATAGAGTTAGGGTTATAACACTGTCCATTTGGTCTGATAGGGCCACAATCTGCCCCTGCTCCACAAGCATAGTCTATTGCTTTCTGGTATGCTGCAGATTGCAGGCCAGGCTTACACACACAGAATGTTGCACCTGCACAACAATTATTAATTTATTATTCTCATTTTGTTAGTAAAATTAAATCATTAATAATCATACTCCCATGTTCTAAAAGTAGAAAAAACAGCTAAATTTGAGTGTAATACTTCATTTGGAAGGTGTATTTTGCAGTGCTATAGAAAAAGATTGAATCTTTGTGTTGGATTCAGCTAGTTTCATATGTAACTACCAAAGTATTCGCTTTACTAGTGAAATGATTTGGGGTCGACTAATATGGACCGTTGTGTCGGGGGCATTCAATCCATGCTAATTAGAGATGTAGAATTAAAGGGTAGACTTGCTTTAATAGAATGAAGTGTGCCAATTTCATTTTGACTGAACAAAAGGGGGAAAGAGTAATTCAACAACAAAAAAAATTCTAGTAAATTACTAAAAGCTTCCTACAACAAGAAGAAAATTAGAAAATATATAAGAAAAATTATAAAAAGAAGGAATATACCCAATTTAAAGAAGAAAAAAAATACTAAAAAAAAAATAATGGACTGATTGAGTGAAGAATAGGTACTAACTCAAAGAAGAAGAAAAAAAATGTACCCAATAAGAACTACCCACCTACTCCAAAAAAAAAAAAAACACCCACAAATAAAATAAAGTAAAACACAAAATAATACTCCAAAGAAATCATAATGGAGCCTCCAAAATAATAAAACAAAAATATTATGAAAGAGTTTAAACTTTAAAGACATAAGATGAGATTAAATGTACACAACAACAACAACAACAAAAAAAAAAAAGCTCACAAAGATGGAGTAATAAGTACATAAGGAGAAAAAATCTTACTTGAGTGTGGAACCATGGCTAAGATTAGCAAGCCAAGAACAACCTGAAATTTACCCATAACCATATTTCTCTTTCTTTTTCTTGTGTGTGTGTGTGGAAGAAGCTAAGGTTTGTGGGTTTAGTAGAAAGGAAGAAAAAGAGGTCAGGAAGTCGGTTGAGTAGTACTGTATTGATGAAAATAGAAGAAAGAGAGAGAAAGTGAGAGAGAGGAGATATATGGTGCAGAGTATGAGTAAGAGTATTCTGGGGTTTTGAGCTTCAGGGGCTGTGGGGGTGTATTTCAAGGACGATAAATAAAATCATTAAAGTAGAGTATACTATACTATACTCCACTCACTATACTATACTCACTGTACTATAGGAAATATAAAGTGAGAATGTAGAAAACAAAAGGATGATTAAAGAATGGTATTTGTAGCAAGAGATTTGGAATGGTATGTGACAGCACAAAACGGTGGGAAATTGGGGTGGCCCCTTCCTATAACTTCATAATATGTGTCGGCTTGCAAGGTTTTGTTGTGACCTTGCCTGTGCTCGTACATTTCGTTTTCGATTTTTCTTGCCAATTTGCAACGGTCGTTTCTTTAGGTTGAGAAAAATCTTGAATTAATGAGGTTACAAAATGATTAGTTACACTAATACTGTAACCTGTAAGTAATAAGTTACCTTGGGAAAAAAACATATTGTAGGTAATAAGTAATGAATAAAGTACCAAGTTATGGACGATTTGCTGCCCATTTCTGTAAGAGTTATTATTCCATTCATGCTAAATTTGAGTATTAAAGGCTTGTTTGGTTGGAGGGATATTATGAATGGTATGTAATAAACTATTTTTAGTGAGAAGAGTTGGATGTAATTACCATTACAATGTAACAAGATTTCTATGTAGGTAGGGTACTAATCACCATTGTTCAACTAAAACAACCCATGTAAGTCATTACATCATTAGAGATAATCAATTACATTCTCCCTCTTGTGAGTCGTTTTTCTCCCTCTCAAGTTTCACAATATTGCACTATATTTCATTCAATTACATTGTCATCTTTATCCCTCCAACCAAACATAAGCTAAACTTTCTAAATCATTTGAATACCTGAGAGGTTTTCAAATGAAATAAGAGGTCTATAGGGGGTGGAGAGACTATATTTTGAAGTTGATAAGAGTTGACACGATAATGTGGCATGACGCTCCGTAAACCTAACATTAGTTAGATGGTTTTGTGTTAGCATATTTTAATATTTTTAATTAAATCTGCAAAATGGCAAACACATTTCTTTGAATGAGATAGATTAACGAAGATATTTCACTCATGCACATGATACGATTAAACTCATTTAGCACAAAATGACAAAAGTTCAAGAAATGTACCCTAACATGACAACACAATACGAAATGGACATAAACGGGTTAATTGAGATATATTGATACGTTTAATTGTTCATGGTACTCTTTTACTAGTACGAAACGTGTCAAGAAATTACTACCAGTACTCTTTTACTAATTGACAAGTATCCCTTATTTGACTAAGATCTCATAAATCAAGTTCTTACACTGTAACATTAAGGGGTCGTTTGGTACAAGGAAGGGAAAGAGAAACGGAAAGGTGGGGAAAGGAATGAAAACCCATACAATTCCCATGTGTGTTTGGTTGGTACAATTCAATCAAAACCCAACATCCCCCCTTTTTTTGCATATGCACGACTTCTCTCTCCTCCTCTAATACAACCACCAGTCCACCACCACATGCCAAGCCCTCTTACTGCCGCTGCCGTCATCCCCCATACCCATTATGCTGCCACCGTCTTCTACAACCGGTGCAACACCACCGTTGTCTCCCTAAATCCGTGCACCATCGCCATCATACTCATCATTGCGGCGCAATCGTCTTCTTTGCCCAGGTGACCACCATAAGTCTCACATTTACCTCTTTTAATGTGGCAAAACGGTGGTGCTAGATTTCATATGATGATATGCAGTGGTGTTGTGGGGTTATTAATGGTGGTCGTGGTTGTGGTGTTGGGTCGCTAACTGAGGTTAGGATGGTGGTGTTGGGTCGCCGTCAGAGGTTACGGTGGTGGTATCGGGTCATCGTCAGAGGTTACGGTGGTGGTCTTGGTCGTTGGTGGTGTACTTATGGTGGATGATGGTGGTGGGTGGTTGCTTTATGGGTGGATGACAAAACCCTTGGGGGGGTAGGGAGTGGGGATAGAGGGATTTGGGGGTATTGAAAGAAGGAAAGTGGGGAAAGGGAATGACAAAATTGAACAACCAAACATTCACAAAGGCAATGAGAGGTATTAAATCCCTTTCCCTTTTTTGTAACCCCCAAACCAAACAGGCCCTAAGTTCCTGTATTTTTGAAGTTGGTGAAAAATGACATGGCATGGTAAGAACCCAATTTCCAGTTCTTCCACTACTAATTTTCTGGTATAATAAGAGGTTAAAACTAAGGCCTCATTTGGTTCCCGTAAGAAGTCGGTTTGTTTCAAGCAACCTAAGACCTTGTGTTTGGTTGCATATTTTGACCTCTACAAACCCAATCACAGCCTTTCAATAAACGCGCCTACGATGGAGGGTTCCAAATCCCCTTTCTCTCATCCAACATGAGATTGATACGTTAAAAGTTGAAAGAACCGTTAAAAAAGTTTGATATATTTTTGTTTAGAACTTTTGATAGTTTTTGATAGCATGATTGCATCCCCATTTTTTTTCTTTGAACAAAACATTAGGACCCGTTCGGTATCACTGCCGTTTTCGGTTTTTGGTTTTGTACGTAAAAAATTTATTTAAATAAGTTACAAAATTAACTTTAAGTTCTTTAATACTACAATAATCATATGGAAAATGAAAACTGACAACTGAAAACCTCTTTCTCAAAAATAGGACTTTGGTTTAGAAAAAAAAATAGAAAACTGAAAACAGAAAACGATAATAAACCGGCCCTAACCCTAAGTTTCAGAATTGAGAATTTGAAATTCCAACCCGATACCATTCCAGCCTGATTCGTATTGGCAACTCGATATCGGCTATTGAACCAAATGAGGCTTAAATAGTTCCTATATGACATATCCGACTCAACCCTTTGATATATGTCCGAAACCAAAACCAGTCCGACCAACGACTGCGGTCAAAGCAAAAACGGCCCAAATCCCAGGCAACGTATAAAGCGTGAGCCCCAATTTTCCATCATTTTTTCCCCCAAACTCGGAAAACACCTGACGAATCAGTGAAACAATGGTGGTTCTTCAACTCCCACGCCTGACCAACTCTCTCCGTAAACCCTTCGACATCGACGCCGCTTATCTCCACCGTCAAACTCTCCTCCGCAACCTCAATCTTCACAGGTACGCTTCCAACTTTTTCTTCTTCAATTTCATGTTCTACTGTTATCACAACAACTTAAATCACTGAACTTCAACTTCTTTTTTTGCTTTTGATGTTGTAGTCATGCGAAATCTCTCGATGAATCGGAATTGGCGCGAAAACTTGTGTATAATTGGGAACAAGGTAATTTTGATTGAATTTTTGATGTGTTTGATCAGACATTAGGCGGAAAATGTTGTTTGAAGTAAGCTATGATTATTTATAATTAAGTTTGGATTATGATTAGTTATAATTATTTATAATGATCGAATTCTGTGTGATAATCGTAGTTTTAGGGTTGAAGTGATGTCATTTGGTTTGAATATTATATTTGAAGTTTTGTGATGTGTATGGAATTGGTGTTGGCTGGCTGTAGCGTCTGCCGAAGTGCGGCAAATATACAAGCAATTTATCGGCGCGGTGGTGGAGATGATAGGTGGGGAGCCAGTGTCGGAGGAGCTTCATGAAGTGGCATTGGCGGCGTATCGTCTATACAGTGACTTTGGTGAGGAGGAACAAGATAGAAGAACGATTATTGCCGGAAAAAAGTATAGCTTTTGTTCTTGCTCTCCGTGTGGATGCGTGCTCTTTAATTCTCTATCTTTCATTGTATTTTTTCGTGTGGAGTTTGATATTGTGAAATCGTGGCCATAATCGTGTTCAGTGTTTTCGATAACTTAGATTGGCGAATGTTTCTAGACCGTTGGACCAGGAAATTTAGTTAGTTTTTCCCCTAAACGATTTTGTTATGCCATTGCTTCTTTTCAATTATAGTCATATAAGGCAAACTTGGCAGAGAGAAATGAACTTTGAGGCCAATTGCTATTCGTAAGGAGAGCACATGATCAGATGATATGATTGTTTAGATTAGGGGGGCCGTGATTGTTGGGCCAGGAATGTTCTCTTGATATTTCTTTTTTTCTTTTACTTTCAATTCTAGGCATTTAAGTTGTTTTTACTCTTTTGACTCATATCTGTTAAAGTCTTAGTGAAAGGCAGGCATAAAACTTTGAAGTTTGAAGATGATAGAAGCAGGCCGTCGTGTTATTGCTATTCGTTTCTCTCTTTCACATCATTGTGTTTTTAGTTCCTTCTTGTATCTGGGTAGAGATGGGAAGGAGCGAAGATTATAAATTGGATGTGGTGTTATGTGTGGACCTTGGTAATCGTGGATGGATTCAACACTATCGCTAGCATGTCTTTTCTCCTTTTGTCTTTTTTCTCAGACGTAGGTCACCTTGAATGGATGTACTCCTGTAAGATTAATGGCATTCACTAAATATGGCGATGATAATCTTAACTTGTAACTGCAGGTCAGAATTGCAAAATTTACTTGGGCATAATGTTGCTGATGGTAATTTACAGAAAGTAATGGTCTTGGCACAAAAACTTTATGGTACACAGCCTAAAGATCATACAGTTATCCATATAGATGAGACCCGGAGTGACGATGAAATAGAGTTTGGAATTAATCTTGATTTTACACCTCCTTCACGGTTTCTGGCGAATATATCTGTTGAAGATGAGGACACCTTGGTAGCAGAGGATTATGTTCCTTCAACTTCACCTTACATCGATCAGCCTGCAGTATCATCTTCTGCTGTAGATAGGATTCAGTATGATTTAAATTGGCTGAGAGACTCATGTGATCTCATAGTACAAGGAACTGCCTCACAGCTTACACGAGATGAACTGGCCATGACAATTTGTCGGGTTCTTAACTCTGATAAGCCTGGCGAAGAGGTACTTAAGTTTCTGTTCATTACTAGTCTCCAGATAAGTTATCATCCTGTAGCATCCTGGAGTGACTCGTAATTTCACTATGCTGTAGATTGCTGGTGATTTACTTGACCTTGTCGGGGATGGTGCCTTTGAAACCGTACAAGAGCTTATTTCGGTGAGATACAAATGCTTTATGGTCCCGGTTGCATTCTTCTTTGTCCTGCATGCATTATTTGGTTCATTCCTGTTGTTGTGTTTCACTATAATGTTGCTCTTTTTATGAAATCAAACTTAAATCTGTTGGAACTGAGATTGTGGATCTTGGTGTACAAGGAATAATTTAAATGTAAATTTGTGGAAAATAAGCTGGCATATCACATAATTCTTGAAGTACATTCTACATTTCATACTGAGTATAGATATCTGTGCAAATCTTGGGACTTAGGCTTCATTGTTGTATAATTGGATGGATGGTGAATTAATTTTGAATGGTTTAAGTTCTGGACGCGTCCGTATAGCTGAGGAGTTTATCTATTGTCATTTTAATCTGTCTTTATATTGTACAGCATAGGAAAGATCTTGTTGAAGCTATTCGTCACGGTTTCCTGGTACTGCGATCTGATAAATCCCCGTTGAATGCTCAACCCCGTATGCCCAGCTATGGGACTCAGGTTTTCTGCTGTTTTGTTTATTCGTTCTTTCAAATCATTTGGTATTCTACGTTGCCTGGGATTTTCTATTGTTCAACTACCTCAATGTTGAATATTGTAGGTTACTGTTCAAACCGAGTCCGGGCGGCAGATTGACAAACTTAGACGTAAAGAGGAAAAACGCCACAGACGTGGAGTTGATAACGGGATTGAAGATGAGTTCTCTGGTGCAACGTTTTCATCATTACTTGAAGCAAGTGAGAGGAAAAATCTCTTTGATAATGTCATTGGAAGTGGACCAGGTTCAGAATCATTAGGCATATCTTCACTGCCACAAGGAACAGTTAGGAAACATTTTAAAGGGTATGAAGAAGTCATCATTCCCCCAACACCTACTGCTCCGATGCAACCTGGGGAGAAACTGGTATTATGTTGATCCCTAGTATAATTTCTCGTCATATTTCCTTCCATTTTTGAAATTGGTTCTTGGTAGACTGTAAATGAATACTCTTTTATGGGAAAGAATCAGGAATCTTTAGAAACAGTACTAAAGAGCAAATTTTGATAAATTGAATGAGGTAGCAACAAGATTGAAAGACAAAGCAGGTTATAAGAATTGTCGTTTTACCTTTTCGCTTAGAGTACTGCCAAAAGGACCATTGGTAAGCTCTATAAGTAGGCCTTTTGTGGAATATTATTAATTATTAAGCTATAAACGCTCTGGGATTCATGTATAGTCAGTCTCAGAGAGCATCTTGGAAGCCTATTTCTATGTTGGAACTCCAGTAATTTGTGTTCTCCGTTATACTGTGTTAGAATTCTTAGAAAATGCTATGGGCTACCTTCTTTTGCCCCAAAACATATTGCTGAACAGTCGGTACAATTGTACAATATAACTAAAGACTTGGGCTGGGCACTTCCTTTTGACAAAGTTTGGAGGCTTTATATGCGCTGTTATCCTTATTTATCTAGTGGGTAAATACTTAATGCTCCTACATTATAGCAAAAGTTAGATGTCACTATGAACTATCTAAAACTTCAATCATTTTAAGCTTTCTGATTATAAACAACCAAAGCAATGTTGTTTAGAATTCCCAATTATCTGTTTGAGCTCAGATATAGTGCTCTTTTCGTGTTTAAATGTAAAGGAATTATATGTTTTGTTGCATGCGGGTTTCTATTGCCTGCCCTGTGTACTCTGTCCTCTCACTTCTGTTTTTCTCTAGTGAATGTTCTAAGAATGATTTTTCTCATTTTTCGCTCAGTATGTGGCAGATTCTCATAGCGACTTACCTGTTTGCAGATAGAGATTAGAGAATTGGATGATTTTGCCCAAGCTGCTTTTGAAGGCTATAAAACTCTCAATCGTATCCAGAGCAGGATATATCGGACTGTATACCACACTAATGAAAATATTCTTGTAAGTTATAAGCAAAACTACTCTTGTATTGGTCTCAGTTTAGAGGTAGCACATTTTGAGGTGTTGATGTCATGGTTATAGGTATGTGCCCCTACTGGAGCTGGCAAAACAAACATAGCCATGGTTGCTATTTTACACGAGGTATGATTTCTTGGTTATGAGTTTTGTTAGTTGCTACCGTCCCTTAGTTACTGTCTTTTCGGTGCATTTAATGGAAAGCATTAAGTAATTAACAATAATCAATCATCGATAATCTTACTAAGGAAGTCTCAGTGTGGGGGGTGTCATTAATGTCATAAGCGTGCACGGGAGGCTGTATAGGGAAAAAAGGTGGAAGAGGGCCTCCTGCCATTCAATAAAACTACTGCCAGTTTGATGGGGATCATCATCGATAGTGAAGTGCAATTATAGCTAAGTAAAGAGTGGTTCGCATATCATTTGTGAAATCTTTTATGGATGCAGCTCCAGTGAAGTTGATTATCATTGCAAGACTTGATATCTAATTATGGCATGACTGAATCAGACTTGTTTTGATAGATTGGGCAGCATTTTAAGGATGGATACCTGCACAAAAAGGAGTTTAAGATTGTTTATGTTGCTCCAATGAAGGTAAGCTTCCGTAACAGCTTTGCACATGTCTTGTTCTTAGTCTGTAATTTTTGATAAGATGATTTCTAATTCTTTTCACTAGGCATTAGCTGCTGAAGTCACATCGACATTTAGCCGTCGTTTATCTCCGTTAAACATTATAGTGAAGGAGCTTACTGGAGATATGCAACTTTCGAGGACTGAACTTGAAGAAACTCAGGTTGCTTCTCATCAATTTTCTGCTTCACGCCTGTAAACATGATGTGATATATTGCTTAAAGAACTCATCTTTCTGCTGTATTTCAATCAGATGATAGTGACAACTCCTGAGAAGTGGGACGTGATAACACGCAAGAGCAGTGATATGTCACTGTCAATGCTAGTCAAGCTTTTGATAATTGATGAAGTACACCTGTTGAATGATGATAGAGGTCCTGTTATAGAAGCATTAGTTGCTCGGACACTTCGCCAGGTAGGGGTGTGGAATTTTCTCTAAGAATTAGTCCATGTGGATTTTGTACCCAGCGCATGTAAATTTCTGATTAACAATTTACCCGTGAGGTAGACATTGGAGCTGGGAGCTAAAAATTAGGAATGACAAAGTTATCTTGTTGTGGACTTCTTGTCCTTTGGTGTAGTTGCTTCTCATAAGACTTTTTCCAATTTAAGAGCTGATGCTACGGATTCTGTCACCACCACGTGTCTTAAACTTATTGTGTTATGGGGAGTGATGAGGACTCATTGATGACATCCTTTTAACAACAATTAATGTTGACCTCAGGCCCCGTGTGCCTAACAAGGATAGTGCTGTTGGAGGTGTTTGTGGGGAGGTTCAAGGATGTTTTCCATGTATGGCCAATCTGGATTCCTTTGTGATTTTGATGTATTTAAGTTGCCATGAAATATTGCTGACTAGTATTACTAATTTTCATCTAATTTTGTCTCTCAATCACATCCCTAATCACAAAATACTGTTTCAAAATGCTAACCTCTGTGGTAAATGGGTAATGCAGTCACAGTAGCAACTCCTGTTAATTAAGCCTCCGACATGAATATGGTAGTGATCAATTGTGTTGAAAGCTTTCTTCTTAGCATAGGCTGGTTGAGACTGTGTGATTGGTTGTTTTTGCTTCTTAAGCTTTTACAGTATTACTCCGTCAATAGGTGGATTCTGTTGTTGTTGCTTCTAAAATTTTCACTCCGTCAATAGGTGGAATCAACACAGTCCATGATTCGCATTGTTGGCCTCTCTGCCACTCTACCAAATTATCTAGAGGTTTGTGAGCACAGACCTTTCCCCCCTTTTGTTTTGATGTCTGATTTCACTATAAAGCAATTCAAACAGTCGTGTTCATGCTTGTAAATCATTTAGGTGGCACAATTCTTGAGGGTAAATCCAGACACAGGGCTATTCTTCTTTGATTCTACCTACCGTCCAGTGCCTCTCGCACAACAGTATATTGGCATCACAGAGAAGAATTTTTTGGCTCGTACTCATTTGTTGAACAAAGTTTGCTACGACAAGGTTGTTGATTCACTGAAGCAAGGCCACCAAGCTATGGTTTTTGTTCATTCTCGAAAAGACACTGTGAAAACAGCAGAGCGATTGGTAGGGCTATTTTTTTTTGCTTTTCACGATCTCATTTCCCGAGTATATGTGATTATTTACTTATTTGTGTAGTACTTGTAGTTTTGCTTGAAAATGATTTCATCAAAGTATGGCTTTAGGAAGGGAGGGCAAGGGAAATTGCAGGCTTGTTATTTGTTTGCTCATCTTATCAAATGTCAACTACAGGTGGAGCTGGCTCGGGATAGCGAAAATCTGGAGCTCTTTCAGAATGAGACACATCCGCAGTTTCAACTAATTAAGGCACATACCTTACCATTATATAACATTTCTTTCCTACCATACTAGCATGACTATGGTCAATGATGCGTTTTGTTAATTTTGCATTTAGAAAGAGGTTGTCAAATCTAGGAACAAAGAACTGGTTCAACTCTTCGATAATGGGCTTGGCATTCATCATGCCGGAATGCTACGTGCTGATAGAGGCCTTACTGAGCGACTTTTTTCTGAAGGGTTGTTAAAGGTACTTCATTTCTTGAATGTCTGGGTGTTGTTAGGATCTTATCCCGCTACTTTACTTCAATGTTTTGAGTGTGTTTTAGGTACTTGTCTGCACAGCTACTCTGGCATGGGGGGTAAATTTACCTGCTCACACTGTTGTAATCAAGGTTTGAACTTGCTCTTTTCTTTTTAAGCATTAAAGTACATATTCGAGTTAGAATCTTGATATGATTCGTCACGATGTTACATGGGCTCTGCTCGGATATCAACACGAGAAATCCGAGTGTCTGACTTCTTATGACTGAAAATACGAGATTTGACTATATGCGAGACACTGAGCAATGGGACACGCCTGTAAGAGACCCCTAAAAGCGAGATAACTGAAAGCATGATGATCTATGAGTCTCAAACTGAGGCTTGGTAGCTCAAATCTACTCTTTTGCACCTTATGTGAAAACCCTTTCTCACAAGAACATTTTTGAACAATACCTTACGATTCGTTTCATAGCAAGATAGATAAAGTCAAAATGTGAGAAATAGGTTGAAGTTCTGTAATTGGGCTTAGGCCCTCCTTTTGTAAATGGGTGTCAGCGTTAGGGAAACAGGTCATCCGGACCGTGTTCGAGACAAGTCATTTCGGGATGGCTCGATTTTCCGGTCATGACAATTCCATGTCTATATACAGGTTCGACCGGATCGATTCAGATTTGGGTCGAGTACTCGAGTCTATATTGTTTCGGGTCAATTGTAGGGTTGGGTCATTTGGGAGCGCATTGGTTTTGGGTCGTTTGAATCTGGTGAGTTAGGATCAAGGATCAAGTCGGTATTTTTTTTCCTTTTAAGATAGAAGGTTTTTGAGCACACTATAACATTTTTGTCCTATAACTTTCTAAAACATGAAATAAGAGATTTTGAGCTTTAACGATCCGAGCATCATGGTGCGTGGCCTCGGGTCGTTTCAGTCCGAGCTCGGCTAAGGCTAGAGTTTGGGCTTGGTCCATTCAAAATCTGGCCGAGCTTTGACTGAACTGTGCCCGAAGGCTTAGCAAGGAGGTGTGGGTCTAATTATACCCCTGTTCTATAAAAAAAAGTTCTTAAATTTGCCCGATTTTCCTAGGTTTAGACTCATCTATGATACTCTTTGCTTAAGTAATTAAAATTAACTTGTGCCTCAAGCAAGCTTTTCTTTGATCAGGGTACGCAGATATATGATCCGAAGGCAGGTGGCTGGCGGGATCTCGGCATGCTTGATGTTATGCAGGTTATTTTTTTTTGTTGGCCTTTTAGCCTAATACCCTATTCTTAATTAAATTTAACTCGACTATGCATTTTCAGATATTTGGCCGTGCAGGAAGGCCCCAGTTTGATAAAAGTGGCGAAGGCATTATTATTACATCTCATGAAAAATTAGCTCACTACTTGCGACTACTTACTAGCCAACTTCCTATTGAGAGTCAGGTAATATCTTAATATTTTGTCAACTACTGTGATGGCCGTTTTTTTCTTCCTACTCGTTACTGTGATAGCTGGTTTATGTGTGTTTCCATTAAAACTAGTTAGCCTTGTGTTCATGTTTGGTAGGAAGGGCTTTAAACCTTTGTATGAGGGGATTTGTGGGTATATAGTTCTGAATTTTATTATTATATCCATAGCTTGTGCTCTTGACCGGATTTATAGTTACACACGGTGCTTTTTGAAATTTGTAAATGGAGGAGTGCAAATTTTTAAACCCTTTGCATTATTTTGTTCAATATCTTAAATATTATGTTCCTTTTGCAGTTTATTAGCTCCCTGAAAGATAATCTGAATGCTGAGGTTGCACTTGGTACTGTTACTAATGTGAAAGAAGCTTGTGCATGGCTTGGGTATACATATTTCTTCCTAAGGATGAAGATGAATCCATTAGCATATGGTATTGGATGGGATGAGGTATGAATTAACGATTCTTAACTAATTTATGTAGAATTCTCGGTCCATTCTATATTTTGGTGATGGGTTTATATTTGAAGTCTTTCGTTTCAATGTGAAATAATTGCTATTTATCACCTCTTTGGTGAGAATCATTCTGTAACTTGTGGCTAGACCATTGCAGGAATGAAGACTGAGTTAGATGTTAGGAAGAATTCATTTCTTTTTCTTCCTGTTTTGCCTTAAGATTTTGTGAACCTTTGCTCACTTTGTTGCGTTAGTAAGTCATCATCCCCTTCTGTTAAGTGTAACATAAAGGCACAAGTCTGAAGTCGTTTCACTTGGTTTAGGAGGAAGGGCAGGTCACAATCAACAGTTCTCCACTAGTTGGTTATAGTGGTACATATGTTTATATAGAAATCTTCATCACTATATCTAACACATTTGTAAGCAAGAAATGATTCTGCACTGCTTCCCTAATTGCTGGGAAGCACCTGTGTAAGTGACTATGATTTAATGATTCAGCATATTTAAGAAGCTAATTGCCGAGCTAAGCACTAAGGATGGGCTTTCATATTATTGCGTTTTCTGTTTACATTTTTCATGTAGTTTTGGTGCATCGTTTGCGAAGTTAAGTTCTATTTTGATGCTTTATTTTGAGAACTTTTGACATTATGTCTTTTGTTTGTTTCTAGGTGGTTGCAGACCCTTCTCTGGGTTTGAAACAAAGAGCTTTTATATCTGAGGCTGCCCGTGCCCTTGATAAAGCGAAGATGATGCGTTTTGATGAGAAAAGTGGCAACTTCTACTGTACTGAGCTTGGTCGTATTGCCAGTCATTTCTATATCCATTATTCAAGTGTTGAAACTTACAATGAAATGTTAAAACGTTATATGAGTGACAGTGAGGTGAGTTTCGCAAGTTACTAATCTTCTTTGATTCATGTGTTGCTGCTCTCCTGTGCCTTCTATTTTCTTGCCTTATCTCCCGACACTGCAAAGCTATGAGATCTCCACTATCTCAGCAGAAATACGTTTCTTTTATGTTTGGTATGCGCTTACTATTACGTTATTTTGAGTTGGGTCCACTCCTGTCTTAAAAATGTCTAGTGCAGAGAGGTTCTTTGATAAATTGTTTACGAGTGAGATACTCCACTTCTTTTGGCGTACAGATACAACCACCATAAAAAAGCCTTATTCCCCAAATGATTGAGCTTTTAGTGTACACATGTTGAACTTAAATGACTCAAACATGTTATCTCTTTTGCTTCTAGCCTTCTAGAATTATGGAATTCGGTTATTCTGTTTCTTTTTGCCTCATTTTCTCCCTCTCCTACTTCAGGTTATTAACATGGTGGCACATTCTTCCGAGTTTGAAAATATCGTTGTAAGAGAAGAGGAACAAATGGAGCTAGAAGATCTGGCACGTCAATGCCCATTAGAGGTTAAAGGTGGTCCTTCCAGTAAACACGGGAAAGTCTCTATTCTCATTCAGGTATGATCTTTTTTTTTTGTAGTTTTTTTTTTTAATCTGAACCGAGTAGGTTAAACTATCTGAAACTGATGATATTTGATTTTTGACCCTTTTGCAGTGTTACATATCTCGAGTATCTATAGGTTCATTTTCGTTGGTTTCTGATGCTGCATATATAAGTGCAAGTTTGGCTCGTATTATGCGTGCTTTGTTTGAAATCTGTCTTCGGAGAGGGTGGTCTGAGACAACAACCTTCATGTTAGAATATTGCAAGGCAGTTGATCGTCAGATCTGGCCCCACCAACATGCACTTAGACAGTTTGATAGAGAGATATCCTCAGAGGTTCACTTGACGCCCTTTTAGCTTTAGATTTATTAAAAAGAAGTAAGAACATGCTGACAACTTTTCTATCATTTCAGATATTGAGGAAACTTGAAGATCGAGGGGCTGACCTAGAACGCCTTTATGATATGGAGGAGAAAGACATCGGAGCACTGATCCGCTATTATCCTGGCGGGAAGGTATATTGTCTCGGTATTAGTAGCAACTAGCAAGTTTTTTTTTTCTTTTTCAATTTTTTTTGCATTATGTATCGTGGTACTGGAGAACTATGGTGCCCAGACACACCACTCACCCGCCCTGTACTCGGGGGTGGATGTGGAGACGGGTCTAATATGGCTTGGGAAAAGCTGGTGTGATTGTCTACTGTCTAGTTTCTTCAACTTACGAAGACCACTGCAGGTGATAAGATGGGGTCACAAAGAGGGAGAAGAGTTCATAGTGTTGAAGAGACAGGAGGGGCTTCCATCATAATTTCAGGAATTAAATTGTGTTTTTGCTAGACTAAAATATTTCATCTTTTCTTTCCATTGCCTGTTGCCCTATTCGAAAGTTTAGTGTCACAGAATACTTAATTCTAACTGGCTAAACTTCTATTCGCCGTCTTGCTGGAAACATTGCATCTAAGGAATCCATTAACTCCACCATTCCGCCCAGGCACCCACTACGTTCACACTCCTTGAAATGAGGAAGAGATAGATATGGAGGGAACGAAGGCATGCACCATTAGATCTGGAAGCTCTAGACATGATAGGGTTGATGATTACTTGATTTGCAATCCCCTTGTTAGCAGTGATAGACTGATAGTTGCTTGGCATCCTCATCAGCGGTGGTGGTTAATCCGCAAGTCGCAACATCCTGCTCTACTCGGTTCGAGCATGACTGGAGTTGCATCCATGGTGGAAAATATTTGGGGACCAAGTAATTGAAGTAAGAGAGAGGAACAAAGGTCAAAGAATGAGTGGGCAATCATACAATGGATTGAGAAATCATCTCATTCCACACTGCTAACCAAACAATTCAATAAATTCCCTTTCTTAAATTTGTTTTCCTCTATCTCCGTTTTTGGATTCCTTTCCCTTCCCCAAGTATACATCAAATACCCCCTGAGATAAATAGGACGGTTTTAAAATATCTATCATAAACATTTATATGAAGTCTACTGGTTTTTAACTTGAAGCTTCTTATAGTGTAATCGTTTAATCTTGACACTTAACAGATTTTATTACTGTACACTCTTATGGTTGACCACCATTGGACTAATATTTTCAAGTACTTTTTTCCTTTCATAAAGAAAAATATCTCCATTTAGAACCCAAAAGCTAAGCTTAAACTTATTTCAAGGTTTAGGACTTCTCTTAAACTGTTTTCAAATACTATAAGAAGATACACCAATCCTACTAAAGAAAAGCATTCATATCCCCATGTCCAAATAAAACAGCTGAACTCTTGTGTTGACTGCATCTCCAACTCCTTTGGAAAATTCCATGTTGGATCCTTGGATGAGTAGTCGACATCAGACCCTTACTGTGTTCCTGCAACACCTGTGTAGAAACGGGTACCCACTTATGGCAAAAGCTACCCGGTTTTGGTACTGATGTCTGGTCTTGGCTGGTCACTTGCATTCCTTTAACCCTCTACTCCTCTAGTCGTGGGTGTGTACTTGGCTGGTAAGATATAATGAAATCTTTTGGGACTGACTGTATAGTCAGGTTTTATAGTTGGGTTTAATTTTGGAAGGGTCCTTTTTCCCCTGTTAATTTTCTTGTTAGATCATGCTTTTGTGGCTTTCTTTGGAACTTCCCCATCACAAGTAATTCCAAAGCTCCTCTAGTTTCTGAATTTTATTTCTTTATATTTTCTTTTCTGAGGGAACTCTTATTTCTGTTTTTTTTTTTTACCTCTGGTTCCCGTGCTATTGCAATATTCCTTTCGTAAATGGAATGTTTTCAATCTGTTAAGGACATAGTGCATCGAAAGTGAAGTTTCTATGTCTACATGTGCAGGTGGTGAAGCAATATTTAGTATATTTTCCTGCAGTCCACTTATCTGCTACCGTCAGCCCGATCACCAGGACAGTCTTGAAGGTTACCTTACCTAAGTTCTTTTGCTTTAAATTAGCTTACTGACTAGTGTGGAACAATGGAAATCTGTTAAATTCCCTTTCTCATGCTATTAGATATTATGCATCTTCCGATGCAGTAAAAGACTCATTATTTTTAAACTTTGGAATGTAATGGAATAAAGCACAATTGCTCAGTAAAATTTCCATGCTTCTTATATCGTGAAGATGCAGTCGATCGATGCAATTCTCGGCGCAATATTTATTTCGAGTCATCCAGAAACCTCCCAAGGTTTTTAACATAGGATTAAGGGTGCATACATTTGACCCTCCCTTGTGTCGCCATAGGCGGGAGTCCTTGAGGCCTTGTTGTTGGTTTTGTTGCTGCTGCTTCTAGTAGATGTTATGTCTAGTCATGTATCGGAGATGCACATTTCTAATCTATTGCTGGTGTTCAGATTGATTTACTCTTGACCCCTGATTTCACGTGGAAGGATCGTTTTCATGGTATGACCCAGCGTTGGTGGATTCTTGTGGAGGTATCATTCTGACTTATTGTTCCTGATATGCAGTTGATTAATTTTTATGTTTTGGTCACTGAGTCCACTGAATCTGACAAATTAATCCTCTATTACTTTAAAAAAGGGAAATAGAAAATGAAGCTGAATTTATGATTGTATGTTCAGATAGAAATCTTCCATTGGAATGGTTGAGGTGAAACTAATGGGAGATAGTTAGGAGATACAAAGAGCAATGGAGAAGATGGGCGCAGCTGGTGGAGAGAGGGTTGGAGAAGGGGGCGGGGGGGAGAAGAGAGAGAGAGGGGCTGAGTCCTGATGGAAGTGTTGGGTACATCTACATGTGCAGTAGACTAGAGACTGGCGGCATTGGTTGGGATGTGAGAGGGAGAGTTAAAGGGGATGGATGTGGGAGGAGAGGAGTGTTGTAGTGGAGGCAGCACAGCCTCACGGGTGGGGTTGGCATCAATGAAACAAAGTGATTCTGGATTGAACTTTCATATAATGAAGAGAAACTCGGGGTTGCGTGTCCCTTGGCAATATGCAAATTGTTAGATTTACGAGCTTTAGACATTGAACTGCTATTATTTGGCTGGACCCTGACACGAGTGATGTGTTTTATTTTCGAAAGAGTATTTTGGTAGTTAGATTGCTTTGTGTAGGAGAGGCTCTTGCAAAATGATATCAAAATTTATGGTCGTGTCTTTGGTTTGTCAAATTTTAGTTACTTACTCACTAGTAATATAATTACCTGTTCATTTGTGCTTGTGAACAGGACTCTGAAAATGACCACATATATCACTCAGAGCTCTTCACGCTTACCAAGCGAACTGCTAAAGCGGAGCCTCAAAAACTTACGTTTACGGTGCCAATATTTGAGCCACATCCATCACAGTACTACATTCGTGCTGTTTCTGATTCTTGGTTACAAGCAGAATCATTTTACACCATTTCTTTGAACAATCTTGCATTACCTGAGGTAGATATGGAATTGAAATGTCTTCTATGATTCTCTTTTTTATTTTTTTTCTCTCTCTAGACAGTATCTTTGAATAATCTGGCTTTACAGAGACAATTAGGAATTGAAATGTACTTTTTCTGAGTTAATTTTTGTTTCTTTTGTTCATCCAGGCTGGCTCTTCGCATACTGAATTGCTGGACTTAAAACCTCTGCCTATGACTTCTCTTGGGAACAAAACCTTTGAAGCCCTGTACAACTTTTCACACTTCAATCCTATTCAGACTCAGGTTGACATCTATTTGTATTATTGATACTGTGGTTTATGATACCTGAGTAGCGCTTATGGTCTTTGGGTTTTGTAGGCTTTTCATATCCTGTATCACACAGACAACAATGTTCTTTTGGGAGCTCCAACGGGCAGTGGGAAAACCATATCAGCTGAGCTTGCAATGTTTCGGTTGTTTAATACTCAGCCTGATATGAAGGTTAGTTTTGGATAGCTTGTTCATTAAGTATGGTCAGGACCTTGGTGGCGTTATCGTCTTTATCTGTATATTTCTTTTCTGTCAGATGTCAGAATATTGATCTTCTAGATATTCAAAAATAAGAAATATGTCCAAATGGGTACCCATTTATCAACTGATAAGTATGTCCTGAATCTTACTTCCTCCATTTTAGTCTCCTATTTGTTCAGATATGTGAGGGGATTTTCAACAAAGGGGGCAACAATTGACTAGAGTGGAGGGAGCAATCAGTTTCCTGTTCTGTAAAAAATTCAACATTTCATTTCTTGCAAGGCTCCTTATGTGAGCTGAATTCTAACTGTTTATCTGGTATCAAACTGAAGGATGTTGAAAGTGATGTTTTTCAGCATTTTGTATCATGTTTAGTTCACACTTTGTAATGTACCATGCACCAGTTATTCTATAAGCTAAAGTTCACATGAAAAATAGTTTGTAGACTTGCCTTGAGCCAATTAAATAAGATTATGCTTACGTAGGCCCAGGGTGTTGTCAACGAGCTTTATGAATCTAGAGATTTTTGTTCTTGTACTCATGCAGGTTATCTATATAGCACCTTTGAAGGCCCTTGTCCGAGAAAGAATGAATGACTGGAGAAAGCGACTCGTAACTCAGCTGGGAAAAAAGATGGTTTTGTTTTACATCATTTCTCTCTAGTTGCTATCTTGGATCAGCACTCTTTACCGACTTGTGCATCGTTGTTGTTACAATGACCTTTCGCTTAAACCCTGTTTTCCAGGTTGAAATGACTGGTGATTACACCCCAGATTTGATGGCCCTTTTGTCGGCTGATATCATTATTTCTACTCCTGAGAAGTGGGATGGGATCAGCCGAAATTGGCATACTCGAAGTTACGTTAAAAAGGTGCAATTTAAGACTGCTCTCTGGATTATTATGCTCGTTCACTGCTTTGCCATAGCTTCTCCTACGTGAAGACTTCATGTACTTCTTATCCTCTTGGCTCTTTAAGGATTTCTAAAGAAAGGTTTATATGTTTGGCCGTTTTACTTTGCTCAGTTGATGCAGATCCCTTTACACTGTGTATAGCTCTGTCATTCTTATCGCTAGTAGATTCAGGGGCCGTTTGTTTGGAAGTAATTAAGAAAGGGAAAGGGAGTTATAGACCCTGATTCCCTTTTATAGTGTTCGGTAAACTTTTTTGGTCACTCCCTTTCTCCTTCCCTCAATGGATTACCCCAAACTCCCCTATGTTGATTGCTTACTCCCTTGAGGGTTTCAGCCATTACCCGTATTGGGGTTTTAAGTTGCCCACCCATCATCAATTCATCAACATCACCACCTCCACCTAATATATGCTACCACCACCACCACCACCCAAGAACTGCTAGTTTGCCACCACAGACCCACATTTATCTCCGCAAGCTCCGGCCACCGCACTCACAAGCTCCAACCATCTAGGGTCCGATTTTGGTACCTATCATTTTCTCTCCTCCACTTCCACCACCAACTCCACTAATCAAAAGCCCCTACCAAATAATTGCACCACTGGAATTAACGAGATCTACCACCACTTACCTCCCAACACCTACCCAGATCGGCACCAAACAACTTTCTGTCACCAAAATAGCAACATTATCGAGGCGGAGTTCGGTACTGCAAATGCAAGTAAGGTATGTGCGGAGGATAGGGTAGAGATGAAGCTGGCGATGAGGAAGTTGACTAGAGGAAGAGAAAAATTGGAGCAGCCGTGCTCATGGTAAGAGAAAGGGTTCAAAATTGTTTGATTAATTTTTCTAACCAAACACATGGGGGAATAAGGAGGGTTTTAATTCCTTTCCCAACTTTTCCCTTTCTCTTTCCTCCACTCAAACCAAACAGCCCCTCAATCCTGTCCTGGTTTGGCCTGGCAACAACTTTTCTTAAGCAATTTTCCCAAACCAGTTGTAAGCCAGTTTCATACTCAGTTGCTGACTTGCGGTATTATAACTTTATGGTGGCGTAGGCCTTTTATGTAATGCATTTGGGCTGTGGAACTGTGATTTTAGTATGCCCAAGTCCTGAATATGCTGATTTTAATTGTCCCCAGTTGATGGCAGCTTACTCTGAACTGTGAAGACTGTAGTGTAAAAATTAGTTTCTTTTGTGTTGTAATCATTTAATTAAACATTTACTCCTTTACGGGACTTATATTTTCTCTCACAGCAGAAGCAGTGTGCACTATCTGTATGGAAATCAGTTAATTACACGTGTTTTACTGTATTAGCCTTATAATTCTTTCTCACGTTAAAGGCGGTTTGGAAAGTGCGAAGATCTTCAAACGCCTCGTCGCCTCAAACATTGGGTTTTAAGCTTTAGTACTCTTGCAGAGCCCTACGAAGTTAGGAAATGCATAAATGGAACTACTATGTTTGTTTGTGTTCCCTTGTTGGTATGATTATTGTGTTGAGAGTAACCTTCTGTTATGGTATCTTCATACTTCTGTGATATATGAATATAGGGGCTAACATCGTTTGGGTAGGATCACTGCAGGCTAGATACAATCTGAACTACACGCTTTTATTGTATATCATTGTATTGATACAAAATTAGGAGCATTTGAACATTGACATGTCATAATTTATGTGCATCTCTGTTTAGTTTCTATTGTTAACTGTTTGGTCATTTCATATTGAAGGTTGGGCTTATGATTCTGGATGAGATTCATCTACTTGGAGCTGACCGAGGCCCGATTCTTGAGGTATGTTTTGTGGTGAGGTTGTGTATAAGAATAAGATTACAAAAGCATGTACGCCTTCTGTTTTCTCCTGTACGAGACCATACCTTCTAGTGTGCTTTTTTTGTATAAATGTCTGACGGGTTCTGGGGTAACTTTAAAAGTGTATTGTGAAGAGAGATTTACCAAGATGACAGGAAAAATGTACGTATTTTTTAGCATGCTGATATAAATTTTGTCTAGCTCTCTTTGTATGTGGGTGTCACCCCTTTAGGTGTCTTTTTGTATATGGGAGTCACCCCCTGGGTGTCCTTTTAAATATATGATATCCTATCTTACTTATCAAAACAAAAATATAAAATTTCTCTAATAGCAGAAATTGAGCTGTGTGTAACCAGAAAAAAAAAGAAATTAAGCTGTGAACGTTTTATGTCGTCTCTGGTGATGTCAGTTCATGGCCTTAAAACACGACTTTTTGAATAGGATTTGGAAAACTGAGCCTTGTTAGGTGCGTGTTTGCTGTTTGTCAATGATGTATCTCAGCAACGAAAAGTGTTTTGTGCTGCTGAACTGGTGCTACCCTTAGGTCTTAATTGTCATCTGTGGATTGGGTAGTGATTCAATACAAATCTGTTTCTCCATTTTGATGCTGTCTACACCGTTGTTGAAGCAGCAAAGGGATGTTCATGCGTGACATGTGTCCTCATTCTTATTTGGGCCGTACCATGTTAGGTTTGTGGTGTTTTTATTTGGTCAGGAGTAAAGATGTTAGATTCTTTTGGCCAAGGCTCCAGGGAATTAGAAGATATGCAGAGACCATTTGGGTTTGATGTTAGTTTTCTAGCGCTGTAGATAGGACCGGTGATTATTAGAGATTTCAATACTGTGATCTGCTATTAATTATCTGGACTCAGGACAATGGTGAAACTGTGGAAGACCGCAATATTTCAAGTATAATTGGTGGATTTATCTTGATGCAGCCAGGCAATAGAGGAGAGAGAAAATCAGAAAAGTAGAGAAGGCAGGATGTAATAGCGTCGGGTTTAGAGTCTAGAAAACAGACAGACATAAAGTTTGCTATTATTTGCTTGTTTTGCATTTTTTTTTTTGGCTACATGTTTTGCATTAATGATACATAAAAGAATAGAGCCGTAAGACTAGGATGTAATTGATCAGACTTTCAATAATGGTACTTACAGGTCCTACATATTTATGATTGCTACAAGTTCCTATATATCATTTCCATTCTATACTAATATCAGACGGGATATCTGTAGGTCATTGTTTCAAGGATGAGGTATATATCATCGCAGACAGAACGTTCAGTACGGTTTGTGGGTCTGTCAACAGCTTTGGCAAACGCAGGGTATGCTGTCATGTTCATAGTATTTTTTTATTTAAGTTGATTTTGCATTGTCATTTTTGGGGACTGTTGCAACTATATCGTGCTGCCTTTTTATGTTCAAAAACAGATTGTAAAAGCCTTACATGTTAGTAGTGCAGAAAAAAAAAGGTTTCTCAAACTCGAGCGGGAGTTAGCGATGGAATGATATTGCATGCTCTCATTTACAAATGTTAATGTGTATTAGTTTCTTACTTAAAGAACTGACGAAAAACCCGGTTCATTTCGGCCAATAATCTAATGTTAGATCAACAGTGACAGATGACTAGGTTCTGTGCCACATTGTGCTTGGTTATCGATACTCTGAGTCGAATTATCCTTTACATTCCATAGACTGGCCTTATTTTGGGTCATAAAACTGTTTGTGCTTCTAATATTGTGGGCTAGCAGTCAGTCGGTGCGATTCTCGAAGCATTTTTCATTTAGGGTCATCTGTGCGCAGCCCCTCTATGTTTCAATAGAGGTAAGGCTTGCGTACATCCGACCCCCCCTTACCCCGCCTTATGGTGGGAGCCATAATGGCGCTGGGGTAACGATGTCGTATAGATTCTGAAGTCAAAGGATGCGTGCATTTGTTTATCGATACTCTATCATGAAAGTTTGTCTGTTTTTTTATCAATAAACCTTTACAAGCGTACATTCACTATGTTTTGGCCAAATGCAACGATGCTTTAGAAGGTGTCCCGTTTTGAGTAGTGCCCCCGTTGATTCTCTTTTATGCGTATGTATCTCGTTCCTATGAGTTTTGATTGAATGTTTTATTAGTTTATTAGGAGATTTCCCTCACTTCTATTTCTTTCCTTCCAGGGATTTGGCTGACTGGTTAGGGGTTGGGGAGACTGGGCTATATAATTTCAAACCCAGTGTTAGACCTGTACCGCTTGAAGTCCATATTCAGGTCAGTAGCTCAAATATGTTCTTGCCTCAGCTTCTGGTTAAAAAGGTTTAGATGAAGCTGTGTTATTGCTTAGCTTTGGTTAGATTCGGCCCTTTTCTTTTATTCACTTTATTTTATATTTAATTGATGATTTTGGATTTACTTCTGCCTGTCTCTTGGGTGTACTGTGAGGTCTGAGTTTCGCAATCCATCAAGCAGTTCACGTTCTATCCCGATCCATTGCTCATATTGAATCTCTTAGGGTAGCTCTTTGATGTTATAGGCTGGTGTTTATTTATAAGAGGATCCTCGCTAGGATGATAATGGAGTTTATAACAAGCTTTGTATTTGTAGTTACTAGTTAGTTTACATTCCACGGTCCAGTTATTGTGTTGTGCTTTTAAGATTGGGAGAAAATAGGTATACAAGAAGAATACAAAGAACAAGGAAATGGTCACGAAAGAAGTTATATATTCAAGATTAATAGATCGAACGAGGATATGGCATCCTCATTAGATGATGAGAGAACTGATCACACACTGCTTGGATTTTGTTGCGAAAATGTGTTGGGGGATTTCTTGTTAAAGTTTGCCCATGAAGTGGTGACATAAATAACGCTTTCCCAGAGAAATTTTGTATTATCAGACAATCTGGAGAGACGTGAGAGCTCGCCGTGGATCAAAGAATGTAGAAGAAGGTAGTCTCAAAAGCTGAACTTGAAAGCTTTTCGTTTTCCCTATTTTACCTAGCCCTACATAGCCTAATCCTTCACCAAGATGGTACAACTCGAGGTGTGAGTTTCCTGCCGCTAAAATTGGTCATAGGTTGTCCAAGATTCGAAAAGGACAAACCCCAATATGTAGGGCAATTGGGAATTTCGGAACTAGGGTATAAAGGCGTATTCTTAACTACTAATAAGGATGCTGAAGTAATGGATATTTTTTGTGCAAATCTTCAGATGAAATGAAAAAGTTGAAACTGGAGAAGAGCAGGCATTGCTGTTCAATTCCTTAACTAAATTAAAAAAAAAAACTATTCAATTTTAATGGAGTACTGGTTGTCAAAAATGATGGTGATATGGATTTATCTCAAGGCTCTGATTCTATTTGTGATTTTGGGTTCAGATGCTCATATCCCCATCCCGCATCATTAGCTGCTCCTTTGTACCCAATAAACGAAAAGAAAAATGAAACTGTCTCATCTCTTAGAAAGCAGTTTGAAATTAGAAGCACAATTTATTTATTTATTTTGCTAGAATGAGGATGGATTTCTCATTTGGATGGTTTGTGTCAGAGAGGTTTGACGCTATCACAATAGAAAAATTTATGTCAAATAAGGATAATGCACATTGCTGGGATTGAGTGGTGGAGTTTGGCAATACAAATTCTTGAGGGTATGGTCATGTGACTGATAGGTCCATTGTAGTACCGCATTTTATTAAGGATATTAATAATACCGCATCTTACTAAGGATATTGATGATACCGTATCTTACCGAGGATAGCGATAGGTCCATTGTAATACCGCGTCATACTGAGGAAGTGAGGATATTGATTGGGTCTTATGAGTTCTTTTAGGGGCTAATAGTACTGCCTTATATCATCTAAGGAAATTTCCTGTCCTGAAGCCAAAGTGTTATGAACTCCATAAATTAGCAAACTTGTTCAGGAGTAGTCGTCTTGATGGGTGAAGTATATGCTTGAGGACGTATATTGTTCAAGTGCTCAAATGTATTCTAGAACGATCTTTAGGATTAGGGAGTTAGAGACTGGAGATGAAATTTTGAATTCTCTGGGGTGTGGTTTTGAGTTGACATTCAAGTTTCAATTGTTTGGAGGACTGCATGTTTCTTAATTATGCTTGTTTAGTCAATTTTTATAAACCTCCTTTTCTTGTTTAGAGATTCTTTTTACTTGCGTCCTTATATAAGAAAATTGTGATGTCTTGTACACAGATTTGGCTAAATAAGAGGTCATAAGTGTTGCTTCTCGACTTGACTGAGTAGCTAACTAACGGCTGTTTCCTGGACACAATTCTTTTGCATATTTCTGAGACACGCTCTCGCTTTTATGATAATCTGATTCCCTTATTATAGTGGTTAATCTGGTTATTGACTTGGCAAATGTACCATTTCTTCTAGATCACGTTTATCTTTTGCTTGAAGTCTTTTGGACAGCCATTGATCAATTCTGAGGCTTTCAAATTAATAGGGATACCATGGGAAAGTCTATTGTCCAAGCGTGAATAGTATTCTTCTAGATCATTTTTTTTTTTGCTTGAAGTCTTTTGAACAGCTACCTGATCAATTCTGATGCTTTCAAAATTAATAGGGATACCCTGGGAAGTTCTATTGTCCAAGAATGAATAGTATGAACAAACCTGCATATGCCGCCATATCTACACACTCGCCTGCAAAGCCAGTTCTTATATTTGTTTCATCACGTCGACAGACGAGACTAACTGCTTTAGACCTCATTCAGGTATCAGAGATTTCCTGTCTACAGATTTAGCTTTCCTAAATTCATCCGTATGCCTTTGTCTGCTGATTGGTTTTATCGAATTTTTCTTGTTCTTGATGCCACTGTCTTGTGTTTTTGGTATCTGAAGTATGCAGCATCCGACGAGCAGCCGAGGAAGTTTTTGAATATGGCTGAGGAAGAATTACAGATGATGCTTTACCAGATTACAGATCAGAATCTGAGGCACACATTACAGTTTGGTATAGGTTTGCATCATGCTGGATTGAATGATAAGGATAGATCTGCCGTGGAGGAGCTGTTCGGAAACAACAAGATTCAGGTTTGTGATCATCTAAGCTTTTATCGAGAATAGCTATTGTAGTCTATGTAGAATCATGCATTAATAATTATCTTTTGATTGATCAGTTTTCTTTTTTTTTTTTAGTACTGAGTTTTTTTTCTCATAGTCGAACCGCTCATTCTCCATAAAGCTGTTCTCTTGCTCTCAGTTCTATTAACCCTTGGAGGAAAGTCTGTACCGTTGCTGAGTAGAAACATGTTTCCTGTACAGGTGTTGGTGTCAACTAGCACACTGGCTTGGGGTGTGAATCTCCCTGCACATCTTGTCATCATCAAGGTTAGTGTAGCCTAGAGAATGCCTCCATGTTGGAGTACATGGGTCTTGTTGTTCTGCCTTAGCTCAATCCAAGTTGTCGAAGATGACTTTTCACAAGTAAATAAGAAGCATAATCAAGAACATATTTATACCATCTTGTGCTTAGTCTAGTGGTTGGAGCCTTGTGCCTAGTCTAGGGGTTTGGAGCTGAAGCCTGTTGCACTTGAGTTGTCAGGTTTGATTCTTACCATGCTAGGAAGGAGGGTTCCCTTACCTTCCGTCCTTCTCCAATGGGCTAGGCTCCAAAAATTCCATACCTGAGTTTTAGGAGGCCCAGACTAGGGGGCGCCAGGGCCCCACACTTACTTTTAGAAAAGCATCAATCGAGTATATATATTAGTTCTGTTTCCAATGACTTCTGTAATCAGTTGTGGAGTAGTGGTTGACGTAATGTCTATTATGGGGTCAATTATGGGAACAGGCTTATAACTGTAGCTTATGTCAATTCATTTTAGCTGACCCCAATCATTTTGGGAACAGTGTATCTAGGGTGTAAGGTTGCATACCACTTGCATACCGCCAACCCCCGTATCTCACGAATTGCGCTTAGCGGGATATTTTGAGGCATTGCGGGAATCAACCGCCTATCCTTTATTCTTCACTTACCATATGTGGCCACTTCAGTTATTCTTTTTTGACAGGCCACATTATCAACATTCATTCAAGATCTTACATACATCAGTTCTAATTAAAATATTTTCCAAACTTAATGCAGGGAACTGAATTCTTCGATGGAAAGATGAAAAGATATGTTGATTTTCCTATCACAGATATTTTGCAAATGATGGGTCGTGCTGGGCGACCACAATATGACCAACATGGGAAAGCAGTTATTTTGGTTCACGAACCCAAAAAGAGTTTTTACAAGAAGGTCATTTCTTTTTATGTTTGGAGAATTATGTTCTTTCAATGTGTATTTTAAAATGGCTTAGAAGCTTATTCTTCGATTGCAGTTCCTTTATGAACCCTTTCCTGTTGAGAGCAGCCTCAGGGAGCATCTTCATGACCACTTCAATGCCGAAATCGTATCTGGTACGATTTGCAATAAGGCAGATGCCATTCACTACCTGACGTGGACATACTTTTACCGTAGACTGGTATACTTTCACTGTTCAAATTGAGGTCATCTGTCAGTTAGGATACTTTAGCTGGTTGCTCCAATTATTTTTTCTTTTTTTTTGTTTAAAGGGTTTAAGGTCTTCACTGAAGTAGTTTTTTAGAGGTGCTTCTTGTGCTGACATCACAGTCGTATCTCTGGAACAGATGTTTAATCCAGCTTACTATGGCTTAGAGGGTATAGATCCTGGGATCCTTAGCTCATATTTATCAAGGTAATAAGAGCTGCTTGTTTTCTGTAACTTCTGATTGTGATGCATTTTTACATCTTATTAAACTTCATATGGCAGGTTGGTACAAAGTACATTTGAAGATTTGGAGGACAGTGGATGCATCAAAATGAATGACGATGGTGTAGAGTCTATGATGCTGGGTTCAATTGCATCTCAATATTACCTCAATTATTTGACTGTTTCGATGTTTGGGTCCAATCTTGGACCAAACCTTTCACTTGAAGTGAGTGTGATTTTTATTTTCTCCTAAAGACTCTCTTTAGTTCTTGAACTAATAATTTTCTTCCCTAGGTTCTCTTGCATGTGCTTTCTGCTGCTTCTGAGTATGATGAGCTGCCAGTCAGGCACAATGAGGTAACAATAAACATACTATTATACTTCTATAGAATGAGTCGACTATTCTATATCTAGTTAACTTTCTTTATTAAGGTACATAGATGACTGCATACTGAAGCATGAAACTGGTTTTGAATCACCTTTGCGCATTTTGGAATTTAACATTGAGAGACTTGGTCATAAATTCTAAACAAATTGATTCGGGTGGTCACCGAGCCTCAATTATAAACATCTCTCTTAGTCATGCACATTGAAGTTTGAAGTTTAATGGTGGATGCTCATAAACATTACTGTTTTATTGTCATTAACCTCTTTCTTTTTTCTCTCTAAATAGGAAAACCACAACGCAACATTAGCTCAGTTGGTTCCGTACAAAGTGGACAATAATCGACTTGATGATCCACATGTTAAAACAAATTTGCTTTTCCAGGCAAGTCCTCAGCATTAATATTTTGTAGATAAAAACTGACCTTGCTTTTGCTGCGCTGTTGAGTTATGTTTTTTGGTTAGCTGACTAATTTATGCAAATGATATTTGAAATTCAGGCACACTTTTCTCAAGTAGAAATGCCAATCAGTGACTATAAGACGGACCTTAAGTCTGTTTTGGATCAGAGTATACGTATAATCCAGGCTATGATAGACGTATGTGCTAATAGCGGATGGCTTTCGAGCGCACTAACTTGTATGCATCTTATGCAGATGGTTATGCAGGTATTCTCCTCCCGTCCCCTAACTGCTTTTGCCTTCTGTACTCACCACTATCTGATCATGGCTGCACTTGGGTTCACGTCTCCCGTTTATGTTGTGATATTCATCTGCACGTATGTTCTAACTAGAAGTGAACGTAATGCAGTATAGCGTATATCTTGTGTTAGTAAGTTGGTCGCCAATATCAGGCATCATTTCCAATGGAGACAAAGTGCGTTTGATCATCTTAATTAAGTGATGTAGTATTAATAAACTTCCCCCTGTGCATAGGCAATGCCATTGTATAGGCTGAACCCGAAGAACAGTGTGATTGGCTACATGAATTTTGTCAAATTTTCTCTAGTTGCAATCCATTGACTTTCAGCAAATCTATCTTATTCATTAAGTGAAAACTGAACCAATTAATTAGGAAGGAATATAATTGAGGGGCTTAATGTTAAAGTAAATTGCTCTATTAGCATTTTGCTCAATGAAACATAAGTGACTGTTTGTATTTTGCTTAATTTTTCTTCGTGAGCTCACACAAGCATGTGGAATTCTTATTTTGCTGTACGAACAGGGTTTATGGTTTGGAAAGAATGCTTCATTAAAGATGTTACCTTGCTTAAGTGAAGATGCTATTGGTATGCTGGTGAAAGGAGGTATAGAAAACGTGCAGCAACTATTGGGTCTATCTAGGGCACGTGTGCAGAATATACTTGGAAGGTTTTCAGATTCAAGTTTACACCAGGTAAAATCCAAAGAAAATTATTAGAACTATGTGTGGCGAGGTATTATTGTATCGATTTGTAAAGCAACGGTGGTTGCAATATCTAGTTGTGGGTCTACTTATTCAAATACCAGCTCCACAAGCGAATCTAGAGAGAGCATACTCTCTCCCTGTCAACCTAAGCAAAACTTAGATTTCCCAATCCCAATTGAAACGTACTAGTTGTTAAATGTTTGAACTCTTGATCTGCAAGCTTTTGACATATGATGTGCAGTGTATGAGTATCACTCATGACCTTGAGCACCCCCGCACCCACCTTAGACCCAAAAAGAGTAATTTTTTTTTTCAGAGGATGTTCACTTTTTATGTGTTTTTTTTTTTGCTGGCTAGAATCCTTTATTTTTAGCTTTTGTAACTGCCGATCTTATATTGAAAGGAACCCTTGAAATAGCCCTTTGGAAGGCTTAGGATGTACATTGTCGAAAATGATTTTACGCTCCCCTCTATCAGCGAAGCATGATAACTGATAAGTATTCTCTCAAGATGGGTGTATAAAATCAATCCAAATACTGTGAACACCAGTACCTAAAACTATTCATCTCTTGATTATTTTATTGATTGATTGATGTGCTGGTGGTCGCAGTCCCCAATCTCACACTTCATAATCTAAAATAGTTTATGATTACGTAGCTGAAATGTTTTTTATTCTGTTAAATGTTTTTCCGGTTTTATTTAATCCCTTTTTATCAGGAGTTACTGAGATTCCCTCGTATACAAATGCATCTGAGAGTCCAGCGGAACAAAGAAGGCAGTGGAAACCTTTACTCTCTTAATATCAGGCTGGAGAATCACATGCGCAAGACATCAAGAGCATTCACCCCTCGATTCCCGAAGGTATTTCATCACAGTAGTAAACGGGGCCTCACATTATGCTTGCTTGTTTGACTGGATGTTGATGTGAGACGTCTCTAGCCAAACCCATATTAGCATGAGTAGCAACTTATGTTGAATTTGAGCCAGGAAAAAATTAAAATTTGTCAAATCGAAATGCTGTGATTGGCCTCGTTTTCTATTGACTTCTCAAAAGAGCAAATGTTTTGTGTTTTCAGTGACAATTGATCTCATCAGGCATTAGCTCATATATAGTTTTAAGCTGACTAATGTCCCCAAGATTGTGAAATAGACTAGTGCCACTGATTGGATATACGTTGACAGGTTAAAGATGAAGCCTGGTGGTTGGTTCTTGGTGACAGTACGTCCTCTGAGTTGTTTGCGTTGAAGAGAGTTTCATTTGGTGACCACCTGGTCACACATATGAAACTGCCATCAGCTGCAGCTGTTAGCCAGGTGCTCTTTTTTTTTGTTTTTTTTTTTTGGATGTGAAGATGTTAGCCAGGTGCTGGTAATATACTTATAAGTATTGTGTTTGTTCTATCTGGTATCTAATTCTCTGTTGCTATCTACCTTTTCAACTCGTCCGATTCTTGGTTAATTCTGATTGCATAGAGTAATCATTTGGAAGCAGTACTAGTACTTGTGGATGTTTGGGGCCTTGAGGGAAAATTTGGTTGCTATGTCAATTTTATCAATTTCGCGAAACTCCAGAGAAGTTCCTTGTCTTACTTATGGTGCATTGTTCTAACGTGATCAGTCCTCTTTCATTTCGTGGAGAAGTATCAGAGGCATTGGTTGAGACTTGAGACACAGGGGAAAGAGTGTGTCCAAGGTCTTATCATTTGATAGGATTTTCAATTTTTTGTAGCATCTAGTACCAAGGTACCTCTTTGTGGCTGCTTGGCGAAATACAGGGGTTTAGGTATAGAGTTAAGGTGGTTAAAAGATTAGGAGAAAAGGTCTGTGTAGTTCAAATTCGTGCTTCTTTGCTCCTTCAGTCTGCCTTGCGCACCTTACTGACAGCGCTGCTGTGAGTGAACGAGAGGCATATTTATGAGTTGGTAAAGTGGAACTTGGGGATGATGGTCAGAGCCTCAGAAATTTTCACCTACTTTGGTGCTTATTTTAATCGTCCTTGTATGTATATATCTGTTCCTGGTGATGCTGACATGCCAACTGAAATGAAGTAGTGTTAGTAATATAGCTTTATCTTACCAGGCATGATACACGTTATAAGTCCACTAGCTTTTATATAATGGCTGTTCCTCCTTGTACTTGGGTAAAATGATGAGATGACCTTTAAGCTACTACTTGGAAGTTGGGATTTGGGATCCCCTCTCAATTCCCATGGATCATTACTCATTACCTTAAACTGCTGCTTCTAAGAAGAAAAGCAATCATGTACATTTGCGATTGCCGCCTCTTGTTCAAACTTGACCTTTGTTTTGATTATTTGATTGTGTGTACTTCAAGGATGTCCGGGGCTTTCTGAGGGATATCGTGTTGAACTTTACTTGTCAAAATACCTTCAGTAATTAATTAGCAGAGTTCTATGTAGTAGCACTGTTAACGTTTTACCTTCCGATTCCAGGGATTGAAGCTTTACTTGGTCTCCGATTGTTATGTTGGTTATGTGCTGGAGCGCTCACTTGTGGGACTGTTTGAAACCGGCCAGTAGAGGTATAAGAAGCCTGTGTGTATTCAAGAGCAACAAATTTGCAGCTTCGAGGTTTTACCAAGGCAGGATTTGCTGTGGTTTGTTCTTGTGTGAAGCTGTGTCGAGGTCTCGAGGAGAACAACCGCCCAATGGTGTCATGCTTGTAAGTCTTAATCTGTTCATGCACTTACGTTTGATCTAGAACTTCTCGTCTTATTACATTACATTCGCTTCACTGAGTCGCTTCAATGTAGTTCGGCCACATAGCCCATGTAATTCATAGAATGAACTACTGATGGTGTATATATAAATACATATAAATGATTTTCCATTGTACATGTGGTGTAGACATCAAATGCATGAAAACTTTTTGTTTGTTTTTGTGGCAACTGGCAAGGCATATTACCCTTGTTTAGACTAATAGTATAAAGGGGAGTATCGAACGAGTAGCGGTTCTTGTATGTATATATAGTATTCATGAAGAATGTATGTCCAAATGGGCATGAAGCCATGAAGGTAGCTCTGATCTTGAATGTTTGCCTCCTTTCGGAGAAGGCAGATATCGGACATCAATTGGACTTTAGAATTACGAATTCATAAAAAATAAAAACTTGATCAAAACACAAGATATAAGACTGCGTTCCATATCGCAGCTAACTCGAGATGTGGAAGGCTGGAAATCAAAACAACTAATCAGTAATTTACAACGAAAAACTAAAATGCCGAATCAACCACAAAAAATTAACAGAGACATCGATATATTATGGGATTTCCCGGTCACAAACCATACAACTTAACAATTAGTTACTAGACCAGATACTAAAATATACTACTCGTGTGACATTGGATTTACTCATCAGGTTGGTCCTGAACAAGAGCTTTAGCAACAGTTTTCTCCACAAGCTTCCTAAGCGAATCCATAACTTGTCCTTTACGCTTGGCCTTCTCTTCAAGGTTATACTTAGCGAGAGCAGTCTTTTGCTCAGCACTATAAACCTGATTTTCTTTTCGAATTCGAATCGCATTCATCCTACCATGCCTACTACCACTCATCACATACCCAGACGCCTCATGCTTCTCGATTTCCTCTGGCGTAAGACCTACTTCTCCTCGACGTGGAATTCGCTTCCCTTGCTGCACGTATTGCGCTATTGCCTCGCCTTCCCCCGGCCTCATCGCACCTCCGTAATGTGTAGTGTGCCATTTTGGCGGCTCTGGTAAAGGTTTCGGTCCTATCAGTTCCGCCTCGCTCGTCACCACCTCATCCGCCTTCTTCTCCTCCACTTCAACCTTGCTGATCGACTCTCCAACCTCGGCCGCCGCCTTCTTCTTCCTCTTCTTGCTCCTCCTTTCGCCCTCGCTTTCGCTGCTGTTCGACTCACTGTCGTTGCTTCTTCTCCTACTCTTCCTCTTCCTACTACCACTCTTCTTCTTCCTCGATTTCGACGACTTTCGATTTTTTCTATATTCGTCATCGTCGGACTCAGACTCGGACTCGAACTCAGACTCATCATCGGAATAATTCGATTTCCGATGATTATTACTCTTCGTTCTCCTCGAACTCGAGCTCGAATTCTTGATTTTCTTGTTCTTTCTCCGTTTCTTTCTATATTCATCATCATCGGACTCGTCATCAGAATAATCATCCGATTTCTAACTACTCTTCGTTGGCTTCGAACTCGAAGTCCAAGAATAGGTATCGTTGGAACCAGACTCGGTGTTCGTGTTCGTGTCCGTGTCCGTGTCCGTGTCCGTATTAGTTGTTTTCAATTTCTTAACGTTTACTCTAACCCTAACCCTAGTTCTTTTCTTTCTCGTGTCTTCCGAATCTGATCTCGGACTTGGACGACGGCGGTGATTATCAGACGAATCATCGGATTCCGATGAGTAACGGCGGTTGCGGCGGTCGGAAATTTCGGTGGGGGAAATATCTCGACGCATTGATTTTCTCGACATATTGATTGTTAGAGCTAAAAAGCTAAAAGGTAAGTAGCGAGGGAAAATTTCGTCAGAAAATTACTGAAGAAGTTTTGTATTTATACTTTATAATATAGTCGGTGGTTATTGGGTTTTGTAGAATGGAGGGTAGTATACAAGTTACGAGTCAAGTTTGTAATATACAAGTTTTCATAAATCGCTTTGGATATAATTTCTCATCAAAATTAATTATTAATTTTTATATTTTGGATTAGAATATTATAGTCTTGAAAACAAAAACGCTTTAAAGGCACACTTCATTCATTAATTAAATGAGATTCTCCTTAGTACAACAAACTCTCTAATTTTACAATTAGGATCCTCTGTCCCGTAAATTTGTAATATTTACTCGCTCCCATTCCACAAGGGACTTCTTAACAAACAACTAACTCCTTGCATTATTAATTATGTTATCTCACCGAGTTTAATTTCACATAACCTAGCCGGTACATACGTAGCGTTAGTAACACACCTGATTTATCGATATCTAACCTGTAATAACTAAATTTAGCGTCTAGCAATTACTCCCCCCATTTCCATATATATGACTTTTACAAGTTACGAGTCAAGTTTTGACTTTTAATTTCATGAAAAATTATTTTGTCAAAAACTATCAAAATTATACCATTGGATTCAAAATTATTTTTACCCATATATATACTTTGAGAGATATCGAAAGTCAAGTAAGTGTCTCGAAATGTGAGAAAAACATATACTTGTATATTTTGACATATATATGTTAAATTGCTTAGAGCTAGTAACATTTAAGAGAAATTTAATTTCTCGCATCACCTCTTACTGTAGTAATTAAGTTGTAACTAAGTTCTTCATTCTAAACTCAGGGCACCATGGTCGCGAGTCCTCATGAAATCGAAACAACAACAACAACAACAATGAATTCCTTATTCTTTTCATCAAGAGAAGAAGCATTGAATTATTAATTACAGATTTACAGCGTGTGAGCAAATTTATAATAAGACTCAATTATCATTCCTCATATATAAATAAAATGCAACCTACCAAAATACAAGATAAACCAAGCAATAATAATATACCCTAATATACATGATCAGGGCGCACAATTATTGACAATATACACATACATATTCAACATTAGGAAGAAAAAAAAAATTAGAACATACCTACCAATTATGATCAGAAAAGGCTATCTAAGTCTGCCGATAGTCTGCCATAGATTTCATTTATCTGCATATATGGATTTCGAACCAAAATATCATGGTTTAATTTGATCTTTGCCGAAAACCAAATGGCCGTGCCATGAACGGGAAAAATGATTGTACGTACTGTATTAAATCACATATATATATATATGCATTTACATATTGCACATTTGCACAAATTAAGGTAGGAAAATCAACTACATGATTCTAGTCTAACGTTGATATATATAATGGGTGCAGTGCATGCCCTAGAAGATAACGTAAAACAGAACCACGCTACGTACGTACGTACCCATGCATGAGGAATAGTTAGCCGCAGTGTGAGGCCAGAATACATCGCCGGCTAACTAGGCGACTAGTAGTTGGGTATACAATATAACTAGCTACTATATATGGCAGCGAACCTAAAAACTGATCATGCATATTACCGATAAACTGATCGAATAATACTCAAAACACTAAACAAAAATAAATCCATTTAGAAATATAATAATTTATTATAATAACGCCCAGTAATTAGAGCTACAGTACATAGTAGCATACTAAACGTATTACATTATTATTATACTGAAGAAGTAAGTATAGTAATAATAGTAAGAATTTAATAAATATAACCCATCCTATGTTTATTCATGATCATAGTTTATTCATGATCATCAGGTCTATGTTTACAATAGTACAACCACAGAACAAACAGTGCCATCGCCGCAAGTAGAACGAATAATCCCCCAATTATTCCGATTAACGCAATATGTCCAGCTTTCATGGGTTTTTTTTTCTTTTCACTTCTAATTATTAATTGCAAATAAATCTCGATTTTAAAAAAAAATGAACAATGTATAATAGTAAGTTAATTGATCGGAAAATGAGGCCGAATCATCCTCTATTTATACTATACTGTACTATACTTACTCTCATGTGCATTTCTTTACTTAACCTAGTGACCATATATATATAAAAAGGTTTATTCATATTTTTTTACCATAATATAATGAGTAATGAACAAGCTATACTAGTACTAGTAGTATATACTATATGTAATCACATATTTTCTTTCTCAAAGACTTTATTTTCACATACAGTAAGGCTCTCTGTAATTTTTTTATACCTCATATTCATATATTACTTTGGCTTAATAAAAAAAAATGTCGCATAATAATTTCCTTCGTGAAAGTGTGAATATATTTTATTTGAGGTTCTTTAAATCTGATGTGCTATTTATGATATATAAATTGATTCACATGATTATATATTTATATATGTTTCCTTTACTTTTTATTTAATTTGTACGTACCAAAAAATATATGGTCATGCGTTCAGACCTACTGCTAGATACTAGTGGTTTACATTTTAGTTACTGAGGATTTTTCACAAACAATTACTTCGTTTACACTTCACAGTACACTACGTTACTCGTTCGTCAAACCACTGGCCTGGGTTACTGGCATAGATAGTGGCATTAAATACTTACTCAAACAATCGAACCTAACGTTAACCATCTAAATAAATAAAACACGACTTAATACCGATCCTACTTTTATTTAAGTACTAATTATTAATCCACATAAACATACACAAAAAAAAAGGTTGATCAGCCCAGCACGAAGAACCTGAAAATAAGCAGCGAGCCGGGTAAATTTTCGGTACGAATTTATGGGTTTAATTTGGGCGAAATTGTGTACAGTAGTTCCTTTGTTATATGGAGCATATATCTCTGGTATATCAACAACAGGAAATTCTTATTTATGTCAAACTACGAACAGTACACCTCACGACTCAATAGCGTATCAGTCATTTGTACAACTTTGGCTTGTTTAGATATACTCACTCATAATGTCATCATATACAGTTGTTGCTACATACAAAGTGTGAAAAATCTAAAATTATCAGAAGGAGCAGAAGTTATATATAATTAAAGAAAGTTGTGGCCTAGGTACGTAGTAGCTAGAGAGGAGTTGCATGCATGGATTCAGTTAAGTTTCCAATCATGTACGTAGTGTATGTGTGTGAAAAAAAAGCTTAAATAAAAAATTCAAATCGAATTAGCTGATAACATTAATTTAATGGGAACTTGAGGTCTATAGTTTAGACACAATTAATTTGTCTATAATGTAAAATTGAGCTAGTAGTAGTAAAATTGAGATCGGAATAGTAAAATTAATTGTGTGAGTAGTAAAATTTTGATAATGTAGTAAAATTATTACGGATTGTAGACACTTTTGGGTGTCTATACTTTAGACCTCTAGCATTGTCCATAATATTAATAGCAAAATGAAAAAATTATTACATTCTCTTCTCGGGTTGAGACATCCACAAAAGTCGATGGCTTACAATCAATAACGTAATACCAAACGAATCAGGTAACTCTTGTCTTCCTCCATACTCTTCCATCACCCAAATCCCTACCTCTTTCAATTCACATCCTCTCAAAACTCCCAGTTTCAATTCATGATCATCGATCAGTGGACGAGATATCAGTAGAACAAGAAAGAGGCGGGTTGATACGGGCACTCGCCTTTATTGGTAGACAGATCAACACAAAAAATAGACGTATTCGACACAATCCAATGAAGACTACCATTCTCTAAAGGGAACTGACCAAAAAAGTTGGGATGTTAATCCAATTATTTGTTAATTTTTTTGGAAAGAGAATATAAAAATCGTAAGAGTGTTAACACAAGCGCGGAATGACCATAATTGGATATGGAAACCATATGGTTGCTTCTAAAAGAATATGGTAATAATTGACTCTTCCTAATCCTACTGGATGTGGTTTTCTTCACCTATATATAATACATGTATCTAATGACCTTTGATCTCATATATGTTGACGTATCTATCAAGCAACAACATAACAATGCCAAACCCTCCACAGCGCGACGATGGAATTTTCGAAATTAATATCTCTGAACGTGGTCAATATAGCTCCTCCGAGACGACCATGGGCAAATTCTCCGTCACCTTCACTCGGTTTCATGTGAATCGAGCGATATCATTGTACAAAAACGGCCAAGGTGTTGCCGAGATCACAAATAGCTCCCCTAAATTCCACGGTCCGCCTTTTACAATAGCGGTTAACCCTCACAACAATGGAGCTTCCTCGTTACTCAACATCAACTTCAGCCTCCAAGTTTACCTACACCTCGACCAAAACGTGAGGGAAGATGTGATTCGATCTCTACAAGAGTACATGGAATCGAACCCACGACCATCGTGTCTTCTTGTGTCTATTACTCGAATCCGTGAGTACGTAATTGGGTGCTCCGAACACCATCAAGAAGATGGTGAACAATCGTCGGAACGACGTAAGCGAAGAAGACTAGACTCGGATACCTCGAAGCTACCGAAGAAGATAAAGAAGCTTAAAGAGGAAGCGGAGGAATACCTTTGTTCGATTTGTCTAGAGAATATGAATGAGGAAGAGAACGTGAAATTAACGTTCACGCCATGCAGCCATGGTTTTCACGATCATTGTCTTTCTAAGTGGCTAAAGACTCGTCCATCTTGCCCTCTTTGCCGCCATCCATGTAGTAATATTGGACTTCAAATCCAATAAAATTAGATTGTGATGTGTAACTTGCATTATTACTAATTTTTAGCCGCCCATGTATTATACGGCGGGCTTATGTATAAATTTTGTAAAGATGTACGAATGCAACTATATATTTTTACTTTCGTTGCACCATATGAATGTACTATCAAATTTTGGTTGAAATTAAAGAAAGTATTTCCATTCCAATAATTCAAGCTCCATGCATGTGTTTTAATAATTCTATTCTTTTGTGGTAGTGTAGATTTTGATATACTCCGCATATGTTATGGAGTGACACAGGGCTTACCCTGGATTTTGGGCGGCTCTACGCCATATGCACCGCATGCACCACCACATCCACATCTTGGAACTCTTAATTTAAGGAAAGTCATAATCCGTCCTACTTAATTTCTTGTTAATGGACTAATTAATGTAGTGAATTTCCTAATCACCCTCATATGTAATGATTGATACATTACAGTAGATCAAGGTTAATTGGTCTAATGGTTTGAAAACAACATGTTTGGGGATTATCTCAGGTACAAATTCTCATATCCCACCATTACGGCATTAGCTGCTCCCATGTACAAAAAAAAATTAAACACACGCTAAGAAAAGCATTGGCCATCGATATATAACCCGACCTTATTGAAGGGGGATGGTGGAACTGATAAAGATGAGCGAGAAAAAGGGTAAGACATGGGATTCACATGCACGTTCATATTATACATATGTTTTATCCTCTAAGAGTTTAAGAGGAGGAAAACGGACAAATTAGGTAATCCTCCTAACTAGATATTACCTATTAAATCACAATTAAATTATACAAGACGAGTTACAAAGATAGAGAGGGAGGGAGCAACTTTCGAGTATTCAAAATACTCCTCCACAGCATATACAGATGGATAGTGATTTCTGCACTCCTCCAATTGATTTTACATCCTCCAATGCGAGATCAGCGTTGAGAAATATGACTCATAAAATCAACACCGAGTGTGTCCAAATCACTACCCCACCTTGTTGTACAGCTAGCAAATGCAATGCATTGACACAATGCATCATGTTAGCAGGCCGGGCCGTAAGCATGGGCCGAAAGTCGACGAATCGGGTGGACCATCAAGGGGACCTTACGTTGTAAGGTCAGCCCATAAGCTTCTTCCATATTCAGCTTCTCCGCCATAAGCCCATCAGCCAGCTTCCAGTCATATGCATGGGCCAAAGTGGCTGTCAACAACTGGACCATTCTCAGGCCCAAACTTAGCCCAGCACATATCCTACGGCCCGCTCCAAATGGGATCAGCTCAAAATTGTTTCCTTTCACATCTGCATTGGGCCTCTCCCCGCCCGGCAAGAATCTTTCGGGTTGGAACTCTAATGGGTTGGCCCAAACATCTGGGTCACGCGCAATGGCCCATACATTAACCAACAAGGTGGTGTTCTTTGGAATGTGGTACCCATTTATCTCGCAAGGTTCGTCCGCCATTCGAGGCAAGGAGAGCGGTGTGGACGGGTGAAGCCGGAAGACCTCTTTCATCACGGCTTGGAAGTAAGTTAGGTTCGGTATGTCTGCTTCTGTGACGAGCCGATCTCGGCCCACAACTGAGTCCAACTCTTGTTGGACTTTGGCTAAAATATTTGGATGTCGAATCAATTCTGCTAAAGCCCATTCTGTTGTACTTGATGACGTGTCCGTCCCTGCTGAGAATAGATCCTATCATGCAAAGGAGAGAAATAACAATGTAAGAGAAATAAATTAGAAATACTCAAATTGGTAAATTCGCTCTCCAATACTCAAACTCCAATGCTTTTACCATACTCGCGGAAGCACAAGGAGTATCGTGGTCCTCATCATCACAATAGAGGAGAAGGGACCACACTTAAATAAATGTTAAATTATTTTAAGTGTGGTCCCCACTCTTCTATTGTGAGGAGGACCACCATGCTCATTGTGCTCCCGGGAGCATGGTATAATTTGCGCTCAAACGCGCGCCACCAATACTTCTAAACTTTTAGTTACTTTTAAGAGTCTAACATTGCACTTGTACAGCCTAATTAATCTAATATTATATATTTAAACCTGAAACTATGTCTTTAATTAGTGTTTACCGACACTTGACACCTATTAAATGGATAGCACAATAAAATTATATAATATTATAGTTATTAGCTAATTTATGAAAAAATTACGGAGTATAATTTAAGGTGATAAGTTGACTAATTATGGTAAAGCTAATTTATGGCAATAAATTGAAATGTAATGTAATATAACGGATCATGAGATAATGGAATGTAAAAGAAATAGTATAGCGGGTGACGTGATGGTTTAATGAAAATGAAATAGTACAACGGGGATGGAATATGGAATAAAAAGAAATAATATAACGGGTAATGTAAAAGTGGCAAAGAAATAAAAAATATGATTAGTTAATGAAAATAAATAGTAATATAATATAATATGACGGATGATTAGAGTTGAAGAAAAAAAATGTAGAATATCGTTCATAATAATATTTCAACAAAACAAAAACCTACAATTTTATAAAACGCATATAAACAATATAGATAGTTAAATGGGTATCCCGAATACGGGCCGTACATGCAAACTAGTTTCCCAGAGGACAAACATAGCATAATACTCCGTACTAGGTAACTCCGCACAATCATCCATCTAATATTTGTCGATATTTATCGTTGAATGGGAGGTAAAGAAGGTCAGCTTTTGGATGCGGTATCTTCAAGAAGAAGCAATTGGGGAATGGTAGGTGGGCTAAAGAGAGGACCCTGATGATTGAATGAATGAAGAGCATACTTTTTAGTTTTAGGTTTGTTTTCGTACGTACTGTCATTTTCATGCTTGTGAATTGTGATGTGATGATTGTGGACCTTTTTCTCCGACTTTTTTGTGACAATTGTCCTTGTTGTTTTTCTTGGGTACACATAAACAATCGAAATGTGACATTAGGTATCTACTATTTTGCATTTATGGCCGTGCTACGTTATTTACCACTTTGGATATCAATCATATCATATGGTCCTTGGAGACTAGCTAGGGTAAAGTCTTGGGTGGTCCGTGGTCGCGTCGTTTGGATGATTTGTAGCAAATGTAAATTTCTCGGTAAAAGTGTTTGGTACATTGTCGGTGGTATTATGAAATCTTTCGCCTTTCCACTAATTTTATAGATATTAGGAAAACGTATGGTGTTACATATTGTGAACGATGTGACATCTATAAGACAATAAGGGATATTTCTGACCTGATTTAGTAATGTTTGAGCTAAAAATTGGCATTGTCTTATACACTACCTAATAGGCTAACACCAATGCGCTACATCTAGCTTAGCGATCTCATAATGATTCCGTAGGTAGTTTTATGAAATCTCGGGTTTTTTTAAATGACTTCTTAGAAACAATTTCATACCATATGAGACAACAAGAGTTACTGCTGACCTAAAATAACGAAGTTTGAGCAAAAATTAATGTGATTTATCTTAGATCCAGCCAAATAGCATTGTACTACATTTAACTAATGAATAATGATCAAATTAAAGGCATGACGTAGTAAAAACAATAGTAATATAAGTGCATTGATAGAAAAGCTTACCAAGAGTAAGGCCTTGATTTCAGTGTCTGTTAATTGTCCACCTTCCCCATCGGCATTGTCCTTCAAAGATATTAAGATGCTTAATAAATCCGTCCCATGCACGCCACTCTTGTTTGTAGCCTTATGTTCCTCCAAAATGGCACTCATAAAGTTGTCAAATTTCTTGTGAAGCTTCTTCATCTTAGAAGCAACCCCTTGTAAGTCTAACCATTCTAATGCCGGAACAAAGTCGCCGATGTTGAAAACTCCGGCAAGGACCATCAATTCCACCACCATATCCTTAAATTCTTCGGCTTTTGGGTCAATATCCCCGGTCCCATCGCCGAAAACTCTCCTCCCTAACATCACCCTTGATAAGGCATTGGTGGTGCATAGATTGAGAAGTTGTCCTAGTTGCACGGGCTTTTGTCCGGCCTTTGCCAACGCCTTTATTAGTATTGACACTTCTTCCTATATAGATTGCGGGGTAGTTAATTAATAAGAATTTTATATATGCCATAATAGTCGTAAACTCGTAAACTCATAACCTATGAATCTTAATCAATAGTTGACGAAATCAAACTAAGCATACCAAATGAACATGGAATTGAAGGACCATCTATAGCAATTTCACAAGTTCGTACATATATAATATTTAAAAACTACTCGTTAATAGTTCAGTTATAGCAAGGGTCATAGAACACATCACGTCGACGTGGACCTTATTTTGACTCTTTTAGCACCAAACTCAAACACAAAAGATGTTAGGCAAATACTCCCTCCGGTTCTATTTAAATTTCGCATTGCATTTTGCACACTTCGTAAGATAAAATAATGAATATTTTTTAATGATTCATTTTACAAATAAATTTATATTATAATTATCAGCAACATCTTTATTTTTCCTTCCTAGTTACTAACTTGAGAAAAAACGTAATCTTTTGAAAATGGGAAGAATAAAGGCGAGACCCTATAAAAGAGGATGGGAAGTTTAAATTGGACCAGAGGAGTACGTAGTTTTGCAAACTTTTTTGCCCACACGGGCTTTTTTTATAAACCATGCGACATGAAAGATAGTACTCTTTCACCTTCTCTATAAATATTGCCTAAATATATGTATATCTCGCCGTAATCAAAATTCATGGTTACTTCTAATTAAATGTGATTGATGATATACGATAGCAGTTACAACAGCAGTCCAAAACGCCTATAAAAAAAGTCCAAATTGAAAAAATTACGTATTCAATTAGATAAATGTAACACATTAGAGAATTATACCGGATAGTTGGAGATCGATCAAATGGGGTAGCTGCTAATAGAAAAACCTTATACTTAAAAAAAACATTTATTTTTTCGCATATGATTATATGAGACTCATTTACACATCTTAGATAGTACGGTGTACAATTTTTGTGTCCAAGCCGCTGGGAAGGGAACAAGTGGGGCCACCTAGCTAGCAGAGATCCAAAGATTGAATGGGGGTCGAATTCATAGAAGTTCCAAGTGTACAATAACTATATATTACGTGTATCATGTGTAATATAATAAGGTTATTTTCATTTTCATATAATAGAAAGTGCACGGGTAAAGAACTAGTAATATAAGATAGGGTTTTTCTAACGTATGCCCAATGGGCACATGATAAGAACTCATTTCCTTTCTTAATTAAGTGATATTATCTTGATTTAATCAATAAGATCCCATAATTTGTTTTTTCAAGTGAGAATCTCAATTAATTAAGGAAGGAAATGAGTTCATATTAAGTGTATTACATAATTTTTGAAATTCGACTTTTTAATTCCGTCCGGCCGTAATCTAAAATGTAAAGTCAGTCTTGTTTCCGTTTGTACTGAACCTTGCTTGTTTTAGAATTGATCACTTAATTGACTTCGGTTTTAGTGATTAGTGAATTATGTCAACGACGACTATATCGTATGAGGGTTGTGTTTAAGTTTTAAGTCCTCAAATCAAGTTCGTGTAAAATTTAAAATGTAGGAATCTAGTAACTGGGACGGAGGAAGTAATTAATAATATTATTCTTAATGAAAAATCGGTACTTGTACTTGATCTTTTTTTTATTGTAACACGAACACAAAACTACAAAAAGTAGGAAATTGAACAAAAGAATTCTCATTGACTAATATAATGGATATTAAAGCTGCATGCAACATACAGATATAAAATCCCAGCTACCAAAATTGGGAAAAAAAATGGCAAACATATTACCATCAATAGTTCAGTCGTTTCTTACTTGAAAAGGGTCAGTTCTCCTCAATTTTAATTTGAGGGTTTAAGGCATATTCAAACAAAACATTAATTTTTTAAACAAACGCATGGAGTAATTAATAATATAGGAATATGAATTATGAATTCATACAATTAATATGCATACTAGCTACAGCAATCCCATGTCCATTGTCCCATGCATGCACATCAATATTTTGAACATAAAATGTTTAGTGAAGAAGAAGCCAAGAATTAATGGATTATACCTGACGAACAGGTCTAAAATCATCCAAAGCCTTGGCAGAAAACAAGTGTAGAGAGCAAATTTTTCTAAGCATACGCCATCTTGGTCCATAGGGTGCAAAAACCAAATCTTGATAATTATAAGCTATGTGTTTTGCTCCTGAATTTGGGGGTCTACTTGAGAAATTTGCATCATGAACCTTAAGGAATTGTGTTGCCACCGAGGCCGATGCGGCCACCACCACGTGTACGTACCCCAGCCTCATGTAGAGGAGGGGGCCGTACTTCTGCACCAGGGCTGCAAGGCCCTGGTGCGGAGCTGGCCCCATGTGGGGAAGGTTTCCCACAATGGGCCATGGTTTCGGCCCCGGTGGGAGCGGTTTCGGGTAACGGCCCAAGGTGGTGGAGAGGAGGTAGTAGAGGAGTGTGGCTAGGGCTATGGTGTAGGAAATTATTTCTAAGGGTGACATTTTTATTTATCTTTTTAGTAGTTGGAGAAAAGGGGTAGTGGAAAATGATCGAAGTTTGAATAAAAAGTCTTGAGTAGGAGTTTGATTTTGGGGGAGAGATTAGTTTGGTGTTATATAGGAAAGGAGAGGGGTGTTTGTAGGGGCCGGGGAGTACATACGTGTAGTAATAATCAACTTACGTAGTATATGGATTTTTCTACCAAACATAAAGGTGGTAGCGGAATATATTAATCGGGGTGGATTCTTCGTATACTCCGAAAAGTTTTTGGTTAATTGTTTATAACAGTACATATTTACTCGAGTTTATTATGTTGGGGTGAATTTAGATTTTGGGATAGCCGAAGAACTGCTTTAACTTGCGCAATGAACTCACAATCAAGGGGCTCGGCTTTCACCAGTCGACGCCCCTCCCTCCAATGCTCAAGTCAGTTGGTCGCGACTAGATTGGTGGTCGCGGAGCACTTATCACTTGAATAACAATAAATATTGAGAATAATGATGCATGTGTGTAAGAATGAAACTGATTTTATTTTATGACAAATGTGGGGTATTTGTAGGGAATGTGAGGAGTCTTAGGAATAAATCTAAAGGATCAGACCCCATTCATCCATTTCATCATAACTCAATTGATGAGTTTATAATTGTACTCTTAAGGGCATCAAATGAGTTTTTCCAAGGACATTAAGTCGTTGCTCCTTAGAAATATGATCTCATCAATAAAATGAACTCCAACACATATATTAATCATATATACGGTAAGTAAACGACTATTCTCTAGCGTCTTACTCTATTAAAAGAGTGGAATCTCCTACCTACGTGCGTTAATGTCAGAAAGAAATAAAAGGAGTAAATAAACTAATTTCGATCACTAAAACTCTCAAGTGTTACAAAGAATCAACTGTACTAGACACTTGTCATTTTTCTTTAATTTCCTAAATGAGCTCAAGGATAATTATTACACATGCACCATATTATCTATGACTAATTGATCAAAATGTCTTCATCTTAACCAACTTGATGACAATATCACATGTATGACTGACCTAAATTTGTATGGAGGTCACCCTTTACACACACAACTACTACTTTAATTTATTACGGAGTTCTCGTATTGTTTTAAATGAAATAGTGATTTAATTAATTTACCGTAAGCATGTGTAAATATAAGTCGTTTTCATGTCTTGAGGTATTAATTTTTACTATTCAATAATATAGATCCGTAAAAGTATATGACTAAAAATTTTGAGCATTTGCAATTGATTAAAACAATGAATAATTTCTATGAGTATGACCGATAGTGTAAATTTTACCTAAAATCATTAATTTAGTTTGATATTCCCTCCTCCTCAAAATGTATTATATATGTATTACAAAATTTGTATAATGGATTAATGATACTCCATTATTGGATTTGTGTAAATTTTACTCAAATATTGTGAGAAATGTCAAAGTTAAAATGCAGGAGTGTTTTGTTATATGAGAATGATATACTTATACTTAAAAAGGATAAAATATACAGTTTTTGTTTATTATTCGAGTTGAATAAAGTATACAAAATGATATTTAAAAGAAAACGAATAAAGTGTACGTTGTAAAGGTCTAAAGGAGTAAGCAGAAAAGGGTAAAATTTCTTGATATAAATAATTCAGAATAAGTCTTAGCTCATTATCACTTCGTTTTTTTTTTAAGTTAATGTCCGACTTCAATTCACAAATAAATACTCAGATAATTTTGTGTCAACTTTTGATTCAAATTCAAATCAAATATGATCGATTGATCATATATATGTGTAGCAATGGATAATTCTTACACAAGCACGCATACACTCTCTATATAAAAATAATTTCATACATGCATCCTAATCAAGTAATCATGCAAAATACAAGATGTCTGCTAATTAATTAAAGTGTGTTAGTGACCTAGTGTGAGTGTGTGACCCAATAATCCACCATTTGAGCTTTTCGCTAAAATTTTCACATGAGATATAGGCCATATATCTTGTCTTCTTAAGATCGAAAAGACTCCCTCCCGTACTTGGAAAATCCTCATTCAATTTTCGGCACGAGTTTCTGCTATGTAACTTGGGAGTATGTTGTATGCACCGTATTTAATTACTCCGTATTACTTTAGCCCCAAATAATCTAGGTAGTGTATGCGTGCTCGTGTTAGTCGTGTAAAGAATTACTCGATCACCCATTTCCAAATTAATCTTTTCACATCATTTGAATACGTGAAATGATTAAATGAGTTAGCTAAAAAGAAAGTTTTATTTGGAACGAAAGAAGTATATATAGAACATGAAAACGTGCTAGTACAGTAAAGAAGGCATGCATGTATTTCAATTTCATCAATCTTGTCGATAATTCCATTGGTATGAGAAATTGAGAAGGACAGATTTTGTTTAGGTATTACACCACGAGAACACCCAACAAACCACAAAATCTACCAACGAGTGAACATACAGTGAACTGAAGTAATATTCAAACTACATAGTCTTCAATTCCTTCTAGAGTTTGTCGCGTAGTTATGTACTACTAGAGGAGTTTAAAATAAATTTGTTTGTTTTAATTTGTTTTGCATATATAATTTGTCCTCTAGATTATACTAAAATCCAACAAGTAATAATAGCTATAAAAAATAAATCTCACAAGGTGTTAAAGCCACATAATTTCTATAGCTATATACAGAATCTGGATATGTTTATATTTTTCATAATCGATTTCTATAAAATAAATAAAAAATTAAAATTGTTTGAAAAATTTATAAGTGTTTGGTTTAACATATTATAGAAGCACTTCAATTCATTTGTTATTTTAATATATATTTTTATTTCTGACAAATTAAAAACGTCTACAAATCTGGTGTTTCTGTTTTTTTTTTGGGGTCAATATTTAAGTAACGACTTTTACTAAATATATATTTAAGGGTCTAAAAAATTTTATTAAAAGTTTATTTATAGTTTTATAGACTTAAAACACTTTGAAAAACTAGGTCAAACAAATACATCATAGCATGACAATTTTGCTGAAACAGATCGACTCACCCAAAATCTAACATATATTGTGATTAGTTACCACTTTAAACTTAGATATTCATATGTGACTCACGCATACCTCATCTTCGAATCATGTAATAAATATTACTCCGTATTAAAACTAAAACGATAAACAAAAAACTTGGATCTATATCTTGCATTGTCATTCTATCATATATTTACTAGTTTTTCAAGGTGATGTTCCCGTAATCGATCTTTATCATCACTGGTTGAATTTATTTCTTGGATAGCATACTCAATCAACGTATATGACTATTTTTAGGACAATGCTAGAGGTCTACAGTGTAGACACCTAAAAATGTTTACAATCAGCAATAATTTTACTACACCCTCAAAATTTTACTACCCACACAATTAATTTTACTTAACCAGAATTTTGCATCATAATTAATTTTACTGCTTCAATTTTAATTTTACTACTACTAACTCAATTTTACATTGTAGACAAATTAATTGTGTCTACACTGTAGACCTCTACCAATTTGCCTATTTTTATTGGGTTGGAGAGGACATTCGTTTGTCTTCATTTAGTGTATATTTTGTACGGAGTATTTATTTACTTGTCCGCGTAAACACACGATAAACCACAAAACTCACCTACAACGACGATGTAACGAGTGTAGCAGAAACCATGACAAAAAAGAGGTAAAAAGAGCGTAAAAGTCGGAAATAGTGAAGAGTGAAACACACGTACATTATGCGTATGTACCTAGCTACCTCCATGGCTCCATATAGTTTGTGCCCTCGTTGTCTGGTAGTTGTAGACTAGCTGACTGCACGTGACATCACTTCCTAATGCATGCTGACGAAAAACTGAGTAGGTGATAGTGTGATCGCTACTATAATCTACTCCTATTTCTTCGTGTAAAATGAACAACATGCGGTAAGATTACAGTGAGGATTAAGGTGGAGTACTTTGTAATTAGTTGAGGAAAGGGTTACCCCGAGTTCAAATTCGCATATCTCTACATTCTAAATATCTGCTTGTTCTTCTGTATGTGTATCAAACAAGAATTGATAAAATTTTATTTTTGGTTATTGAGGTACTCAAAGTGAAACAACGTTCAAACATGGGGTATTCAAAAATTTGCAAAAAAGATAGCCTCTCTTGATAACTTTGTCAAAGACCGCTCCTCTTTTGCTCCCCGTAATTGTTATTTCCTAACAAATTGCTAAGCTCACTAAAAATAATTTTTTTTCCTTTCATTTTTAAACGGAAACGATTTTATCTCATTGATAAATAGTCAAGAGGCAATTACAATAAGGAAGAACACAAATACTAGCATACTCCGTATGTTTTATTTAAATAAACAACGGGCCAGGTACAACTCATTACTCATGGACCAAAATTCTAGGAAAAAAAATTAGAAGTCATATGAAAAAAAAAAATATCTTGTTTGTAGTAGGAGGCCATATGCCTAATTATAAGCAAGTAAGCAGGGGCAGTGAACTCCCAACTACATACTATTTTTTTTTGTTGGTGTACCAAAGAAAAGTCATAAGTACATACTAGTATATTCCCTCGAACTTTAAAAGCTTTTCATTTTAATTTTTACATTTTTGAATTGCCAAGTTAGAAACTATTTATAAACTAGATGAAAGACCCATTCGCGTTAATATCAAGTTGAGTAGATAAACAGCAACACTGAATAAAACATGTCCTGATTTTTGCAACAAGTAAATGATTCGGCAAATTCACGTGGTGCCCCCAAACTATATCAGAATGCGCGTAGTGTCCCTATGTTTAAAATTTATACACTGCGGTGTCCCCGAATTTTGCATATAGGCATGTGGTGCCCTATCAACTAATGTCGTTAACTTTTGGATGGAAAATGGTGATATGCCATATAATTAGTGTAATTATTCAATATTTAGCCATTAATAACTCATAAATAAAATAAAAAATTTCCCTAAATTTTTTTCCACCCTCAACTTTCCAGCCAGCCCGCCCACCATCCCCTCCGCAGCACCGACCACCCCAACCAGCTCCCCTCTCCCGACCTTCACCACCACTGGCCGGACTTGGCGGCACAAGCCCCGTACATATAACCCCCAATCGGGGCTTTCGTACATCATAACCATCCAAAAAAAACCCATCACTAAATTTTCTCTCTCCTCAACCAACCATCACTGGGTCTTCTAGGCGCTTTTCGGAGCTGGCTATTAGCAGCGACCAAGTAGAGGGGGTCGTGGTTTTTGTGGAGGGTCTTTTCGGGTGGGTGTTCAATTGTTGAGGAGAGAGAAAATTAAGAGAAAGGCTTTTCGGGAGGTTTTGAATGCAGGTCGTCCCTGATAGGAGGCCGTACCAGGATCGCGCCGCCAAGTGCGGTTTGGTGGTGGCCTGGTGAAGGTGGGAAGATATGAGATGGTTGGGGTGGTCGACGGGTGGTCGGTGCGAAGGTGGGATGGTGAGCTGGCTGGAAAGTTGAGGGTGGAGAAAAAAATTTAGGGAATTGTTTTGTTTTTTTATGATTTTTTATTTTATTTATGAGTTATTAATTGCTAAATATTGGCTAATTATACTAATTATATGCCATAGTAGCATTTTCCATCCAAAAGTTAACAATGTTAGTTGATGGGGGCACCACGTGCCTATATGCGCAAAGTTCGGGGGCACCGTAGTGTACAAGTTTGAAACATAGGGGGAAACGCACATTCTGACATAATTTGGGGGAACCACGTGAATTTGCCGTAAATGATTCATTTGGTCTAGAGCTATCTCCCACCCTTTCGCCTCAAAATTGAGGGGAAAAAACGGAAAAACTCTTTTGATCGGCCAAATGTAACGATCTGGTATCCAATTTTGATCATATGTCCATTTTTTATCATATGTCCCACCACATTTTTCATTTCTCTCTCATTACTCTTACCACATAAAGTAAAGGATACTCAATTCAAATTGCACCCCATATATGTTTGGTAATGTATATGACATATACAAATAGCCTAACTCAAAACAATATGCGATGGAATGACGACCTCGGTTGCTCATGGCCAAAATACGTTATTTTTGGGACAATTCGTTGGTTGAGAATGGTTGCCTCTCCGATAAGGTGCTACGAGATATCTCACCTGAGCAACCTGACAGTACCGTAAGCGACATGTGGGACCCGTCTCACAGCTGTAAATGGGAGAAAATTTCAGATATTCTTTCGTCCCAAAGAGAAGTTGCAAAAAATAGCTGCTTTTGAACTCATTAAAGATGATAGCATCGAGGGTACTCTTTATTGGAAGTTTGGAATGGATCCTCCCATGGAGGGTTCACCATTATTAAATGAACATTGGCTCTGCTTAGGGCCGACGCATATTGACCTCACTCGTGCCACCCATCTTGAAATTACTCTCCAGTAGCACGCTTAACTATAGAGTTCTTATTTCATAGGCTTCCTTAAGTCGACTTTGATGGTACGAGTAGTATTACCAATCCTTTTAAGCATTTCATATATATGAGCCATTATCTCTTACGAACCTTCTCTGAAATCCGGGGTATTACATTTTTTGTAACATTACATATTATGGAAAGTGGTTTATGGAGTTAGTTTGTCCCACATTGAGAAAATTGAGAAACTAAGGCTCATATGATCAGTTTACAATAGATTAATAGGTTCTTACCATCATATTACAAACAAGACCTACACTTTTTTAGAGCCCGAAGAGGATATATAGGTCTAAGGGGTTGATTACCAATCTTATTGGGTTGTGTTGCGACGGACGGTATAACGGGCTGTTACAATTGAAATCCGGTCCAATAGCGCATAAACATGTTCTTGTGGCTAGCCACTCAGGGTCGACTTATGTGCAACACAAGGCTAAAAATAAATTTAACCACCGATGATTCATGCACTCGTTGTAATGCGACCCATGAAGACGTCATTCGTCTCTTGTGGGCAGACCAGTAAGTAACTGACCCTACCCGAAAAACCGCCCTAAACCCGACCCGAAAAACGCGGACTTTTTCAACCCGAAACCCGAAAAACCCGGACTGTTTCCCGTAACATTTGGCGGGAAATTGGGGATCTTGCTGGCCTTACCATCCATCCCTCCCCTCCTTTGAAAACATGATACTTGATAACCTCCGTAATGCCAACACTCTAGCCTCTGACGATTGGCAAATTTGCAATTACATGCTGGTGGATTTGGAAATGGCGAAACTGTGTTGTTTTTGGTCGCAACTCGGAAATTCCCATTGAACATTATGCTTTTTTAAAGCAAAGATTTGATGAAACTAAAAGAGATTTTGATAGATTTTCTATCTTAATTCCCTTACTGGGAAGCAGGACAACAGAGATATTCATTCGATGGACCCCTACGGACTGTTATTCTGCAATGCAAGAATTTGCTCCGGAACCACAACAGGCAATTCCACATCGAGGACACTTATCGGGAAGCTAATAAGGTTGCGGATTGGCTAGCAAATCAAGGTGTCATTCAAAACCGGAAGCTAATCATACTCCAATATCCCCCAGGACGCACTCGGGGTGGCTTGGCCCCGTTTAGTTAACGAGTAGTTCATTTTCGATTTTTTTTTGGGCTTCGGCCCTCTTCTGTACCAAAAAAAAATAAACATTGTGGATGGCAATTGATTAAATTTGACTTCCTATATGCTTAGGAGCTGGTAGAGTAGCCCAGCCTTGCCACTGACTGTTGAGGTCCTCACTATCGATCCTCTCCCTTCCACTCCACGAGCTTGCCTCGGTCTTGGAGTGGGGGACTCGCTACCTCGGCCAACTCCGACCTCCACAGATATTTGCGGAAAGCGTATGTGCTCTTATCGCCTCTGTATGATTCTCAAATCCTGTTACTTGCAAGATCGATCTCGCAATTCTCAGCACAAACAAAACTAAACGACACGTAAAAAAACAAAGAAACAACTCCAGGAATCTACAAAAGCTTCCCTTGAATTGAAAAAGATGGGAGTCAAACCCACAAAGTTTACACTTTCAGTTTCTGGGAAGAGAGGAGAACGTCACATATTCTCCATTTTTACACACCTACAATATACAACTCGTAACACTTTAAGAAGCTGTTAAGAACAACGATTTCGTGCTTCTTTCTATCGTTGAGTTCTGTTGAGCAGAGTACATGACAGCATTCTTTACCACCAGCCACCTCTTTACTCGACCATCTCCTCATCCTCGTCATCCTCGAGTGCCCGGATTTTTAACTTCTTTGCAGCCTGAGATGCAGGATCAGCCTTTGGTCCATTGGGTACCTGGATCAAAACATCAGCCTTGTGGCCAGTGGCAGGGTCTACCATTCCGCCATTCTTGTCCACGCGATATGCTAGGCCGTCCATTCCAGCATCAATGTAGACTGTTGAGTTCTCATCGATTTCTTCCTTCACAAGCATTTTTGACAGTTCAGTAACCACCTTCCTTTCTAACCACCTCCTGATGGGTCTTGCACCATAGACCTGACAGACCACAAGAAACAATCAAGTCAGAATCATAGTTAATTATTAGATGCACAGTTCTTATGCAGTGCTATAAGACAGACAGGTATATTGAAAGTTTGAAGAAAAAAGAAACAAAGTTGTATGGCATAGACGACTTACAGGATCATAGCTCTCGGCCAAAACATAATCCAGAGCGGCATCTGTGACAGCCAAAGCAACGCCCCTCTCAGCAAGACGTTTTGCCACATCTTTCATTTGCAGTCTTGCAACCTTTCTTAGTTGCTCGTGTGACAGAGGATCAAACACCACAATCTCATCCAAACGGTTCAACAGCTCAGGTTTAAAGTGTCTCTTCACCTGTCACGGAATTAGAAGACTGTTAACCAACAGCTTTCGAAACAAACAACAAAATAAACAGAAAGTATCAAGAGTTCAAGGTATACCTCCGTCATAACTTTTTCACGAGCTGCTTCCATAGTACTCTTGCCCATCAGTCCAGACAAAAGGTGCTCAGCTCCAAGATTAGAAGTCAAGATTACAACAGTGTTTCTGAAATCAACAGTCCGGCCTTGGCCGTCTGTCAACCTTCCATCATCAAGAACTTGCAGAAGAGTGTTGAACACAGCATTGTGAGCTTTCTCCACCTCATCAAACAAAATGACACTGTATGGCCGCCTTCTCACAGCTTCAGTGAGTTGCCCACCTTCTTCATGGCCTACATACCCTGGAGGAGCACCAATCAACCTGGCCACAGAGTGCTGCTCCATGTACTCGGACATGTCAATTCTCACCAACAGATTCTCATCATCAAAGAGTTGTTCAGCAAGGGCCTTGGCGAGCTCAGTTTTCCCAACACCAGTTGGACCCAAGAACAAGAATGAACCAGTAGGCTGTTGAGGTCGCCCCAGGCCAGCCCTTGATCTTAGAACCGCCTCTGCGACTGCCTCAACTGCATTGTTTTGGCCAATAACTCTTTCATGCAGTCTGTCCGCCAGCCCAATGAGCTTCTGTTTCTCATTTTCACCCAGGCGTGTAACTGGTATTCCAGTCCACCGGCTCACAACTTCAGCAATTTGTTCAGGCCCAACGGTTTCAGTTAGCATCTCACCCTCAACAGCACTGTTTGATTCAAGCTTCTTAATAGCTGCTTCACATTCGTGGATCCCTCCATAACGCAGGTCTGCAGCCCTTGCAAGATCATACCTTCTTTCAGCCTCTGCTGCTGCTACGAGGAGCTCTTCTCTCTTCTGCTTCAGTCGCCGAAGCTCGTCAATCCTTTCCTTCTCCTTTTTGTACTTCATCATCAGAGGCTGAAGTGCATCCCGCAAATCATCCAGCTCCTTTATGACCTCCACGAGGCGAGCGACACTGGCCTTGTCCTTCTCTTTCTCAAGGGCATGATACTCGATTTCTAACTGCATTCTCTTCCTTTCCATGTTATCAATCTCCTCAGGTTGACTGTCGAGTTGAACTCTCACATTTGCACATGCTTCATCCATCAAATCAATAGCTTTATCAGGCAAATGACGGCCAGTGATATACCTGGCAGACAACTGTGCAGCAATTACCAAAGCTCGATCTTGGATTCGAACACCATGGTGGCCTTCATATTTCTCCTTCAGCCCTCGAAGGATGCTAATTGTATCAGGAACACTTGGCTCTGCAACATAAACCTGCTGGAAACGCCTCTCGAATGCAGCATCCTTCTCCACATACTTCCTATATTCTTCTAGGGTCGTTGCACCAATACAACGGAGCTGGCCTCTGGCAAGCATGGGCTTAAACAAGTTTGCTGCATCCATTGAACCCTCAGCTCGGCCAGCACCAAGAACAAGATGGATTTCATCAATGAACAAGATAACCTTTCCTTCAGCTTCTTCTACCTCTTTCAGCACAGCTTTCAGCCTCTCCTCAAATTCACCCCTATACTTAGCTCCTGCAACTAAAGCCCCCATATCTAGAGCTATAACCCTCACATCAGAAAGATTACTGGGAACATCACCACTCACAATCCTTTGAGCCAGGCCCTCAACAACAGCAGTCTTACCCACACCTGGCTCCCCTATCAGAACCGGGTTATTCTTGGTCCTTCTAGACAGTATCCTAACTACCCTACGTATCTCCTCATCACGGCCAATAACCGGATCAAGCTTCCCAGCCACCTCAACCAGATCTCGCCCATAAGTCTTGAGGGCCTGGAAAGTAGTGTCTCCGGAAGCACTCTCCACTTTCCTACCATCTTTCCCTCGGAGCTTCTCCAACTCCGCCTTCACCCGAGCCAAAGCAACCCCAGCCTCGTTAATAACCCCCAATAACCCCCAAGACGAGGTGATCAACAGCCAAGTGGGTATCACTACGAGACTTCTGGAGGGTCTGAGCCCGGCGAATGGCCTTAACCAAAGAAGTCCCGGCCGGGACATCATCAGGGGGAGGGCTCTGAGATGGAAGATTCTTAAGAGCCCTACTCAACACCCTTTCCACCGACTTCACGGAATCATCACCCCCTCCAGCATGAGATATCGCCTGGTGGAAAATACCACCGGATTCGCCGATTAACACGCATGCAACATGGAGAGGTGTGATTTGGGCATGCCCTGAACTCACTGCTAAATTATGAGCTTCAACAAGAACCTCATTTGTCTTGTTGGTAAATTTTTCCGGATTCATTTCTACATTTTCCCCAAAAAATTTTACAAAATCAGACTTTGATCTCTCAAATTAAAATCTACACACACAACCAATAAAACCCACAAAAAAATTCTGATTCACACTTTCCAATTAATTCAATAAAATCTCTACATCACCAATAAAAGAAACACAACATCCATCAAATCTGATCATTTTACCTATTAAATCTTTACTTCATACTGTAGATATTACCACACTACCAGAAAATTGACATGCAATCACAGAATTCGATTCCACAAAGGGCAACGATTTTGCCAAGACGAAAATTACTAACCATGGTTAAAGTTAGAGCATAGTATTCCTCCTCGCAATACAGTTTTAAAAAAATATAAGATGACCACAAGTACGATTGCCTCGGCAATAGCGATTTCTGCCTCGGCAAAATCTATCACCCTTTTGACGACATGAGTTCCACATTCATTTAAACAATGTACAGTACCCATAACTAAAAATTAATTAATTTTCAGTAACATTGTATTTGTTTCAATTTAATCACAATTTGCAGAATCAATACACAAATAATAATAATAAATAATATTAACGAACCATTTAAAAAAAAAAAACTAGAATGAAACAGAGCAACATGATCATCAAACATTCACAAAGAAAACAAAAAATTGAACAGATGGGTATTAAACAATTGCAAAAATATAAACACATGCATTAAAAAAATAAACCAACAATGAGATTAACACAAGAAGATTAGATTAAAATAGAGGAAATAATTGATGAAGAAATTTACGTTACAAAGGGGCAAAAAGATTGAAACTTGCTGAGTAATCGTAAAAGAGAAGTTTCTGGGTTTTGATTGTATGTAAGAGAGAGATTTGTGGTACAAGAGTTTGTTTGTTTGTGTTGGAATGAATGAGGAGAAGGTGGAGAAGGTGGAGAAGGTGGAGGGGTTTTTGTTGAGGAGTGAGAGAAGTGTCAGGAAAATGGAAGGTTTCTCTGGAAGTTACTAGACTCTTCTTCTTCCTTCTCAATCACTCTACTTTCTATTTTTTGAAAGACTAAAATAAACCGTAATTATTTTGCTTAACCGTAGTTGAGGCAGCAGTTATATTAAGTCGTAACTCGTAATTATTTTGCTTCACCGTATTTGTCGAACATTAACGATTCGTGGGATAGGAGGGATTATCGTTTTCTTTAGAAATTAAAGTTAACGATCAGTAGCATTGGAGGAATTATCGTCTTTAAGAAAATAAAGTTGAAGATCAGCTTGATTAAAGTTAATTACGGGCTAGCCTCTTGTCTCTCCACGGGTTTGGATAAATGGAAGTCCAGACTACGGAGTCACTCGACCATGTTATAACGATAAATGAATTGGGCCCATTTAAGGGTAAAAAAATGATCTGGTAGTTTTCGCCTTTTTCGGATTATTTTGGAAGAGATCGTTTAAGATCACAATTCAAGTCGGTACTACCCCGTACCTAGGGTACCTCCAGCATTACTCATCACTCATCTGAATTAGCAAATGAGTACATCGGATAGCCACACCGGCACACCGGACAAGAATTTTCATACGTCCCGCCATGGCCGTAGAGATTGTCAAGACTGTCGCTAAACAAAATTTGTAATTTCTATTAACAATATAAAGTGAAAATATACATAAAATATCCGATAAAGACTAGTAAAAAATACAACTGAATCAATTTATTTGGTTTTTCTTCAACCACGCCCATCGGCTCCCACCGATCTAAACTCATGCCTGCCTACGTCACAGACCCACAGCAAACTCATTCAATCGAGCCAAACGTCTTATAGATCTCATAGCCATTGCCGCATGTGATAGGTTGAAAGGGGATTCTTGACTGAAAGAAACAACCATCCCGGGACATGTATTGCTGCAGAATATCATGAGCTACATGGATGCTGAAGCATAAACCAAGCGGGAGTAATGAGTAAAGGTACCAGCCTGATGATCTAAATGCACGAACACATAATGTATGCAGTACCACGCGAGATCAAGTCACGAACAAAAGATAACTTTCTCTGCTGTCTTATTCCAAGTATCTAATATGAACTCGAAAAAACAAATAAAAGACGAAGAAATGAGCCTTGTAAAGCATAATCAAAGGATAGGTGAGGATGGAATACCAAGATCACAAAGATACCAGCAAAAAGAGTAATTGAAAATAATAATAATAAAAATCAAAAGAGGATGAAAACAACTGCAGAAACTAAGGACCAACTAACTAGACAACTTTTCGAAGCATTTCTAGCTCTATGACATCCGTCATCATTTTACAGGAAAACAAGTGCATGGCATCTTTCATGGAGTATAAACATGAAGAAATAAGAAAATCTATTTTACACACAACAATTAAAAATAAAAGGAGAGATTTTACAAGCAGCAAAATATCCTAGACAACACCTTTTATTGCACAAACCTTGTCATAGCAAGAGAGTCACATCTGACGTTGATCAGAAAAGACTTCATTCCTCGTCACTGTCATAAACAACTGCCATCCGCCGGTGTGTGGTAGGCTTCTTACGAGGTGACTCCTCATCTGACTCATACTCCTTGCGTTTAAGGCTGCCTCTAGCCTCCTTCGCGGTCTGCTTTGGCTCCTAAGAAACAAAGTGTGTAAAGAATTTAAGTATAACCAATGTCATGAGTAGCTGGCTGCAGTGCAGCCATAGAGGCCGAACGATGAGTCAGTATGATGCAAAGAATGGATTAAGAGAAATGTCAGGAATTTGTAACTGATATGCGTGTATCAAGCATATGGTTAACAGAGAGTACTATTAGAATAACTGAACTGTTCTTCAAACCACAAGAAAATACACAGGTATTGACTATGAAATGGTTATCCAGGCGTTGCAGTTACAATATTGTTTCTCATTTAATTGCAATCTCCTAATTGAATAGCTTTACCCAATTATTTCTTTCTTGTTCCTACAGTAACCCTTTTAAAAACAGATCAACAAAGTAAGGTCCAGGGTAAGACATAAGTGGCATTTGCTGAGAGAACTGTACAGATTGTAACATATTAAGGCCTAAGCAATGACCAATATGAAACCGAAAGTTCAGAACAATACTTAGTCTCTAAACACCAGAAAAACTTCACGAATCATGTATCACAACATTAAGCTGAAGATCCAGACAAGTAATGTTTCTACATACCTCGACCTCCTCCTCTGAAGCTCCAGCTTCTGCTGCTTCTTCCTCAGGCTCAACATCGTCCTCGGAATCCTGCCATTCTGGCTCTGAGTCCTCGTAGGGTTGAGGGGCCTCCTCTTCTTCGCCGTCAGTTTCATAGTATGATCCCTCTTTGTCACTGTCTGAATAATTCACTGGGCGTTGAGAAGATTTAAGAGCAGATGACTTGCGAGGAATGTCTTTAAGGTGGCCCTAGAAGAAGAGAGATTATTATCAATACAAGCTCATAAGGTACAAGTGAGTACAACCATGACATACAGAATGATGATAGCTTCATGTCCATTTACCTTCTTAGCATTAATAATGCGCTTCTCAGCTCGAGCTTCTGCCTCCAACTCTTCCTCAAAATGGCGCCGAGAACCAGAACGTCGGGAATCATAATAACTATCGTCATCCTGTAAGAATCGTACAGTATTCGTAGCAGCAAATTATTTGATGTCCATTTAACAAGTGATTTGCAGCTTAGAGATCCAAAACTGTCTTTACATCAAATCACAGAAGGTAACTATTATAAAACAACATTACCCTCATGCCTCAAAGACACCAACCTAGCAAAGGTGGGTAAATTCCCTGGCTTACAAATATGAAGGAACATGGCAACAACGTTAAAACACCCCTCCAGCTTATAGATTATTCAACAGAACATTATGGACGAGAGTGACAAAGAGAGGCAAGTGTCTACTACGATTCAAAATATGGCTTTTGGTTAGGGTGGAGAGATGGGAGAACAATCATGATGATGGTGATTACGTTTACCTTATGCCTCATCAGATTTGCTTTACTTTTCTAATTGCATATTTAAACTTAAATTTACTCCTCTTTCTTTTCAAAATACGTGGGCTTTCTTAACTCTTACTTCCCTCTCACTGCCAATTATCTCCCTTTTGCTTTGTTCACTTATAAAAACCTTCGTTTCCTTTTTTTTTTTTGTCCTAATTCAACCATCTCCTCTCTTGCGCTTGTTTTCTTTTAGCATTATTGTTGATTGTTGATTTATTCTTCTTTGTCCCTACTGAGTACCGCCTTTCCTCCTCTTGTCTCTATCTCTTTACCTTTGCATTGTTTGACCAATCTATATGGCAGTCATGTTAAATATCCCTAAATCACTTTAGAACTACTTCTCTTGTAACTGCTATGATAAAGATAGAGAAGTCAGAGAGAACCTCATCAAGTGCATCCTCCAAGAACCCAGGAGAGAGTTGGCGTCCTCTGTTCGATGGCCTTGGGTACCTCTGACTCACCTTCTCACGCCTTCGAGCAAGTGTGGAGTTGGCTCTGATGGTTTGACTTTCAGCCTGAAAGAGCTTATATAAAAACCAGGACAGATATACAGGTCATAGCAAAAGAATGTTATCCAAAACTACTGCTTACTTTTTCTTTCTTTTCTTTTTCCTTCTCTGGATCAACATCGGTTATGCAGTTCTTAACCTTATAGACCTTTTTATGCCTTGAGTCAACAAGTGCAGTCAGCAGACGATGAGAATTTGACGACAATGATGAAGGCATGAATCTCATTTTCTTTTGAAGCTTCCCTTGTGATTGGAGAATACCCTGAGATTTAATCAAAAAGTTAAGATTAGCCATCAAATTCAAACAGTACATAAACAGTTGCTCTAAGCCTGAAGCAATAGATCAAGGTTGCCTAACAACTCAAAACTCAAAACTTAAACGCTTCTAATGCAGATGCATTTGGTATCCACAGCCACCCAAAAATTGAGCTCCACCTTCCATTAAAATAAAACTTCAAAAATAAAAAATATAAAAATCTCAAAATTTAATTGGAACTATCGCTCCCAAAAATATCCCCAGTCTGTATACTAACTTTAACACAGACTCTGTTCAGCCTCCACTTGCAGTGACAGAGTAGTAATGGTGAGAGAGACAGTGGCGAATGTAGGGTGGTGATAGACTGATAGTGACAGGGAAAGCGGAGCAATGGCGTTACTCATTTTTTCTGTTGAAAGCTATACCATTTAGCTTCACATTGGTCAAACTATAAAGGGATATGAATTACGATAGAATTGCCCCATTAGAAGAGAGAAAAACTGTTATAACTTATAAATTATTAGATTGTGGTGGCTACACCAATGATGTGGCCATTACAGAATTGCCATTGAAGTAGATGCTTAAATCCCAAATTCTTCCCATTATACGGAGACTTCAACAAAATCCGATGACGACTAATACAGGCATACAGCACAAGAAACAAACAGAGGACAAGGAACGACTGGAAAAACGCATCAATACTGGAACGGAAATACTGACCTTTCCATGCCTAAGGAACAGGTATGCGTTATCATGCTGAGCATCCTGCACAGATATGTCCAGAACCTCATTCCCAATGAGTAACTGTAGACTGCCATCTGACCACCTCACAAAACGTGTGTTGCTTTCATGCTGGAAACAGACACTAAGTCAGAACACTAACTACAACAAAATCTACAGTGTGATAAAATCAAATTATATGTAGCATTATAAAAGTCCATTCAATTATCTTAAAGGAATTGTGGATCTGTGCCAATGTTCGGGACTGGCTTGTGGTGTTCTACACAATGACATTATCAAGTTTTCTTGCTGTATCCTCATTGAAGTGAAAGATATACAAGGTAAAAGTAAAAAATCAAAAGAAAATCAAAATATTAATAGTGGAACAAGTCAGGAGCCCCCATGCCTGTTTGTCTACATATACATATACTCCTATCATCCCATGTCTTTATCTACATTTGCAGAAAGGTAGGGAGAAACCAATGGACACGGATACTGAAAAGGAAAAATGTGATCCAATAGATTATTTTGGACTGACGGAATTTCCAAGCCTACACTAAATTTGAGTTTCATCAACAGACAGAAGAATGTACAAAGCACATGTATAGTAGCTGAAACCCGAGCATATGGATAAATTATTATTGACTTACAGCTACTGTTCCATCTGCCTTTTTCACAGTTCTCCAACGTACAATGTTGTTCTCCAAGCGAATTCGCTTTTTTGCACCAGATTCATCAGTCACAAAAACGTCCTCTTCCACATACGTCTTGGGATCAAAAGGCTTTTGATCAATGCCCATGATATTTGAGACTCTAATCAAATTCATCTGCCGCCAACGGAAAACTATCACTCATTGAAGTGATGTATTTAATAGTTCTCAAACATGTAATACTCAATAGTCTAGAATCAAGAGAAAGAATGCAAAATTTTGCAACCAAAAATGTAAGAAATTACGCAAGTAAAAGAACAATCATCACCAACTCAGAAGCCAACTGACAATGCACATAAACCACAAACAAACTTCACGGATAAGCGAGTTGGCAGATCAACACATGGGTTCAGAGGGAAAGTACTATGTTTGTTAAAAGTCAGAAGTACCATGAAGGAATTAATATTCCCATGAGAAAGAAATCAGGAAGGCATGCACCAATGTCTAAATCTGATGTAATCTGGCAGAACACATAAGATGCAGACCCAAAAAGTTTGTATTGGATAGAACATGTTGACGATTCAGACAATTAAAATTTTGTACTTTTACTACATAGCAATGAGATTGATACTGGATTCAAATAAACCTCAGATTGTCTAAGTTGACAGCTAAAACCATTGGTCAGTTCTGCAACACCAAGTCGCCAATTAATCATTCCTATCGTTACAGCAAATAATTATAGTAAGTCAGTATATATGGGTTTCACAGAAACCAAGGCATTATAATGTCAGTCACTTTTATATGGGCTGCACTGAATCACAAGTACTATAATGTAAAAAGAGCGATTTCAAAGGTGTATTCTGGAGTAAAGGTAAAGCCATTGAATCACCATCCTTTGTGATCTGCATGAAGACATGTTAAAAAGTTTTATTGCTCCAACTGATGGAAGCCATTAGCATGTTTGACACAATTCACCTTTTTGGACAAGCGCTGCAAACTTCAAACTCGTAAACTAACCAAAATAAAGGATCAAAGTCTGAATACACGTCTGTTCACACTATATTGCTGAAGTATACAGAATTAGAGTTTAACCTTCTCAGGGCGTGCAGGAGGTGGGCGCAGAGGTATTTCCAACTCCATAGGGGGGCCAAGAGGTTTTTCCTTTAGCTTGTTCTCAAATTCCTCATCTGACCCATACAATGCTTCATCACGCACTAGATCATCCGGTCTGAGATTATTGTCATAGCTTTCTTCTTCCTCAACAGGGTATGTCTAACCAAGAAAAGTAAGCACAGCATGTTAGACACTTAGAACTTCTTATACATGTCTACTGAAAATGTTACTGCATTATACAGCACATAGACATCAATAATATACTATCTAAAATCTTACTGGTTCTTGCTCCATATCATGTTGGCCACCATATTCAGCTGGTTCTTCTTCATCAGAATCTCCAAAAACATCACGAATTTCAGCAGCTGATTGAGCCAAATTCCTCCCCTCCTCAGGAGATTCCCTATTCCATGAAGTAAATCTCACTTATATACAAGATACTATTCCATAGCAAGTGAAACAAAATGATGGCATAACATGATGCGTCAGAATCAGAATAAAACATGTAAAAATAGCATTAGATGAAACCAAAGGGGGTAAAAGAAAAAAGACATGACTAATAGTGAGTAAACACTAAACAATATAACCCCGGTGCCTCAAAGGCTCCCGCCTACGGCGAAAGGAGGGAGGGCAAATGTACGCAAGCCTTACCCCTCTGGTTTCAGCATAGGGAGGCTGCCTACGGATGACTCATAATGATTGTATGGAGAATTGAACCAACCGAGTGCTTAATCACAACACAAGAAGCGCAGAGAATTTTGTGAGCCATTTTAGAAATATGCTTCTAGCCTAGATCCTTTTATTACCACCTAAAATAGTCATGCACTTTCCAATCCTATTTCTAGCTACCTTACAAATGTGCATTGCTCAGATCATAGAAATGTCTAATTTAAAGAAAGTCACAGCCTGTGGATCCAGTGATTGTTTTAGGAGCTTCATCGCCAAAAATTCAACACAGAAACAACTCACAAAAATGAAAAGAATACACAAAAACAATAAGAGGAAATAAATAAAAAGAAATCACAAAGAGAGTAGAGACAAAAGTATGCTCTGTTTACCCTGGGCTTCTCGTCTGACCAACTTCTTCGTCATCTTCAGGGTCAATATAATGAGGTTCTTGTTCCTCAGAATGTTCTGATCCACTATTAACCACATCTCTTCTTCTACTAGTCGCTACTCTTTGGGGATAAGCTTCTTTTTCATCGCTGTCTGTTCCTCTTGCCTCACTTTCATCTTGATGCTCACCCACATCTACTTCTTGAGAACTTTGTTCTCTTTCACCTTCACTTTCTTCTACTCCATGCTCCTCTTCGCGATATTCGCCTTCACTTCCACCTTCTGCTTCCCCTTGCCCCTCTAGTTTAGGTTCACCTTCAACCTCTTGCTCATCTACTTCAGGAACACCGTCATTTTCATCCTGATCAAACATCGTGATAATTTTTTTATCAACAGTTAAACAAATGCTGCGTAGCTTTTGAAAAATCTAAGGACTTAGAAGAGAAAAGTCACAGCAACAAGCTCTAAAAGAAATGCAAATGTATATGCAATCTCTCACTAACTCGAAGAAGTAAAAACCACTGCCTCAAAAGCTACCAAAGGAACTAATACAACTATACAAGCAAGGAGCAATAGACCAACTTCCCAAGCTCGTGATCTCCTCTACGCAACTTTTCAAATTGATTGAATATCAGAAAAGAGAATGCCTTACAAATACGCATCCCCATAGCCTTAAACCAAACATAACACCTGCTCCAATTTGGAATTCCTCGTAACTCAGTCGAAAAATACCACCCCATACAAGATAACACTCAGCACACATCCATCCAGATAACCCACCAAAGGCTCACTGACCCTCATTCTAAACCCTTTGCCAAGGTAAAAACCCCGAAACACACAGACAGGTTCGAAACCTCGGGTATCAACTTTACCAACTAAGCTAACTAACATCCAAACTCATACAAATAACATACACTCCAAAAGACAACAACTTTCGCAATTCCCACAAAAACCCAGATCAAATTCACCAAATTAATAAAAAAAACCACAACAAAATCCACCAAATTAACAAAACCCAGAAGGGGGAAATTAAAATTAACCCCTTTAATAAGCTCAAATTAGAATTCTACAGCATACACAACCAAAAAATTTAATTGAAAAAAATGAAATTGACAGCATAAAAAATAAGAGACTTGAGAAGAAATATATACAGAGATTAAACTGGGGCGATGCTGATTAGATTCATGCTCAGAATCAACCTCCTCCTCTTCTTCTTCTTCATCCTCGGATTGATCCCCGAATAAATTTTGCATCATCTGGTGTCGTTTTTCTTCCTTCATCTTGAAATTACTGAAGCTTCTCTGCTATGGAGATTTGTGGGTCTGCGTTTGATTTCGTCGTCGGCGTCGTTTCGAATGGGAATTTTTTTGAGCGACTCCGACACAGAAAAACAAATCCCCCCTACTACTCGGTCCTCTTCCCGGTTTTTTTTTTTTTAAGGTAGGGCTTTAGCCAAATTGGGGAAAGATGGGAGTTACCGAACTCACTCAGATCCGAATATCCGATTGAAATAAATAATTGTAGATAGAGTGTGATTTAAATGATGTGATTTAAAGTGGTAATGTAATTGTAATTGAGTAATTGGTATTGTTTTCGGTAGAATAGTAAACTATGCTGACATAGAGATGAAAGTACGATTACAAATACTCACTGGAACTCCAACGTACTATATTTTTTTTTTACGAGAATGATCAAATCCCATTGGTAAGTAATCGAATGACACTTACAATAAGATAATCTAAGATATTGTCATAAAAGTTATACAATCACGACGTTTAATTAACCAACACATCGAGAACCAGGGCTGGCTTTTAGCCTAGGCGAGTTAGGCGGCCGCCTAAGGCCCCCACTTATCGAAGTTTCGCCTAGGGCCCCTCAAATCTCAGAAGCGGCCATGTCGAGAACCTCCTTGATTATGGATCTAAATCCAAGATAACTTATCGATTACTGTGACACTGCATGATTATCGAAAGTGGTTTATAGATTTGGTTTGTCTCATATCGGAAAACTAAGACTCGTATGATCAGTTTATAATAAATTTCTATCATCATATTACCAACAAAGCATTCACCTTTTAAAACCCCGGTGAGGATTTACGGGATAAAAGGGTAATTTCTCATCTTATTAGATTGTGTTGCAACGTGTGGTGGATCGAGCTATTAAAAATGGTATAAGAACAGCCATGCGACCGCGTGCTAGGTGCTGGGGCAACCCGTTTGGCAAAGAAAATCTTCGTCCTCTGACTATTGGGGGTGCAGTTTATAATAGACTCCAATCATCATACTATCAACAAGTTATTTACCTTTTAAGCCCAATAGATAATATATATACGGGTCAAAGGGTGACCTCCCTACTTATTGGGTTGTGTTGCGACAAATTATGGACCAAATTGTTACGTTTTGGTCAAGATGTGCTCCAACTGTCTTGGTGCTTTACTTTTGAAGCACATGAGATGACATACAGGTCAAAGGTGACTTCTATACTTATTATCCTGTGTTGCGACGTATTATGGACCATGTTGTTACAATTAGGTCAAGATGTGCTATAACCGTTTTAATGGTGAGGAAAGTGGTATTTTGGTGGAATTGTTAATTTAAGAGACGAGGGTTAAGGTCAACAAACAGTCAAGGAGATTTAGCGTTCAATCGGACGGAAAAAATAAATAATGTAGGATTTCGCAAACTTTATATTTCTTAAGGTAGTCCTGAACAAAAACATGATAGGGTTTCGCAAAATTGTAAAGGTAGGGTTTCACAAAAAAGAAAAAAAAATAGTTTGACAAAGTTTGAATTTGTTATGTAGTTACTACTATTACTAGAATTCATATTTATCGTATAATTTAATTTGTGTAAAACTATTACTTTTTACGAAGAATGACGAAAATCTAAAAGTTGTCGATAGAATCCAAAAATTTTAATGGGTTTGTTCAAAAAACACATTTACTACGGGACTTGTTCGAGCACATATCCATAGTGCCATAGTCTATATCTATAGTATACATTTAATAGCCTAACTTTAACGACCACGTGGCAGCGCATGGAGACGTTCTTACCAAAAAAAAGCCACGCCATATGTGAGGTGTCGGCCAACCATGGGTCTCTTCTCTCTCTTCCATGTCACGTAGGCTTTAATATCTGTGTGGGCCCAAAAAAATTCACTCCCAACGGTAATGGCTCTTCGTGCGCGTGCGTCATGAAAAAACCAGAAGTCTCTTCTCCTTCCATTTCAGTTCGTAACTTTATTACTCCTTCGTTTTAATGGCGAAGTCGAAGGTGGCGGTTCTGAAGTTGGAAGGCCTTTTCCGCGCTGCCATAACTATACATAACTATTAATAGGCTAACATTAACGTCCTACGTTGCGTCTCTGGAAAATTTGAGGGGGTTGTTCGTATGGAAAAGTCACGTGTCACTACGTGATGCTTTCACCACAACGTTATAAATATGATGGAGATATTTATCTTTTGGACTGCCTGTTATGAATCATTTCAATTTTTTATACATAAATGTGTCTTTAAAGTTCCATAAATTCATCATTATATATCTTAATAAGGATATTAAATATGGCGTCTCTTGGCTCTTCATTTGCCTGTTGTGTCGGTTACAATCTAATTCGAATTAGTATATATAGGTAAAACTTTTGTTTGATTTTGGTGAGAAAACTATCATTTCCTATACAGCGAGTTCATCAAGAAAACAATTAACGTAGGGGAAGATATATTTTTAGAGCGTATTTTTATGTATTTTTCATAGTAACACTTTTTATGGTTTACTATCAAAAATATGATGGCAAATTGCAAATCAATATTGTAATTGTAAATATTTATATTGTACATCAACTTTTGTATTTTTATTCAAGATATGATCGTCTTTGTCATGTTAATATTCGATATTGTGATTTACAACTTTATTTTCATTTTCGATATAGCTAACATGTTAGTACAAATAATCTACATATAACTTAAAATGATATCGTGAATTCACGGGACCAAAATTTAGTTTACATTTTAGTAGGTAGATTTAGCATATTTTACAATGTCAAAAGATTATGTACGGTTTGCATCATATTATTTAAGTAGCTATCAAGAGCATGTATCATTTTATGACATGCTACATTGATTAGCATTTGATTTCGCTTATTACACGTTTCACCCTAATTATTATTATTATTATTATTATTATTATTATTATTATTATTATTATAATATTGAATAAAGGTTTAAGAAAAATTTTACAAAGAATTGGTGGGGAGACGAGATACTATCTAAGCCCCCACACCCTTCGCTATGAAAAAACCAATCCTAGTAAAAATAAAAGCTGCAGCCTGCGCACCGATATCATGCATCCTAGAGAACTGCTGAACCTGCTTGAGCAGAGCAACAACTGTTGGCTCCAACTCCCCCAAAGAGGAGAAAGAGAAGGGAAGGAAAGCATAACCCAAAGCAGCGCACTTAGCCTCATACTTAGCACGCTTACGATAGGCCGTTTCCCGCACCACCTTACCTGGTTCGAAATCAGTCAATCATGTCTGTGTCAAGGGCGAAGACCCAGTCAAATCGACACAAACGTCGCGCCCGTCAGCCCACGAATATAGCAGCAAGTCCGCCGGACGAAGAGGTCGATCATCAATGCCAACAAGGCCAATGTCAACCTCCTTCCCTGCTGAGATCCCAGAACGGTAACAGATGTCAACTAGCGTGTCACGAACAACATTATGCCGATGCTTGATGCCCATAACACCCGTACACGAGACTGCGTGATCCCCAATTATTATGATTATTATTATTATTATTATATTATATATTATAATCACTAAAAATCAATAATAATTTACTAGAAGTTGGTGGGGAGGCGAGATACGATCTGAGCCCCCACACCCTTTGCTATGGAAAAACCAATCCTAGTAAAAATATGAGCTGCAGCCTGTGCGCCGATATCCTGCGTCCTGGAGGACTGCTGGATCCGCTTAAGCAGAGCAACAACTGTGGGCTCCAACTCCCCAAAAGAGGAGAAAGAGAAGGGAAGGAAGCCATAACCCAAAGCAGCGCACCTAGCCTCATACTTAGCACGCTTACGATCGGCCGCTTCCCGCACCATCTTACCTGGTTCGAAATCGGTCAATCCCGTCTGAGTCAAAGGCGACGACCCAGTCAAATCGACGCAAACGTCGCGCCCTCTGTCCCAAGAATAAAGCAACATGTCTGCTGGGCGAAGAGGTCGGCCATCAGCACCAACCATACCAATGTCAACCTCCTATTTTTTTTAGTTACATGTACTCCCTTCCTTTTTTCAACTTGTTAACTTTTTGATTGAATTTCTCTCACATAATCATACAAAAGCATTAACAAATAAAAACCCTAATGGAATATTTTTAAGAACATGTTTAGAAGATGTAGTTTATGAAAATATTGCTCATTGTTCTCATAGGATAAATAGATAACTTTTTTTTTCCTTCTTCTTTTCGATCAATAACAAACGCACGAGTGCACGACATTATGCTTTTTATATACTAGAGTTACACCAAATATCCCCCCTAGTTGGAAAACTAATTAAAAGTGTCTTTCACATTAAGTTGCCTATCATATTTAACTAAACTTATACTACTTCCTAAAATCTCACACAATAAGGTAAGAAATAAGCTCTTAATGTGCCCTATGGGCACACCATAAAAAAACGAAAAACAAATTTCATTTATTCTTGCTTCCTTTGCTTCACCGCATGGTGTTCAACATTGAATTTTATTGCTTCTATGCCTTTATTGTTGATTACATAAATTGAGATATTTTTTATATCGAAGTTTTAGTTTGCTCCTATGAACTTTTGGCTCATTGGTGAAGTTTCTTGACTTATCTACCGGGTATGGCTTGCTCATTCGCGAGAAATCCAAAAAAGAAGTGTGGAATCACTCAACAAATTTCCGCAATTCCGCTTGTTTACTATTGGATATAAACTGGTGCTTGGTTTCACGATAAATTTGGTTTATAAATAGTTGACTGATTATAGATTGTTGTGATATTAATTACGAGTAATGATTTGAAACGCTGATTAAATTAAGTGGCGCCGTCTTTTCCTATCTATTTTGTCTCACTATGTTTTGTTTATCATACATCATCAATAGTTCAAAGGATTATTTTTTCACGAAGTTATGCTTTTACTCTAAAAAGACACAACTTCATCAAATATGCCAATTAGCTAATTACGGATTTGGATCCCTAGAGTTGAAAATAAACTCTACATTGCATGGTAGAGTTTACCTACCAAGGTAAGAATTAATTGTAGTGCATTTTCTTGGTGAATTTAAGGATTATCTTTATTTTGTATTATTACTACTTTTAGCAAACTCTACCAACTCCACCAAAAAAATAACTCTAAGGGATTCTCACCCGTTAATTACACTATGTGCATTTGAGGTAAACTCGTTTTCTAATGTTAGTTGAAGTATTCCATATCTCCATTAATTATCTTGGACTTAATAAATGTCCCTTGCCTATCATATAAATGAACCCTTTGCTAGAATAGAAATGTTCATATTATATTACACATCCACTTTTATATCCACCCAAAAAAAAAACTTTAAATCATTTCGTCATACAATCTTCATGAATATGGGCACATGGCTACCAAAAACGACAAACTAAACATTTAACACACTTAGATAAATCTCAACTGAGCACATATCCGCATCATGCAGACTCCGTACTAAGCTAAATAAAATCCTCCGTATCTTATCTTCCACGATAAAATCGCGATTTCAATACACTTTTAACATAAGCCAATCCTTAATCACATATACTAAATCAGCACCATGCAATTCACACATGCGACAATAAAACCAACAACATTAAATTATCTAGCCAAATTCATTCACTACACTTTTTTCCAACATTTTTACACTACTTTAAAAAAAAAAAAAACTCTTCACTCACAAAAAATTACCATCATGGGGCAGGTTCACAGTAACTCCAGATGTCAGTAAAAAGGACACTTGTAACGTAACTCCAAAAAGCAAAACTCTCCCTTTCTATTTCCATCTTTTAACCCAGTTTAAAAAAAAAAGAAGAAAAAACCACCCAGAAACCGGCGGGCCAACACTGAACCGGACCAACAAATCCAAATAATTAGATTAGACCAACATAATAAAAATGAAATGAAATAAAAAGCATAGTATAAAAAAAATAAAATAAAGTTGTGTAATGTAAATGCAAAGACTTTATCTTTCTGCAACAGCTCCCTCCTACCCCCCCTCTTTCTCTCTCTCTCTCTCCTCATTTTCTCTCTCCTCGACGCTGATTTCTCTCTCCTCGATTCCACACTCCTCCAACTTCCGCCCTAATCTCCTCCTACTCAATTTCTCGCAGCTTCGCCCAATTCAATTGTTAATCTTCACTGTGACGCCAACTGTAAGTACCTTTTCTTTGATTTTTGTTTTATTTGCTTTTTTGGAAAACCCTAATTTTCTCTCTCCTCTTCGCATTTCATCCCCCATTTGGACTCTTTTTTTTGTTTGTGTTGTGTTTGATTGTTTGCTGCTTTTGTGTTTGTGTCGTGTTATTGAAGTTTGACAGCCACATCGAGTAAGATTTTTTTTTTTTTTTGTTTGGGTGTTTTATTTTTTGTGTTAATTAATTTGATCTGGTGTAATGTAATTAATATTTTGTTGCTTTGAGTGTCAGATTTTGTAATTAATGCTGATTTTGTGGAGTATTTGGTGTAAATTTGCTGATTTGGGAGTGTTTTAGGGTGGTTTTAGTTGTTCGTTTAGCTCAATTGGGGTTTGGCTTTAGGGGGAAATCTGTGCATGTTGGGTGATTCCGTTCGCGGCGTCGAATTTGGTATCTTTTAGGGAGAGTCACTGTGTGTTTATTAATGAGGAGTGTGTTTCGAAATGAGGGTAGTAATTAGTATACCATTTCAGTCACTGTGTTTTTGGGATGTTCGTGGTCCGTCCGTCGGTCCGTGGAGTTTTGTTTTAGGAGGATACTCACAAGGATGTTCGTTGGAAGGACCGATTTGAGGATGTGTACGCGTTGCCACTACTGGATCTGTAGTATATTTTTTAGGGTTCTCGAGGAATCGCTATTGTAAGGGACTTTGGAGCAGTGCTATCCTTCCATTTTGCTTGTTAGGCTGTGGCGAGAGTTAAGGATTCACTCCTGTGGATTGGTTTAGAAATACAAATGGCAATGACAGTTTTATTGATCATTCGTTCCGCTTTTATCATGGCGCCCATCATAAACTTTTATTTTCGCTACTTTGGGAAGATGGTCCTAGAAACCATCTGGACATGGCATATCAAATCTCCATCTCCAAAGGATCATAAGATTGTATGCTCATCTCTCGTGACAGTGTCATTTTCGTAAGCTTTGAGGTTGTTCACAACCTATGGTGTTGTTATCTAAGTTGATTCCAGCTTATGGTGTCGCCAAAGCAACACAATGATTACTGATTAGTAAGATTGAATTAGCTGGTTTAGTTTACGAATTTGCAGAACAAAGGTGTGAAATATGTTTGCCATGTACTTTGTAGATTTAATATCAGGTTGGCCTAAATGAAGGAGGTTAGCGATAACAAAGTTACTCTAATTACTAATAGTATGCAGCAAGGCGATATCCATTTGTTTATTATTTTTTTCGACACACTGTTGCATAAAGAAGTGTCATTATTATATGCCATGATCCTCTTTTCTGTTATCTAACACTGTTTCGGTGTAGCAATTTCATTTCAACTAAAGTGATCTTTCTAATTAAAACTTGATTTGAAGTGGTCATTTATGGGTTTAGTTGATGGTAGGAAATAGATCTTGTATTCTCTATAAAGCCACTAGACGATCTGCCAAAACAGAAGCTGAACCTTTTAAAAGTTTCCCTCGCCGTATACTCCCTTGTGTTTTGCTGTACTAGCTTTGATGGAGGATCTGGGAAGTGAGAGATGTGCAGAAGCTTCACAGATGTAACTCATAGTGCACGCTACGGCCTGGCTGGGGATATTGACTGCATACACGTCATCACCTAAATTTGGATTTTGTTATATGAGATTTGGATGTAGATCTGGAATTATTTTCGGACTCACTGTTTTTTCTAAACTGATTTCGTTACTGGGCTATCCTTTTGCCAGCCAGGATTTGATGTTTTTGCGTAGGCTAACATGGCAAATGGTATTAATCATAGAGCTGCCCACCTTTAGTAGATAGTGAATTTTTTATTCCAAAAATAGTGGATATTAATCTCCTTCCTAATATGGCTTTCACTGTTATCTATCTCTCAAGAGAAATGCAATCCAAGAATTTTTATTGGTTTGCATGCCATTGGTTACCAGTTTCAGTGTTAATATCGCCTAAATGAGTCAAATGACCGTCTACCCTGAAGAGTTTTCGTATTTATATTTGTGGAGGTTTACAACTTCACAAGAGGAAGAGTTATTCTATTAACTGCGATTTGCTGCTTCTCCCTTTATATTGATATAATAATGTTGGAGTATCCCTGTATCTACACATGTCAAACGTGATATTTTGATAGTACGTCTTCTTATCGAGGCAATATTACTGACGTGAACATCCATTATCAACTGTAGGATTTTTCAATCTCGTTGGTTAAAATAACGCTTTCTTTTATCGGTTAGATTAAGACTTTGGTAATCGATAAGCCCCGCTTCCCCCACCATATTTTCTTTTTACTGTATAGTTTGTGTATGCCTCCAACTGAGCTAAATGGATGTTCTTCAACTTGTATGTTCTCATTTTCGTCGAATTCAACTATGCAAACGCTCTAGGTGTTGCCTGATCCTTCAAACCACATCCTGAATATAAATGTTTGACTTGTATTTACATCTTCGCCAGGTAGCTCTTCCAATGCTTATTTAAGCTTCTTCAAAGTTGCAGTCAGGATAATCTATGCCTGGGAACGAAGTTGGTGATAGGGTCCACAATTTTTTTGACCAAGGTAGCTTGTCTCAGGATCAGCGTAATACACAATTTGCTGAAGGGAATTGGCCTGGCTTTCATAACAACGTATGGGGTGCAAATGAGAGACAGATTGACAGACCTTTGAATACTAATTCCAAGAATTACAGTGCACAGCAATCAGGTAGCTGAAATGTTGTACCTTGCTCGTTCCTTTCCTGTCTCTCTGTTGTTTTTTCCTACTGTCTATGGGTTTCATTACTCTTGGGAAGTTTGAAGTTGCTTTTGAGTTGTACACTTTCCTGAATAATGTACTTCTTTATGTGTTCATGAACCTTTTTTTTTTATATTGTGTAGAGATCGAGAGAGGGCAGACCAATCAGTTTTCTCTGGCTTCACATGGGCTGAACTTTACACAGTCAAGTGTGAGGCCTGAATTTGTTAAGAGTCCAACACAGGTCCAGCAGCCGAATCTGAATGGATTTATGCATACACCTCAGGCTGTTAATGCAAGACAGAATGAAGCAAACTTTCCCGGAGTGGATAGAGGAACTGATCGGCACAATATGACATCTAGGGGTTTGTCCATCCTTGAATCACATCAGAGGGGCGTGCCCCAGCATAATAATTCAGCAAGTTTTGGAGGTTCAGAAGCGCAGATGAATTTTAATTTTCTTGGCGGTCAACAGCAAATGACCGGTCAGCAACCAGGAATGTTGCAGTCATTATCTCACCAACAACCTGGCATTAATGATGCGCAGCTAATGCAGCAGCAGCAGGCCATGTTTAGACATATGCAAGAGCTGCAGAGGAGGCAGCAACTTCAGCAGTTTGAAGCAATGCAAAGAAATGCAATGAACCATATGTCTACCTTTCCAAATCAGTCAGTAGGGCAGCATTCACAGGCCATCAATGGCAATACTGTTCAGGATACATCTAATTATCCATGGCAATCCCAGGTTATGGCCAGTGGCACCAACTGGCAACAACGTGGACATCCCGGAGCTGTGCAGGCATACTCTAATGGACTGGTTGCCCCTGAACAAAGTCAAGCAATGCGCTTCATGGGTTTGATTCCTCAGCAAGCTTCCCAATCTCTGTATGGGGTGCCTGTATCTAACTCAGGAGGCAGTGGTCCGTTTTCACAGAATAACATGGACAAACAGGGAGTTTTTCACCCTCCTGCTCCAAACAGTTCTTTTTCTGGTAATCCATATGCTCCACATGCTCCACATGCTGAGCAAGTCAGCATGCAGGATGCGAGAACAGTGTCTAGATCTGGATCTGAGGGAAAAAGTTCTTTTTTGAATGCTTCTAGCCAAGGTTTAGAGAATACAGTTAATTTGGGAGCCTTCAATCAGGTCCAGCATGGAAAAGTATCCATGTCTGATGGCGGTGGACGGAGTTTTGTCGGTTGTTCAGACATTTCTCCTGATAAAACTTCAATGCAGGCTGCTGCCTCTCAGTCGACATCTTCACAGGCTGCCGTTGGTTTAGATCCAACTGAAGAAAAGATCCTCTTTGGAAGTGATGACAACATTTGGGAGGCATTTGGGGCTGGGGCAGGGGCATCCGCTCCAGTGAATGATGGAGCAGATATCTTTAATGGTTTTCCTTCTATGCCAAGTGGGACTTGGAGTGCCCTCATGCAGTCTGCTGTGGCAGAAACTTCAAGTGGTGATACTGGGATGCAGGAAGAGTGGAGTGGGTTAGATTCGCAAAATTCTAGACCACCGTCTGGGAACCAGCACCTTCCATCTTCCCAAGACAATGAGAAGATACCACCTGTTTGGGTTGACAGTTCTCAAAGAGCCTCACTGGGCCCCAGGATGACCGGCAATGATGTGAGTGCCAATAATGCAACATTTAATACTAATTATATGAATAACTCCAGATTGCAGCAGCCATTTTCGAATCAAAGAAGTCCGCCTACAGATAATCAGGTTCTGCAGGAAGGCAGGAGGTGGTTGGACAGTAACTCGACAAAGCCACAGGCTGACGAGAAGGTACATGAAAACCCTAATTCTTCCAGAGAAATACCCAAGGTTGATACTGGCTTTTGGAGCCACCGCCAAGGTGCATTTTCGCCCGAGTCTGCTCCGGATTCAAACATAAGTTCAAGGGGTGATTCTGGTGGACCTGGTTTGAGCAATATAAATATTAGTCATGAATCCAATCAAAGGCCGCCTGATAACCATAGCCTTGATCTATGGAAATCAGTCAATTTTTCTACTAAGCCTGGAATCGTAGGTTCTGGAAACGATCAGCTTATCTTGCACAAGGGACAATCAGTATTGGATTCTTCTGTTAATACTCGTGGTGGTGGAGGTGCCGAGATGCATAGGACAGATAATGGTGATGGAAGGGAGAATTCCAATGATAGCCACCAGAGTAGTTACCCTAATCATGGCTTGACTGGAAATTCAAGAGAGAATGTCTGGTCAAATGCAGGTGATCGCCATTATTTGCCTGGGCCCCAAGAGACTTCATCTGGTCATGCTGGTAGAGGAGTTTCTGCTGCCCGCAAGTTTCAGTATCATCCAATGGGAGATGTAGAGGTGGATGAATCTTCTTCTGGGAAACAGGTATCACATTCTCAGTCTATGTTTCCTTCCCCGGGACATAATGTACATGAAGTGCAACCAATGCTGCCTGGTCCAGCGGGCTCCAGCTCGTCAGCTATGGAAAAGGTTGGACACGATGGCCATTTCTCTGTCCATATTTCCCCCTCCACCTAATATCTGCAAGTGACAATTTTGCTGTCTTTGTTGCAGGGTCGAATATCTGGTTTTCATGGAGGCGTTAAAATGTTGCATGGAGGTGTGTCTAATAGTGTTCACCCTGGATATGTACCTAGTGCATCTGCACCCTTTGCCAGACCTGGGGAACATTCTTCTCCAAACCAACGTCTGTCACAAAGGTGGTGTTTTCTTTTGCTTTTTTATGCCTTCAGCTCATTGATTATTTTTGGTGAATTTCTACTTAGTGGTCAAAAATGACCTCTCTGTTACCTGGGGGCAGTGCGGTATTCATTTTCTGGTGTGAAGCTATCAAAATTTTACCTTTCCAAACACTGCTTGCCTTATTCTGGTTTCCGGCTGTTGAACTAAAAAATGACTCTCCTAAGCTCAAAAAAGAAAATGCATGATGAAAACTGCATTCGAGAATTGGATTGACTTTCTGCTACTTCACATTATGAGACTCTCATAAACTTTAGCGAGCCACTTTACTTTGTTCCATTATCGTAATTAAGCCAAGTTATAGTGTGTTTGCCTCTGTTGGGTTGGGAAAGACGCCCTCAATTTGTGAAAAGTCCTTTAATTTAGACCCTAGTATTGTTAATGGAGAGAACCTTAGGTCTCATAGATTTGTGAGAGGCCCCTCATGGTTTTCTTGGGGAAGAGTTTCTCCTTGTGAAATTTACAGACATACAGTGTCCTTTTACTGTGTTGTGCATATAAGCTAAATGTGAGGATAGAGTTTATAGAGGTGCTCATATGGTGCTTTTGCATTTCAAAATTGCTTAATTTGTAACTGGAGTGATAACAGAATGGAGCCAAAAACTAATTATTCTTTGTCTTTGGGATGTAATGTAATAAAGCAAAATGGCTCAAAAAACTGTCTGCTTTTATTGTGAAGTAGCAGTCAGTCGTTGCGATTCTCAAAGCAATTTCCATTTTGGGTCATCTGCGCGCAGTCCCTCTATGTTCCAATAGGGGTAAGGTTTGCATACATCCGACCACCCCCCGCCCTTACCCACCCTTATGGCGGTAGCCTTTAAGGTGCTGCGATAATGATTTTATAGTGAGAAAAGTTCAGTTTTGCACTGCCCAAAGGACTGGGATACAGTTGACGATTGGAAGCTTGTGAAATTTAGTTCATTTTCTATTTGTTGCTTTCTGTCATCATCTGCAAAATGTTGGCTTTAGAGGTATGCTGCGGTACTAGCATTTAGTCGAGGGAGAGTGAAGGCCCTTTGATTTATACTCCGTATGTTCTACTTTATTTCAGCCTGCCAGTGGTCCTCGAGTAGTTACATTGCTTTTATTTTAATTGGTGATTTTGAGTTCATAAATCTATTAGCCTTTTTTCTAGTTGCATGTTCATTGAGGCGGCTTGTCATGTTGCAGTGCTGACTACGTATTCCTATTGCAGCCAAAATATGCTTGAGCTTCTACATAAGGTTGATCAAACCAAGGATCCGAATGCTGTCTCCAATTTCGGTTCGACTAATTACAATAGATTATCGGACATTCCAGCGAGTGGACATGTTGGACCTGGCCAGAGCCAGTCTTCCACGTCTCATGGTTTTAACTTGCAGTTAGCACCTCCTTCCCAAGGAATTGCTCATTCAAATTTGAATGACCCTGGTCAAAGTTCCCTGAGAACTGTTGGTTCCCCCAGTTCACGACTTGTGCCTTCTGAGAAAGGAGACAACACTAATACTTGGCTGGCTGCAGGCGCTTCCTCTCAATGTTTACCACCTTCACATAGACCGCCTCCAATGGAGTCTGGGAACGATAGATCTGGCGGTTTAGAGGGCTCACAGTCAAACATGAAGGGGAGCCTTTCTGCATCTTTGGCTTCTAATTCTACATATCTGAGAAATCCATTTCAGAATCAGCATATGTCTGCCGGAGGTGATCAATTGTTGGGTGGTCATCAATCTTCCATGATCTCTTCTGATCATAATGCTTTTCATGATCAACAATCAACTAGTTCTCAGAATCAAGTTGTAGCCAATCAACCTGTTGGTAATATACACAACAACTTGGCGTCTGAGAGGGATAGGAATCAATTTGGTATGAGAGCCCCAATGCATCAAATGCCAACCTCTATGCATGCTGTTATGGCTGGAATGAGAAAGGATATGTCACCGGTTGGACCGCATCTTTGGAATCCTCAACAACAGTCAATGGGTGTCCAAGCTCGCAATGCTGCAGATATGAATTCCTTCAGTCAACAGAAGAAAGGTGACCTTGATGGCCCAAGAAGCACAGACGCCGTAAGTGCACAAGGGATTGCAGGTAGCGAAGGGCCGACAGTAGCCGATCCACGACCATCTGGAAAGACAGCGGGTGTCTTACAGGAAGAATCACTGGGGAGGCAGTCAATGGAGGTTTCTCCTTCAGATTCGACTGCTAGCCAACAAGATGCAGATTTCCATCCTACTTTAAGACCTAATAATAACTATTCCTTGCTGCATCAAATGCAAGCTATGAAGACAATGGTCATGGATCCCAGCCATCGAGAAGCAAAGAGGTTAAGAGGTCCGGAGAATGGTCCAGACGCTCCGCATATGGCTGGAAAGGCAGCAGAGCCTTCCACTGGTGGTATGACTAGTATGGTTAGAGATTCATCAGTTGGTCAGACCTCTGTTTCTTCTGTGGATGCTAAGATGCTAAGCTTTTCCCCTCAGTTAGGCAATAGAAATATATCTTCCCGGCTACCGCATGGAGCTGTTGCCTCCCAAGATATGCTTTCTTTCGGTCGTAGTGATCCTCAAACATTTGTTAGTGGCAATATTAATAGTAGAGCTCTTCATCCCAGCATTAGTCCACAGATGGCCCCATCATGGTTTGAGCAGTACGGGACCTTCAGAAATGGGCAGTTGCTACCTGTGCATAACATTCCAAGAGTTCCTATGGTGAAGAATGTGGAGCAGCAGTTCATCAAGCCACCCAATGACTTTGCTGTACAAAATTCAGTGCAGCTAGATAATACAGTCACTGACAATAGTCAAATTGCTAATACTACCCAAATGACAAATGCATATGCTGCCAGCGAGCTAGTTTCTCCTTTGCATTCATTAGTACCCCATGTCTCTTCTCCAAGTCCAGTTCCTATGAGGCTTAAGAAGCGGAAAACTGCTACATCTGATCTTGTACCGTGGAATAAAGAGATAGGGCAGCGCCTGAAGAAAATTCAGAACATCAGGTGTGTAATTCGGTTTTCTGTATTTTTAAACCAAAAAGTTGCTCTTTTGAGTCTTTTCAATAGATACTGTCTCTAGTAAACATTTACCTCTATTACAGCCATGGATATTGTAATATAGTTGTGTCCAATATTTCACTCTAGTCTAGTTCATAGATTTTAGATCTCAGGTGATGTTCGTACTGAGATGGGCGTGCCGGCGTGGTAAGGATTGTGATGTCCATTGTTTGGAGGTTTTTACGTCATGCCTTGTACTGTTATGGAGTTGTTTTGTTTGTTACCATTGCAGCGTGCACTAATGTTTCGTCATTCATCTTGCTTGCAGCTCAGCAGAAGTAGATTGGGCTCAATCGTCAAATCGTTTAGTTGAAAGGGTGCGTTCATGTCATAGCGATGCTTTACAAGATTCTATCTCATCTCTCATCTTCATCGAGTATTGACGCTCAAATGTCTGTGCAGGGTGGGGATGAAACTGATTTCCTTGAAGAAATGTCACCAATGGCTAGATCGAGAAGGAGGCTCATTTTGACAACGAAGCTTATGCAGCAAGTATTTTCTGCTCCATCAGCCTCTGTTCTCTCACTTGACGGAAGATCCAACTACGAATTTATCTTGTATTCTATCGCAAGATTAGCATTAGGTGATGCATGCGACATGATCTGTGGCGTAGAAAGTGATTTACCAACCGACAATGGAAACACGTAAGATTCGCACTTCATATGTTATTTTCTTAAACCTCTTTAGTGTAAATGAAATTTGACTTTTGATTGGATAATTTGTTATTTTAGCCTGTCTGGGAAGGCAAAAACCTCAGAGAGAATTCGTGATCAGTATTTCTCTAAAGTTGCGGAAGATTTCACTAACAGAGCCAAGGAGCTGGAAAGTGATCTACTCAGGTAAGCTCTTGTATTATGTATGCTCAATTTCATCAGAGCTTTCCATTTCTCCTGGTTGATGGAGCTTGAGTTTTGGTTGAATGCTTATTAAGTACCTCTAATCACTTATTATTGTTGATTAATGTTCAGAAAGATCTATTAGATGAGGAGGGCTCTTGTATGCCCTCAATTGCCAGGCTTGTAGTTAGCCACTTTACGTTGCGCTTTAGCTGAAGAACAATTTTGTGATGTAGCTGAACTGTATGGTTGTTTGCCCTCGGTGGTGGTTTTTGGGTTTGCCATGCTTTACGTCTGTTGTTTTCAGGTGGAAACTGCTGAGTTTTTGGTGATAGATTAATCGACATTTAGTGGGTAGGCCATGTTTGCGTCTATGGTACAAGATAAGGCTGTCAGGGATCTTCTCAGCTTCAGATTTTGTTATATAATGACCGTCGTTTCGTGTCTAATTTTACTAGATAACAACTCTATTTCAGACTTGAAAATATTAACTCTGAATCAATTGGAGCTCAAATGCTTGTATTTTTTGGGCCGTGTTGAAGCAATCTCTGGAATACTTGACCTGTCAGGGTCTATGTTCTATTTTCTCTATGCCCATAAAACCTGCCTTTGGCAGGATAACTGGGTGCTCCATGACATTTGCCGGATTGTAGAATGCTTTTCTGTGTTTAGTGGGGTCTTTAATTTTATATACAGAATGCTGCAGTCTTTTAAAAAAAAAATATCTGTTGGTTTGCATTATGTCCGCTTTCACCATTCTATGTGCCAACATGTGCTTTTTGTTCCATATATGCTCTCAACTAATTCTCATATTTTCTGTGCATAGATTGGACAAGCGTGCATCAATTTTAGACTTCAGATTGGATTGTCAGGATCTGGAGAGATTTTCAGTTATCAATCGTTTTGCCAGGTTCCATGGTCGAAGTCAAGTCGACGGGGTTGAGGCTTCATCGTCCTCTGATGGAAATGCAACATCTCAGAAACCTTCTCCCCAAAAATATGTTACTGCTCATACCATGCCTAGGGCTGTTCCTGAGAGGGTACAATGTCTGACCATTTAATTAATTGATTTTCCTGCATTTGGTTCTATCGCATCCACATTGCCTCATTTCCTAATGTCCCAATTCCCCGTAATTGCACACCGAATTGAACCACACCATGGAGGATGCGGAGAAGAATGTGGATTACTAAGATTGCCTTCTTTACTGAACCAAGGCTGTTTGATCCTCATGCAAACTAGGAAATTATGTTATTCTTGATAAATTATATGGTACTGTAAATCTCCTGTGAAGCGGTAGAAGCTGAGGTCGCCCTTCTTGGCTTTTAGAAGTGTTCAAGTTTAGATAGCTAAAGAGGTTAGCACATTTATATGTACGCATGTTGCGGTGAGTTTGGAGTAAATTTCTACGCCGTCTCATGTTGATAGATCAGGCTTATGATGACTCGGGTTTCGTAGCTGGAACTAGGAATGTATGTTCTCCTTTCTTTCACTCTTTTCCCTTGTCCTTTTTTTCTTCTTTTATTCTCCTTATATAAATGATAAGTTAGTTATTGGGATGCCAAGATTTTGTTGGTTGTAAAAGGACAAGGGGTGGTGGCATCTAGCTCTGCGCCTCTGCAGCAATGGTAGATGGAGGTTTCTGTAATGTATTTCGTCATATGTAAAGGCATTGGAGATAATGATAAAAATGCGATCAATTTGCAGTTGAAACTCCACTGGCGTCCCTTCTTATATACTCCACATGACAGGCTTGCTCGTTGCCAATATGCTTCCATCTCCAAATCTGTGCATGTACAATTGTCTAAATAGTGAGAAAGGTTTTGTACTTGCTCCAAATCAGGTTCCTCCCAATTTCGGAACATAGCTGTTTTACTCGAAGACATTTCGAGGTTCTTGTGTACTACAGTTCTAATTTCCGCTTAGAAGTGTCTTTTCGGTATTGTCCTCGGTCGAAAAGGACTTGTTTGATCAACCAAAATGTCGAAGTTAATTTGTCACGAGCCTCGTGATGGTGCACTAACTCTCTAATGGCTTGACCGAACATGACCGTTTGCGGACTACTCGTACAGAAAAGGCCTACAAAACACGGTGCACTAACTCTCTAATGGCTCGACCGAACATGACTGTTTGCGGACTACTCGTACAAAAAAGGCCTACAAAACACGGTACGATGCAATTTAGTACTCGATAAAGTTAAACAAGATCAATTGATCTCAAATCTCTTTTTATTTAGGTCAAGACCGCTAATTATTCTATCTAAGTTATCGATTCAAATCGAATCAGAAAATTGGAGTTGTAGCATACGACTCCGACTCCGACCCTGACCCCGGAAAGGTAAACAAACAGAACTTACTAATTCACTAGCGTAACAGTTACTAAAGCGCGAAAGTCAGGAAGGAGAGGAGAGGAGAGGAGAGAGAAAAGCAGAGACGATGTCGTCGCATCAAACAAACACTAACGATCCACGGCTGCCGGCCGCCGCAAGACCTTTCAAACCGTCGTTAGTACCACCGCAGGAACTCCCCGTCGACTACTCCGGCTTCCTCGCTGTCTTATGCGGCGTTCTCGGCGTCATGTTCCGAGTTCGTCCTCTTCTTCCCTTCTACTTCACGTTTCTCTCTTTTCAATCGCTTTAATTTTTTTTTTTTTGTTCTTATTGAATTTCGATTATTTATTTGCGCTCAATATACTTTGATTTTTATACTCTGCCGGATCTCAATCTTAATATCAGATAATTTCTTGTTTTTTCCCCTAATTTTTTGGATTTGATGATCGGTCATATATTGCTGGATCTTTGTTTAGTTTAATCTAATCATTAATCATTAATCAATCAGTTTAGTGAAGAAATCACAGTGTTTAATTGATCAAAATTCAATTCGCGAGATTTAATTGACGAGATTAGTTCTGTCGTAGTATTAGTATTGTGAAGTGATTGAGTGTTGTTGTGGTTTGCGGATTTAAGGTAGCGTAGTTGGTAAGGTTTATAGTAATTGTACCATCGACTTTGGTTCAATTCGCGTTTATGAGGGGTAGAGTATGTGCCATTTCGATATAAAGGAATGCTTCACTTTGCCGGGGGTTTAGCTAGCTTAGTTGGTAAGGTTAATCGTGATTGTACGTTGGACTTTGGCTCAATTTACGATGGCATCTAGCTTGATTTTGTGCGAAAACTAGGGAAAAAATGGAACGTGACATCGTATTTGATGGATGCTGGTTAACTTGGTAAAGTTTGTAGTGATGTGATTTTATGGAGTTGGTGTTTGTTAGTAATTTGCTGACTGTGATTCTTGCAGTACAAGCTGGGATCTTGGCTTGCGATAGTCTTTTGTGCTCAATCGCTGGTGAACATGAGGAACATGGAGACGGATCTTAAGCAGATCTCCATGGCAATGATGTAAGTTTGCCTCGCATCTTTGTATTTTATATGTGAGGTTGGCTATGTTAAACAGTTGTTGTTGTCGTTATAATTGATGCCCATTACTATTAAACTTCCTGGTATCCGTCAATCCGTCATAGTGTTAGAAACTTAGAATTATGTTCAACTTCGTATATCAGAAAAGCTGGTACCTTTTCTGCTATTCGTATGTCATAGTTCCGACTTCATAGAGTGCAAGTATATGTTGGTCATTATGTTGGCAATGTAGTCCTGAATGCAAAGAACCACCTTTTCTGTAGTACTGGCAGACTCGTGTATGAGATCTGATTTAACTGACGCAGCTATCTGTATATCTATCTCAAAAATTTCGAATTTCTGTTGTTGATTCCTTTAGAAGGTTGCGTCTACTATCGTTTGTGAAACACGTCCATCGTACAATTGTAAGAAAGATGATAAAAGTAGTGCTTCCATTGGCTCCTTTGTGAAATAAATTTGCAAATCAAGTTATTGTGTCACACTACCACCAGGAACATTGTTCAAGTTAATATTAGCTTCACTTGGTTGAAGCAGCGAGAAGTTTCTGTTGTCCTTTTCTTCTCTGTCAACCAGATCTCTGGTGCAGTACATAGCCCTTACTGGTAAGGATTAGGGGAAAGTCACCATGGTTCACATGAGAGCAGATTAAGAGTGCACTTGTAATTCAAGTTTGAAGGACCGAGAGGCCACATGTCTATGGTTGACATCTTTTATGCTCTTTCTGATGTTATGAAGTGGAAATGTTCTCAAAATTTTGAATTGAGAAAGCTTTTGGCAGCTATTTTGAATTTAATAAAAGAATTTTTTTTTATTTTTTGGTGGGTTGTCAGAATTCAGAAACTTAGACGATTTATTAATTCTCTAAAACTAAAAGGCTTTGGAAAATGAAACGTGGTTAGGTGAAGTTGCCTTGCAATGTAAGTGTCAATAATTTTAAGACTGTCATTCTTATAATTTCGGTGGAGTTGATTTTTGGAGTTAAGTCAAATATTCGAGGTTCAAGTAAATGGTTTACAGTAAAGAGTCTCGAGAAGATGACGGAGAAAATTAACTGATTTAGACAAGGTCTTGTGAAATGCAGTTGTGAAGAGTTTCTAATGGTTCCTGGTGTTGATTGTGAGCATCGCCCTTGCTTGTTGCATGTGTATGGGCATAGAGAGATTTCATTTGAGTGTTATACTGTTATTGCAAGGAATATAATATATGCATTTGTCATCTATTTGAGAGTGTTATAGCAAGGAAATCTATTGTACGCATTTGTCATATTACATGGTCTTATTTTGGGTTGTCAGAAGGTGCTATTTGTGATTGAAAGTAGAGCACAAAAGGTTATTCCAGGTTATGCTATTAGAGTTAACTCCCATAATACGTTTCAGGTTGTATGATTCTTATAAAAGGGTATTCCAATAGATGGCTAGGTGGCATCTACACCTCTCATTGTGTTTAGTACTTTAGCGTACTTGATTTGTGTCATGATCCTCTGTAGAAATTGGAGGGGGAAAATTCAGGAAATCAATTACATGGAGCTTGAAATTAGAGCTGGAAGGGTCAACAGAATCGGGGATGTCCCATTAATATGGTGGCTTGATTTTGGGCTGTTGACCTGTTGTACATATATCGGTTATTTTATATAGAAGAATATAGTGTTTAATAATCTGAGCCAGTGCAATTTTAGTTAATCTCAGCTCGTCTTGTTATGTTAACGACATATAATGTCGTGTAGGTGTTGCCTTCGTGTCTCTTTTTTTTTTTTTTTTTTCAGATGAGAGTATCAGTTACGCTATGAAATGTTTTAATCTAAGTTTGGTTTCCTAAGCTTTTTATTTGGTTGTGTCGTGTTATGCTGCAGGTTTGCGATAATGGGATTGGTGACAAACTACATGGGACCTCGACCAGGCGCAAAAGCTTGATGTTTTTATTCTTAATAGTAACCCTCGAAAGCTCGAACCTGAAATTTGACACACTTTAGCTAATAGTATTTTGCAGTTCTGCTTGGAACCTCTTTCATGTGGATAATGTTCCTTTCAAAGGGGATAGTATTGGACCACTGGTTCTTGAAAATGAAAGTTATTAGACGATTCTTGCCTTCTCGTTTGGTTGTTGTGTGTCACTTCTGTTTTAAGCTATCTCAATCCCGAAAAAGGATTAGATGGGTTAATTATTTCTGAGAACAGCTTACTTTTGAAGAACGAAAACTAATCTCCAACCTGCAACCGCAATCGCCCCCTTACCTCCAGTAGGACAGAGCATGGGAGTCATCGGAAAGCTAAGCTTCAACTGTGTATGTGAATCTACATCAGTACATCATACACCTGGTGGAATTCATTTTTATAGAAAGCAGCAGTTCAAGATTTCGAGGTACAAATACTTCAAATAGAAACGATAGATAAACCACAAATTCACTTTCATAAAACATATCACTTTACGAATTCAAGGTACAACTGCTTCAAACAGAAACGGAAAATATACCAAAATTGAGTGACCTGGAAAACCAGGAAAACAAAACAAATACTATACTTCCTAGAACATGAATGATGGTATGTACAAACTCAAACCAACATCGCTGATACGACTTAAGCCATTGATAAAGCCGAAGTATTTAGGACAACATCATCCTATGACAGCATATCCTACTACTGCACCAATGGGCACCGGAAGGTCCATTTTGATCACTTCCAGTCCAGCATGTCTAATAACCACAAGACCTCCTCCTCAGAACTAGCAACATCACAAAAATCCATTTCTATTCCGAAAACATCAAGCAGCCCATCACTGCCATGATGACTAAGGAGCAATGAGATCCAGGCCCTGATGCCAGGGATGAAGGGGTGCGCAGGAGAGAAGTTGAGGTAATCAGATGCATGAGCCCGATAAGATGTCTGATCAATGTAATCAAACAACGATTTGTAAATAATGTAGGCATATTTGTCAGAATCCTTGCGACCAACCAACATGGAAATGCTAGTAGTTTGACCCGAAGTCAGGCAAAACCTGGGTTCTACAGGGAACATCATTTTGCAGTCATCCCCCTTGAGATGGTTCCTAAGCACGTCAGTGATTGCAGCAGGGGGGTTTTTTATGCCTACTCGGAAAACAGGTCCTGGTATCACTTCAGAGAATATCAACTGCCCTTCTGCCCATATGTCTATATAAAACTCCAAGTCATTGAAAGACAATCTAGGAGGAAGAACAGCCTTGCTCCGCTGCCGCTTGTAGAAGGTTTGATAGAGTTTATAGTATGACCTTGTAGATGATGAAGATCTCTTACATATTGAAGGCCATCTCCTGGCACATACACATTTCCAAAGATAATCATCTCGAGCAATTTCATTCCACTGCTTGCAAACCAACATACTAGAAGCAAGGTCCACACCATCAAGTAAAGGAAGGACAGCCTTCAAAATTTCACATGTCATCTTACCAGATGGGTGAAGATCAAACTGCATTGTTAAGGCCGGGACAAGTGAGCTTCAAACAAAATGATCAATTGCTGCACAAAATAAGGGAAAAAAAAAAACAGTATGAAGGTTTTTATTCTATAGAAGAAACGAGAAAGATAAGAAAAGCAGTGAGCATTAGGATGTGTTGAATTAGACAGTGGGGGCAAATAATCAATAGATCAAAATAGATGAAATATTGAATTTATAACTAGCATTTAGAGTATGCCAAAACATAAGAATGGGAAGAAAGCAACATGAACAAAAACATGGCACTGAAAAGTCAACCGATCAATTAATATGTAACTATTCGACAAACATAAGGTGATGTAGAGAGGCTTAAGCACCTCTCAAAAAAAAAAATATCTCATATTTAGATGTTATAAAACGATCTCTTGTCTTAAAACTAATTCAGAATATATGTACTCCATCCATTACAATCATCAATGGCAAGCTGCAAAGCCACGTCACAAAAAATTGTGTAAGAGTTTAGAGCCTATAACAATCGAACTTCAATACAATCCTCTCATCATGATTACCTTTGAGGAAGTGGAATTTTGCATCACGAAATTTCCCAATGTCCTTCAATATCAGCTAAGCGTGTCAAAGTTCCATTATATTGATGGATGCATCAAATAGCTAACTGCAGAAAATGGACTATAGTACAATGGATCACTGACTAACCCATTAGAGTTCTTGAAGAATATTCAACACAGAGCTTCGTTGATTTGGCAAGGTCGCGAACTAAATCCTATGTGTACCAGTTAGATATTCCCCAACTTTTTATCTATTGTCTCTGTTCTATCTATGAGAGAGACCTAACTTTCAATTACTTGTTTCGTTTTGTGAAAGGCTATCTACATGCAATATGCAGCCGTCTGGACTAATAATACCAATGTCATTTCCTACATGTTATCTGTTACATCCCTGCCCCGTAACCTGAGACAATACCAATGTCATCTCACTAACAGGATTACCAACACACGTAGGTGACTAGTCTACGATCTTGTTGCTCTCCCTTCCCAACAAAAGCGCTTGTTTCCCCTCCCCAGCAACGCCAACCCCCCCCCCCCCCCAAAATTCCTCACACATGATTCACGGATCCACTTGAGCAGTGTTTGTTTATAACCACAGACAGCATACATTCCCAAACTTGATAAAATAATCGATTCATGTTTCCTGTAATTCCACGCAATACTAATGCAGACCACATTTAACGACTCTTAACTAAAATCGAGAACTCCATAAAAAAGCTTTACGCTTTTATAGGCCTATTAGGTCCCGAAACACATCAAAAGTCAATCCCTAAATCATAATCTCCCTTCAATTTTCACCCAAGAAAGCTTCACACACACACACATGTTTATCGTCATACTTCTCCAAATTCCCACTTATTACACTCCTTTGCTGTGTGTTTGATTTATTCTTTGTTCCGAAACCCTAAGACATCGAAATTCACCTCATCATCCTATATTCTTACAACTGATCCACTAATCCCACCCAATTCTCACTAAAATCACCTAATCACATTTTGCACAATCAAATATTTCTCATTACCCAATTCCAAATTCCCCTAATTTTAGGTAATTAATATAAATCCCACCATCATTTCAATTTAAATAAAAAAATAAAAAAATTAGCAGAAACTACAAGATCACAGAAATATCAAAATGCATCACAAATTCACAATTCACTGTACACACAACAATCTAAATCAATATTATTAATAATGATTAAAACATTAAAACAAGAAAAAATCAAAAGATAATGAGATATACCAAAGTTCTGTGACTTTTGCCGTGGAATTTGGGAGAGAATAAAAACCCTAGAAAAATTGATTGAATTATATATCATATGATTCAATTGATTGTATGCATTGCATTTTCTGGAATGTTTGTGTCGATGGATGGATACGACGGAATTTTGAGGGAAATCCCAGAATTATGAAATGTGAGAAAGAAGCTTTAATTTTTTTTAGGAAGAGAAGCTTTATTAGTTTAGGGAGAAAATGATTGCTGATCGTCTGATAACAGTGTCAATACGACGACGTGTAGCTAAGGCTAAAGTTTTTGTCAAACTCAAACGGGGGCGTCGAGTGGCACTGTCGGCCTACTTTCAATAACACTACTTTACTACTCGAGCTACGTCCGAAATAAATTTTTATCATTTTATTTCTTTGTGAACAAATAATTTTATCAATAAACTTCATCATTTATAAAACTTTCACTTAAATACAAATGGTATGATTCAAGTTCAAATAAGTAGGTATAAAAATAATAAGGTAAATATAAAATCCATCAATAGTAACTATTGACTTTTTATAATAAAAAAAATTAAAATGAATTTTTTAAGTAAAATTAAAGAAGCATGTCACGTGCCATGGCAGATGGCCTAACTGAAACTGGTGAATGTGGTCGTTGCCTCTAACACAGCTTTTAATATATAGTATATAAGATAAGTCTCTATTTACATTCCACTAGTTCGCCAATCCGGCACAACAGTTGCGCAATTTGAGATTGAGGATCCCCAGAACTGTTCAACTTGGTTTACGCTTCCTTGTGGAGTAGTTCGGATAATCGTAGTTGTAAGAATAAAATACGAAAATGGCTAAGGTAAGAGACGGAAATTTATCGGAATTCAAGACTATGCCGCGGCAGGAGACCACTGACTTGAAAGCGTTTACGGCCCGACTCCGGTGGTAATTGTCACTGGCCGGAAAAGCTCCCCAAGGTTAACACAGTCACCCTCGACCGCTACCACTAACGGCTAAGGGTTGGAGATTACACTACTACAATTACCCAAGAACAATTGCCTTGAACGTGTTTATGTGTTTGTAATTTTTGTGTGATTTTCGATAATAACAATGAGCAGAAATGACCCGTATATAAAGAGGAGAACATAGCCGTGTAGGGAAGAAAATTAGGGCGGAATTATGACCATAATTACGTGAATTATGACAGACATAATCACGGAGATAATGGGAATTAAAGCCCCATTATCACAGTATTAAGGGAAATAAAATCGGAATCGAAAACGGTCAAATAAACGTTTGAAATTCAAACGTTCGTAAAAATGAGCTTATCCAAGGGCTCTTAGACATTGAAACACTGGGAACTTTGCTGAACAGATGGACCAAACAGGATAAATTTGATACCCAAGCTGCTTATGAGCACTTTAGATCAAAATATCCAAGAGTTGACTGGTATAAGGTTGCCTGGCACAGTGTCAGTCTTCCTAGACATCGATTTATCTTTGCTCTGGCTATTGAAAGCAAGTTAGCAACTATTGATAATATGAGGAAAAGAAGGATTTATATTGTCAACAGGTGTACTGTGCAAGCAAGCAGGTGAGTCTCACAAGAACCTGTTCTTTAAATGTGTTTATGTCAGAGAAGTATGGGAAGAGATCAAGTGCTGGACAGGAATGAATCACAATCACAATGACCTGAGAAGTACCATTAAGTGGCTGAATTCCAAATAAAAAAGGAGAAGCTGGAGGCAGAAATGGGCAGTTTGCAGTATGGCAGCTACTATCTAGGTATGAGAGAAGTATTAGGATCTTTCGAGTAATCGAGCACCCCAAGAGTTGGATTATTGATAGGATCAAATTTGTAGTATGTGTTAGAATTTATTTTTAAATGTAATATGGAGGATGTTGTCGAGAGCCTTATTGCTTAGGTTTTTCTCTTAGTGGTGCTATTTTGTAAGACGTTCTTTTTTCCCTAATGGATGAATAAAAGAACAATTTCTTGCAAAAAAAAGAAAATCAAACGCTCAAATGACAAAAATGAAAACCGGGCCAAATTTTTTAGATCCAACCAAATTGAAAAGTACATGCTCAGCCCAGCCCACACCCACGCCCCGACCCGGACTGGGCGGGCGACGCGCGCGCAGGCCGAAGCCAACACATACACTGTCCATAGTAAGCCCACAGCTTGGCAGCTCAATAGCTAAAAGAAGAGTGAGGTATATAAACCAAGCAAATTTTCTATGCTTGGCCGATGTGGGATACCATTTCGACTTTGGCTTTTGCAGCCATTTTCCAACAGTAGTAGATTTGATCTTTTCTTCTTTTCATATTATAAGAAAGTCGATTTATAGGTCATGAGATGGGTGTGGAATATAACTCATAAGAGACCACCTTAAAGAACTTTTGATGTTTTTGGAATTGAGATTACAGATGGTGAAAGTCAAGAATCAATTTGGAAGGGTAAAGGTACCATAAGCACAAATGTCATCCTCATTTAACTTGATTTTAGCACAAATGTCATTCACGAGCGCCATCCACACCCCACTGCCACGCCACCCAGCATGTGATCATGCGTGTTGGGTGGCGGTGATCCTGCGGTGGTGGAGCATAGAAAGGGGGGGGGGGTTGGGAGTGATTTGCTTAATTACTTTTTGTCCTTGCTAAAAAAGATTTTAATCCATTCTTGGGGTGAACCAAACAAATTAGGATAAGTAACTTAACTTGTTACCATGTCGCGAATGATCCAATTCCATTGTGTTTCCAATCCAAATACTAAACCAAATGCCCCTCTTAATTTCTTTCATTCTACTGCATTCCTTCAAATTTCAAGCTAAACGGTTGAATATTTTGAGATTGGGGGATCGCAGATCCATTAAACTGTTCAATTTGATCCTCACTCCACTCTAGTTCTATGGTGATCCTAATCAATGAGGTTTTGTTATTTTCTTTTGTCCATAGTCTTGTTTACACAAGAATGACAATTTACGGGTCATCCAATGTTTGAGAATTCAAGAATTTAAGAATTTGGTTCTGCATCAAATACTTTATAATTTGATTGAAATTCTTTTTAATGTAAAACAAATGACGCCCCAATGACCCTCTTTTGAAATCACACTCTCTCCAAAAATTAAAGTTAAATTTGAATTACACATTATTAAATGATTACAAATTACTAAATCCTTGTTTCCAATTTTCAAACGCTACTAAAGAGCTAGTGATGTTTTTAAGAATTAAAATTACGGACGGTAAAAGTGATGAATCCAATTATAAAAGGCGAAAGTGACGATTTGCCCCCTACAAATTTTATGAATTTTAAACTTAATATATGTAATGTATTTTTAAGGCTAAAGCTATTTTATAGGTATAATATACTGAAAAGTTTTTTAAATATATTTTGTGAATTTAGAAAAAAAAAAGAATTACATTACAAAATTAGTTGAAAAATAGACTTAGGATGAAATTGCACGAAATGAAAAGTTAGGGTGGTAAATTGCTCAATTAGAATCACCACTTTCGCCAATTATAAAAACATACACCCTCCTGCCCACCGAGCTACTTCAAGGCCAAATGAAATACCCGTTTACCTTAAGATCAAATGTGGTAGAATGCACTGCAGAATAGAATATGTACTAATTTTTTCAACAAGTAAACAATTCATTTGGTTTAAAAGTAGCTACGAACATGTCTACAGAGTGCTATATGCGTTCCTCAGTTTTAACGTATACGGAGTATAACTTTTTAGTATTACAAACGGTTGGACCTTTTGAAATTGGGGATCCTATAACGTGTATGGATCCTCTAGAGTTGATTTTCAACTCTATTTGGTAGAGTTTACCTAAAGAAGTATAAATAAATAAATTAACATTTTTATATGTGCCTTTCAAAATTCTTTCATTTTGTCATATTACTACTTTTAGTAAACTTCACAAACTCTATCACATACAAACTCTAGAGGATCCTTACTCTCCTATAACTGTTATCCTCTCTCCGTTCTGGTTTTCTTTTCTTTTTTTTTTTTATTGAAGTTGCAATTGTATCAATCAATTGAGTTCGAATCGTGTCAATCGTATCTTTCGACTCTATTTTGTTATCGATAAGAAGACTCGAGTGTGTGTGTCTGTCGTCGGAAAGCTTAAACAATACAATAGAATAGAATAGAACACAAACTGACAAGACTTGATCTAGTTGAATAATTGTCCGGATGCAATGGATCAAAGCTGGTCTGGATGGAGATAAATATCAGCACACCTAAACTCAACCCGTGGACGCGGAAGCTTCTCAATCTTAGCCACCTCAACAACCTGGGGATTCTTGCCAAGTCCTCTGCCCTCGAACCACCCTTGTTTCGCAAGCATCGCCGCACCAATTCCGCTAAGGCCGCCATTCGACCTAACCTCCTCCTCTTTCGGACCTAACCTACCAGCAACGGGACCATCCATCTGACCTAACCTACCCTTGGTATAACCTTTAAATTGATTTGGGGGAAACGTGTCTTTGGAGTTACGGATTATGTGGTTGTGAGAGCGCCTTTTATAGCTTGGAGTCAACGCCTCAATTTTTTGGGCCTCAATACTTTTTCCGATCGTCACATGGAACAGCCCGTTTGGTAGGAAGGAATCGTGAGGAAAGGAAAGAAAAGGAGATCAAATTTTTTTTTTATCTTTCCAATGTTTGGTAGCATGGGAAGTGAAAGGGAAAGAAAGGAAAGGAAAATGAAGGAAGAACTTTATGTTTTTTTAGATAAAAATAAAATAAAATAAACATAAGCTGCTGTAAATATTGCAAATTAAGAGGTGTTATTCGTCGCCCTCCCTATTACTAATATCGCCCGCCAAATTTCCAAAATACCCCTTTCTAGTTACAATATCCAACATACATACGATACAATAATTCCCTTCATTCCTATTCATCTCAATGCCTCAATAATCTCCAGTACCCGATTGATGCCATAATTTGGGAAATTATTTTCGCATTTGGGTAGTATTTTGCCTATCAATACAAGATGAATTTCATTTCAATTATTTTTTGCAAATTAAGATGAAATCTATCATGTTGGATTATGGTGGATTACTTGAAAGCATTTATAAGACGTTTGCATGCTAGCACAAGGAGAGGAGAATATCTGATAAACACTTCACATTGTACATAAAGATGTTTGATCAATTCGTCTCTCATATATCGGTCTATGCGTGATAGACTATTGAACATTGCGTTCGATGTGTGCCTTCATCTGGGTCGACGACCTAGTTTGTATAGACTATCACTCTATCAATTTGATGCGTTAGCTTTCTACATAAACATAGTAGATGCCGTAATGCAATTGTGATTGTTGATTGTGCCTCTTCAAGAGTTGCGAATTATCTATGGTAGTGGGAATCACGGAGTACATAGTTATTATGTTATGACACTAATATAAAGTAATAAACTGGATGGAGGAGTATTGGAATATTGTTCAGTTAATCTAGGGAACAAGGGCATAATTGAGAAAAGTTGTAAAAATTTGGGCGACGATAGTAAAATAGGGGCGACAAATAGCTTTTCACTATAAAAATCGTCTTCTATACTACTGAGCATTACTATGAGTTCCAACTCCATTATTTCGAGTGCACGCAATTATGCAGAGCTGTGAAAACCTTGGGGGGCGTCGTCTGAGAATGGTTGCACCATAGCCACAGGCGAAATTCGCTTCTAAGGCAGTGGATCACCACGCCACAGCAACATTAATTATTCCGGCCAACATTCAGATTAGTATTTCTTTTCTTGTATTGCGATTTCAATTTCATTGTAATTTTAATTGTTGTTTTAATTAGATAGCAGTACCAATTTCGCCAACAATGGAGTACGCGAAGAGGAGAGCAAAATTTTGAGCAGAAGAGAGTGAGCGGACGAGTGGCAGAACTCACTTGTCTGGCTTTGGGTTTAACCGACATAAAATCTCTTTTTATTTTTATTTTTTGTTTTTGAATAAAAATAGTTACCATTTACCTATTCTCATTTCACAGTGATTTTCCAAGATAAGTCAATTATCATTTTTTATTTCCTTTTTCTTGGGAGTTGGCTTGGGGTCGGGTCTTGTCAATGTGTCAAGACTGTCAATTACTGATCAAATTTGGACTCGGGTCGAGTCTATCTAAATAGAGTTTCTTTTTAAATTGTATTAATATCAAATCTTTACTCCAAGCGATTATCATTTATTATTTCATTTTTCTTGGAAGTTGGCTTGGGGTCGGGTCTTGTCTAATACGCGTCAAATCTGGACTCGGGTCGAGTCTATCTAATGAAGGTTTCATTTGAAATTGTATTAGTGCATCTTTTATTATTTTGTCTCATATTATTTTAATTTGAAAATTTATTAGTAAATTTGAAGATGTAATTAGCTAATCTATGTCATTTTTGTTCAACTAATTCTTTTTAAACGTTTGATTATTTGGGTTTGGCTCATTCGATTCGGGTATGTTCAGGTCGGGTCATTTTGGGGTTCAAGTTGAATTCTGATTAAAAATTCGTGCCAAAATTTGATGTTTAGGTCAAGTAATTTAGATTGAATTCCACGAAAGTTTGGGTCGATACAGGCCCCTCATATGTACTTGATTTGGCGGCCGCGGATTTCATTGTCGCGGTCACGTGATTTTAATGGGAAGATGTTTACTGATTCCAAAAAAAAAAAAAGTGAGGCTCAACCTTGATGGCATTTTCGTAAACAATCTTATGGCAAAAAGAATGTGGAGGGGTAAAATGGTCTGCTCAAATGGCAAAGACATCTTCTCATTCATATAAGTAGTTACATGTCTTTAATTACTTATTTATTTAAATAACAATTAAAAATTAATTATTACGGTGCCTTACGAAGTTACGGTGCACGTCGTCTACCATAGAATTCCTTCAATAAAATGATAGACTTGGTTAGAGAATTTGTATAGGAATGAAACGTCACACTATTTCTCATTTAGTGGTTTTTCTGTATGAAAGGAAAAGAATCATCCTTTGTATAAATATACCCAAATCGATGTTTTATTAAACAAAATCTACCCAAATCTTACATGTTATGTGTTAATGAGTACTCCGCATGTTTCTCTTATTACATACTCGTACTCCGTGCATTGCGTATCCTACTTTTTATTTTCTTATAATATTTTACATAGGTGACTCAATAACCTAAAAGTGTATTATGAGATAAACAAGCAGATATGAATTACTAAAATATTAACTAGTTAGTGTAGAGGTGGCCACGGGCCGGGCTAGTGTCGGGCTCCCTAGTGGTAGTACCCAGAAAATCGAGCACTAGCACTAGCCCTACATGCCCGGGCAAGTGTCCAGACTCGATTTTCTGGGCACTGGCACTAGCCCTCCAGTGCTTTGATCGGGCTAGGGTCAGGGCGGGCCGGTGCTCTGGCCATGCCTCGGTTGAAAAAAAGAAGAAGGAAAAATCGAGTTTGACCAGTGCTTGACCGGACTTTGACCAGGGCTAGTGCTTGAAAAGTCGAGCACTAGCACTAGCACTAGCACTACCTAACCCGGGCTAGGTAGTGCCGAGCCGGACCGTGCGGGCCCGGGCTCCTAGTGCTCAATGGCCGGCTCTAAATTAGTGTGTACACCATCTTGAATAATATGGGGTGTTTGAGTTAGAAGGGAGAATGTATATAGATGTGGACAGATTTAACTAGATCCATAATGATTTCGAACGAGCCCTCAATTATCGCGGTTTTCTTTCGTTAGAGTTTCACTTTACTCGCGACTTCAGTCCTAACTAAACCCAAAAGTCGGAAAGGCGAGAACCTTTTATTTCCCCTGACATCAGGGTCCCTTTATTTCGCCTAACACTCTCTCCGCCTACCACCACCACCGCCGCCGCCAAACCCACCTGAAAACTCAAGGAAGAAGAAGCAGAGATGGAAGCAACAGTAGAACCATCAATGGCGTCACTTTCACTCTCCTCCTCAAATTCAAATAATCAAACACAAGAACAACAACAATTCCCACCTTCTATGCTCAGACATTGGAGGCCAAGTGCTCATAGAAACCTTATAAATCAATGGAAGAAGCTTTTTGATCTCACACAACAATGGCGCTCTTCCTCTTCTTCTGCTAAAACCAACTCTCTTGTCAACACTTACCTTTTCTCCAGGTATCTTAAACCCCCACTAAAACTTCTTCCACAAGTTTCATACTTTCTTTCTTTCTTGTTCATAATTATGATTTTTGTTTGTGGGTCTTTAAATTTTGGGGCAATTATAGTCAGCTGTATCTGTTTTTACTGATTGCTTGTGATTTGTGGAAAAATGGTGATGTTATTTTTTGTTGGTAGGTAAATTTTGGGGTGATTATAGTCAATTGTATCTGTTTTTACTGATTGCTTGTAATTTGTGGAGAAATGGTGATGTTATTTTTTGTTGGTAGGTAAATTTTTGGGGGATTATTGTTAGTTGTGTCTGTTTGTATTTGATTGCTTGTGATTTGGGAAGAAATGGTGATGTTTAAGTAACCCGAATTCGGCTTTTGCTTGGCAGATATATGGATAGAATGGAATTGGGAGTGTTGAGTGATATGCCGAATATCCGGAATAAGGCTCGTTGTAAATTGCAAAAGCAGCAGGTTTGTTCTAATGGGATAATTTTAGCTTTGAAATGTGCATTCATTATTTTGGTTGTGTTATCAGTTGGGATGGATCATGAACAATTGAGATTTCACAGTATATGGCACTAGGATACAGTCATATGAGTGAGAGCAAAGCTCTCGAATGCTCGAGTTTGATGTTTTTATGGAACTTGGTTAGAGTGAAAGAAGAAGACCCTGACCCTTGACCTTCATCAGCCAATATTCTGGTTGAAGTTTATTTTAGCTGTCTTGGCCTAGGCTTTAGTATCTTAAAGTTTTGTTTTGAAGTGAATGGTAAGTATTTAAGAGAAGTAGCACTTTCACGTGTGTGTGCCTGACTAAACTGCTTGAATCCTAAAGATGTGCGATTCTTCTTCTAAGATCAAGGGGCTCTTAAGTATAAGTGATTATGGCTGAGACCTTATCTAACTTGATTGTTGACTTCTGCATCAGGAGCTTCAAGTGAACAAACTTCTATCGTCATACAAGTCTATGGTATGTTTCTGAGACTAAAATATCGAAGATCTATGATAGAAATTGAAACTGTGTGTCAATGACAAAAATGTATATTCTTTTAACTTCTTAAAGAATAAAGGTAGATTCTCACCTCATTGCTTATGTTATATTATTAATTTTGAGCTCAGAAAGCTTAACATAAGGAACAGATTTGTGAGACTTTCTTAGGAATACTATCTGTAGCTAAAGTTGACACCTTGCTGTAAGAACATGAGGCTCTTCGTCTTTTTTTTTTCTTCAGGTTATTTAGTGGAGATTGTGTTGTTTAAATTGAGAGCCTTCGATGAATATTCCTGTAGTTATATATGGTTGATTAACAATAACAACAGTTTGCACTGGGTGGTTTATATTCTACAGGTCAGTCATATTGTTGATATGACGAATGCAAGTAGATCAATGAGGTGCTATCTAAAAGCAGCTAGTGGGAGCCCCCTTATTGGGTTTTCTTGTATCCCGACAAATAGTAATGATACTGGTGATGGTGGAGGAGCTCTAGTTTCCACATTTCTGCCCATATCTGCATTTGGTAAGTTGTTGGCTGTCACTTTGGCATTACTATCATGCTAGGGAAAACCTAATCAACTGTAATATGATGTGCGAAAGGTCTTTATTGGCGGCAAATGTGTTTCCTTTGCTTCTCATTGTCACCACCTAGAACAACGGTGTATCATGTGTGCATTCTCTGTCTTTTGACACCTCAAATCAATGACTGAAGTGGAGCACAAGATCAGTTAGTAGCTGATGTAGCTCTTAAAATTGTTGCTACATGTAGGATCCCAGAATTTTGCAACATGTGAGATCCCAACTCAACATCAGTTTGAAAGATTGCAATATTCAATCACACAAATCCTATATAGCTTCCACTATTATGGAATAGTATATGGGATCTCATTGGATTAAAGTTTATTTTGGAATATAGTATTAGCGGACTAATATATGGCTGTAGGCGCTAGGTCATGGGGGTTGCAACTTCGTCATGCCTGGATATTCTATCACAACTTCATATCCACATGATCTCGTGTTTCATATTGTGGGCTATAGAAGTCCAGTTATATCATGTCAAATTTTAGTTCCAACCATTTCAGAAAGCAAAAACTACGTCCAGATACACTATCACCTGATGGTGTTGTTATTGAACATTAAGCCACTTAGGCCTGGGCTTGTAGATGGTAATGACTGTATATGAAATAAAGTGAAGTGACTTCTCTGAACTCTCTCAACATGAACAGAGGCTTTCTTCCTTGTACAGTAATATGACCGAATCCCGTAAGGCCGTAAGTGTCAATAGTTGTCTCCACAGTCATCTGAAATCAAGTATATTTGGCCGTCTTTCATAGCTCAGCCAATTCTATTACCAAGTTTGCAGGGCAGAGCGCTGTACTTTCACTTAATCTATCTGTACATTTTGCCTCCGTTATCTATTTCAGTATGCATGATATGCGAATTCAAGATAAAAGCGTCATAGGTAGGCAGGTAGCTATCAGCTACAATGTGTGGATGTTATTCCCTTGCTTCTGTTGACTCATACTTCAGAGTTGCAGTGATTGCCAATATTTCTATGCGCTTAATTGTGATTTCTCTTTATATCCTTGTATAATTTTAAGCTTGTATGTTTCAGAAACTTTGGCTCAGGAGCTTTTGGAGATGTACAAACAGGAACTTCTTTTGAAGGTGATTGGCATTTATAATATTGATGGACATATTATCTACTGCCTCAATTTTTTAAAGTTTGATATTGAATGTTTCTAACTATGGTCAGCAGCGTTTGCTTGTAGTTGAGTTGCTCTCAGTCACTTGTCTGAAGCTTGAACAATACCATCAACTGTCGTGGACAGATGAACTTTACCCTGGAGAAGCTGAGGACTTGAGCACCTGCAACTTGTACTCTAAAGAAACTGCAGAACCTTGCCTCTCCAAATTAAATGGCCGCAGGACGGAATCAGCTTATGTGGAATCTGATAAACATCCCAATCGTGAAATTTTAGAGGTATGGGATCTAATAATGGGACCAACACTGCAATCATGTGCATATGGTGAAAGCCAAACAGTTCTACTTGTATTCCTGACTGGCTTTAAGCATCTTTCAAGTTATCCGGTTTTGCCTTCCAGTCTGATGACCATAAATAGGGGCTGCGGTATTACCTTGTTATGTGCTTCCTAATCGTCCAAGTAGCTGGATGTTACTGTTAGCCTGCTATCTAGATCCTCAATATACCTGATGTCTGTTGGTCCTCTTAGTGTTGTGTAGTGAAAACTGTTGAATATAGTGAGTGTGTAATGCTTCTTAAGCAAGTCAAATGAGGAAATTCGGAAGTGTTTAATGAAGTGATTTTTGTGTAATTCTTGGTAGTCCTTCCATCTTTGCTTGCACTTAGCTCGGACTTGGGATATACTCAATTGAAGGAGTGATCAAGTGAATACAATTCTTTCCTGTATATCATCTTTTGCTCTTTATTTACCGAGTAATTTTATTGTCTGCATGGCAGGTGTATCTCGCAACATGGGATTCAGAGGTGAATATCGATACATACAGGTAAACTTTTTTTTTTTTTAATTGACGTGCTGGACCTTTAAGTAAAATTAGGGGGCATTGAATGTTGATGCTGGAGTGCTGGACCTTTAGTTTTATATCTCATTTTGTGATATGATCATATGATCTCCGAAATGAAATTGAAGGCTGGTAAAGAGGGCACATCCGTTAAAGCCTGGTATTGTCTTGACAAGGCACTGACAATGAACACATTTCTTTCATTTTTGGAGGGCTTGGATAATAATTGGAGATGACGACGATGTTTGTGTAACTAATGAATCAATGTATTTCCCTGTTCACCTGTATCAGTATCGACAAATGTGTTTAGATGGCAATGAGATGTGAAGGGAAACTAAAATTAGCCTGGGAGATGCATCAGCAGGAGCAGTTTTTCCGGCTCATGGCTTTTAGAACCATGCATTAGCCTATTATCATTTCTTACATTAATAAATTTGTACAGCTTCTTCTTGCAGTTGCTTTCGGCATATACTTTAAAAGAACTTGTTCTATTCTCCTATTTCCAATGTTCTTATGACATGGTTTCCTTTTCAGGATGAAAGAAATATTTGCCACAGTTGAGGAGGAATTGTGCACAAGCTTTTTAAAGAAACTTTCATCCTGATACTCCCGTCGTTTCGCTGATTTGCTTTAACATGTTCAAATCAAACCCAAAGAATTCAATGACACGAAGGGCGTATGTTTGGTGAAAGATATGCACTGCCACATTGTCGAAGATCGTCTAACAACGAGAGATGGACTTACATAAGGGGCGTTTTAGGATTATAGATCTGTTGTTTAGTTACTCTGTATTTTAACTTGTTTAGGTAGTCTCCTTAGGTTAGTCTTCAGCTTTTTGATAGTTGTCTCCCTTTCTCCTTCATTGTGTAAATGAAATTCGACGAAAATTACTCTACAAAGCTTTATAAGATTCTAGTGTTCAATGAGTGGATATTACAATTTTATTTAGTTGTGTAACTCGTGTTGGCTTTTAAAATCCGCTGTCCCGACAACTTGGTTACTTATACTCCAACAATTTATTTTAGTCGACCTCAAATAATTTTGGGGAAAACACTAGTTGTTGTTGTTCATGTTAAATCGTTACAAAGGCAAGAAATTGGTAAAGGGTAATGAGACGTAGGAAAAGTGACATTCCTGATAAAGAAAAAGTGAAAAGAAAAGAATTTCTATTTTTGAGAAAACAAAGATAAATAAAGTGGAAAATGATGATAAGACAATAGAATATTAGTATGAGTGAAGCATAAGCAAAAAAAAAAAAAAGATCCTGTTTTTACATTTCTCTGCTCAAAAACCATTTTTTAGTAAATGGAATATACCGATATACGGACTAATTAATTGTAATAATAATTTTTTTTCCCGAAATGGAATATAATTAATTGGATTAAAAAAAAACAAAACCTTTTCACTTAGCCCAGTGAGTGAAGGAGTAGAGTAGTAGTGGAGCATTCTCTCTCCTCCACCAAAAGAATTGGAAGCGTCGTGCTTACGACTCTGTCAAATCCTCTCTCCTTCTCCTTTTTCTTTCATCAACCAAAATCTCAAAAAAACCTCGGGAAAAAGAAAAAAAAACATGAATTATTATTTTCCAAATTTAATTCCACTCACAAAATTAATTTTCTAGGGTTTAAATTTCGGGAAAAAAAATAAGAGAGAATTTTTTAATTCAAAAATACGAGCGTTGAATTCCAACGGTTTTTTTTAATCAAATGGCGGCATCACCATCGCCAATTCCGAGCATTTTGTTGCCGGAAATCGCCTCGTCGTCTCACTCTTGTTCCTTCCTCTACACTCCTCTTAACTCCACCTTCCGCCGCCGTCGTCGCCGCCGCTGCACCGCCGCTCCCGCCGTGTTTCTGTCCGTTTCGACTGTCGGAGATCGTAATCGAAGAAGCCGGTGGAGAGCGAATGCTGTGACGTCGCTGCGTGTTCTAGACGCTCATGTTAATGGACATACTACTACTTCTAATGTCGCCGGCGTCGAAATCCCCGTCACTTGTTATCAGGTAGTATTACTTTTAACTGTTCTTTTTTTTTTTTTTAATTTCAACAATTTTGTTATTATATTTTACCTGTTCTGGAGTTTGATATTTATGTTCTTGATTATGATTATGTGTAAATGTTGGTGAAATGTGGACCGATTTTTTTTTTTTTTTTTTGGTATTTTGAGTATCGATTTATGACAGAATTAATGTGTGTTGTATACAATGTTTGTGCGCTAGTTGATGTGTTAGTAGCTTAATTGGAGTTGTTTTTTCGGGCGAGGACGAGATTATTGACAATGTAGGTTGTTTGATGGATTTTGTTGTGTGGTTCTTGAATGCTTAGCGTTGGTTTGGAAGGAGCGTGACAGTGACGATTGTGGTGTCGTTGAAGAGTTAGTATTGGTATATATAGGGGCAGTTTTGAGAGGTGGAGGCGTAGAAGCAAGTAGTTTGTTATGAAAGAGGTTTATTTTTCGATCTAAGTCACAATGTAGAGGAGCCTAGTGAGTTAATGATGACCGATGATTGTCATCGCATACTAGCTGTTGGTAGAATATGGTGGTGGTTGTGGTGCCGGAATATTTGGGGGGAGGGGGTGCCGATGTACTATAACTGTTAAGAGTCAAAACGAGTAGTGTATAACTTCAATTAAGGACATTGAATGTAGCAGAATGTTGAATCCTGGGATTGAATATTTACTGGGACGAATGGCATTCTTGTGTAGCTCCGTCGTGGTAATACCACGTTGATGGCTCGGTGCTGTTATCAAGTATTAGAATGGAGAATCCATGTTCTCGTTGTTTTGCATAGCAACTCTGTATGGTTTCCTACGGAAAATTTGCTCCTTTGTGTGATCTGTAGTCTATACTTAGGGTTGTTCTGAAAATGAAAGATTACTTACTCATAGCCCTGGGACCTGTTCTTACTAGGTAACTAAAGTATTACCTAAAATTTAGGTAGTTTACAGTGCATACATCCTGATGTGTTTGATGAAAACTCAGAGCATGGATGTAGTGTATATCACAAGCCACTATGTTATTTTATTCAGTTGTGGACATCCTCCATTGTTCTTTTTGTTTGGGCCTTTGTGGTGGGTAGGCCGTATGCATGCTTTGTTCTTAGTTTAGTCTTTGTGTTGACCATTTTTGATTAATTGCTCCGATACTGATTTTTTCAAAATGCTTCTGTTTCTATTTTATGGACAGATGCTTAACATATGTTTTACAACTTTCTATGCCGTAGACAATTTTCCCTGCAAATTCCAGTTTTTACTATTTTGGTGATTCTCGAAGCAAGTTTCATTTTCGGTCATCCGTGCGCAGCCTCTCTATGTTTCAATAGGGGGAAGGCTGGCGTGCATTCGACCCCCCCTTACCCCGCCTTATGGCGGTACCCTTTAAGGCACTTGGGTAAAGATGTTCTATGCTTAACATATGTTTTACAACTTTTTATGCCGAAGAAAATGTTCCCTGCAATTTCTATTTTTTACTATTTTGGTAATCTTCTTGGTCACTACTTATTCTGTGGGGTGCTGGATGGATGTGGCAAATATATTTCTTTTGCAGATTATCGGTGTTCCTAACAAGGCTGAGAAGGATCAGATAGTGAAGTCTGTGATGGATCTAAAAAATGCTGAGATTGAAGATGGGTACAGTGTGGAGGCTGTTACGTCTCGTAGGGTATAAAGAACCATTTATAGATGATTTGCACTCTCCCAATTATTAGTTTTTGACGTTTTATTGATTTATCAATACTCAATATAATGGTTATAATTGCAGGATTTGTTGATGGATATTAGAGATAAACTCCTATTTGAACCAGAGTATGCTGGCAATGTCAAAGAGAAAATTCCACCAAAATCTACCCTGCGAATTCCGTGGGCTTGGCTACCTGGTGCTCTATGCCTTCTTCAAGAGGTAAGGTTTTGTTTATAACTGTTGACGTAAGTAATATACTTCTATCAGTGGTTTTTTTTTACCCTCCATTTGTTCATCCACTTAGTGGTTAACTTCAAAAATCGTCACTTGGGGTTGTAGGATTTTTGTCCACTGCTAAGTGTGATATGTTTGCTTTTAAAAAAGGAGGTAGCACATTCTACTGTAGAATCTAAATAGAAATCTACTTAAAGGAGTTTGCTTCGTGAGTTTCTCTCTAATACTTGTAAGAAGATCGTTAGCCACTAGCCAGTCCTTCTCAGTGTTTTTCCGTGTGAGGAACATAGTTCTGGTGTATCATGGCTACTGCTGGTAAGACCTTTGTGATACTGCGACCTTATCTTTATGTCTGATGATTGAATCAACATTTGTAGGTTGGTGAAGAGAAGCTTGTTCTAGAAATTGGTCGAGCAGCTGTTCAGTACTCTGACGCCAAGCCGCATGTTCATGATTTGCTTCTCTCTATGGCTCTTGCAGAGGTAAGATTAGCAGGAAAGATGTCAGCAAGTTGCTGCAGTATAGTTTAGCAGCCTTGTTATGTGTCCTTTCTTATTATAGGTGCTTTCTTGAAGTGTGCAATTGCAAAGACCCATTTTGAGAAGAATAAAGTGTCTCAAGGATTTGAAGCTCTTGCCCGCGCACAAAGTCTTTTGAGGAGCAAAGTTTCCCTTGGAAAAATGGATCTTCTTTTTGAGGTAAGTGATAATCCTCTGCATTTACTCACGCATTGAGGCTTCTGGTGTCTTTCAATTTATTTTATTTTATTTTATTTTTGGAGTAGGTGGTTTGTTTGAATCTGAGAGTGTTTCCTGTTGGTGAGAGATTTTGCATTTCGTTTGTTTCAGTATTAGTTTAAAAAAGCGCAACTGAGGTGCGCCTAGGCACCAGGCACCATGAGGCGCAGCTGCCGTTGCCTCAGAAGCCTCAGGCGCACAAGTGTGCATGAGGCAGTAGGCTATGATAAACTATCTTCAAGTAACTAATTCTGGAATGGCTAGTAAAAGAGGTAGTCAGAAGTATATTATCTGTGGTCGGCTATGATGAAGCGGCTCAAGGTACATTGCTGGATGGGGGTGGAAAATGAGGTCGAAAGAATGAGACGAGAAAAGGAGGTCGAATATAAGAGACGAGAAAAAGAGGTCGAATGATAGAGGCGGGAAAAGGAGGTCGAGAAAGAAGAGAGTATCAACAAATGGACAAGAAAAAAAACGAGAGTGAAACTTTTTCTGATGACCAGTTATGTTGTTTGATTCTCCCTTTGCCAAATGTTTGCTAGGTTTGACTTTAGATGAAATTAAGGAACTGACACAGAAGAGTGTTAAAATATTGTTAAATAGCTTTGGAACTATACAAATGTCTCATCTGTACCTTTTTTCTCGCCTAGAAATGTGAATGTGTTTCCTTTTTATTTTTATTTTTTTTGTTGAAAACTGGGTGTGACTATCAAGTATCAACTTTGCAAGTAATTTGGGACTTCACAGAAAGGAAGAACAAGCGAACATTATATGATGTATAGCAATATCTTTAGAGGTTTCGAGTTTATCAGACACTTTGCTGGTCGGAGTTATGATTCCAGATTTAAAATGATGACTGAATCCTATGTGCAAGGATAAGGAGCCGAAAGAAGCTAGTAAGAAAGAGAATGAGTAGCCGAAATAGTAAATTATGATATTTTTGTCAGGTTTCCGATTGCAACTTGCATTCATTTGGGATTCCGATCTGATTGCTTTGTACTCTGGACATTTCGTTTTCCCTGATGATTGGTCTCGACTTGGCTGCAGATAGAAGAGTCTTTGGAAGGGCTTGCGCCTGCATGCACATTGGAGCTCTTGGCACTGCCTCAGATACCAGAAAATGTTGAGCGTAGGCGTAAAGCTATTGCAGCTTTACGGGAGTTACTAGGTCAAGGTCTTGATGTAGAAGCTTCGTGTCAAGTTCAAGATTGGGCATGCTTCTTAAGCCAAGCACTTGGTAGACTCATGGCTATAGAGATTGTTGATTTGATTCCGTGGGACAGTTTAGCATCCATTCGAAAGAACAAGAAATCCCTCGATTCACAAAACCAGAGAGCTGTGGTTGACATTGATTGCTTCTACACTGCGCTGATGGCCCATATTGCGTATGGCTTCTCAAGTAGGCAGACAGAGTTGGTATTATCTCTCACTTTCTATTTTACTTGTGATTCGTTTAGGCTCATGGATATCCTTTACTTGTACCTATGTGCACATCTTTATGGATGTTGTCTAGCTCATTGAATGTCAAGAATGAAAATATCATTATTTTGACGGGAAAACTTTTGAAATTTCAAACACGTGTCAGACAACACTCTGAAACATCTCTCTCTTGCTTCAAGGACAAATTGGGTGCTACCACCAAAACTAGAATTATGCAGAGGACTTAGTTTGACTCTTCTTGGTTTGTTTGTTTGGTTTTCCTAACTTTTTTCCAAAACTTTTCCTTGCTTTGTGTTCAAAGTTCATATGTTTCTTCACTATTTTTTCAAACTTTATTTTTTATTTTTTGATGACTCTCTAAAAATCCTTTTGAAAGTGTTTCAATATTCCTAATTGGTTCACAACATATTTGAAATTTTATGGCGTATTCAAGACGGTTACTGGATGACGATTTATGTTAGCCGACCCCAAATCATTTTGGGAATAAGGCTTGGTTGTTGGTTGGATTGGTGGGGGTATTGCAGCCCTGTAGGAAAATACACGAACGGGGTTCTATATGGACTAGATAATTTAGAACGAGGGCTTTGGGTCTCTTTCCTTTTGATTTGAACACATGACCTGAAAGACTACAAACTAACAGATTTGTTTGAGTCTATCAGTTTGGGGGTTGGAGGTGGGGGAGCTGTTGTTGTCCTGTCATTCCCTTCTATGACCTGCTGCACAAACTAGATTATTTGAGATGTTGGCCATGTACCTATTTCGGCACATGTCTCGACAACCTGAATGTTGACATATAGGCTAGTTGGTTTACTGATGGGGATGTCCAGCTCAATGTGATTCACTAAATGCCACAGAGGCTTTGTAGCTAAGATGTTGTGTAACCAGGTCTTGATATTCTGTCTCTTTTATCTTCCTTTGAAATTTACTTTATAAGCTCTTTCGAAGTCAAAAACAGTGTAGTATCACGTGCACCATTGGTTCTGCTTTTGTTGTCTTAATCCTCCTTGGCCAGTGTTTCTCACTGCTTGTCTCTGTCTTTAAGCTTTTTAAGTCAAAGCCACTTTTTTCCATCACATGTCTTAATCCTCCTTGCTCCTCGCAGATAATTGATCTTTGCCTGTCAAATTGTTTTTTTGTTTATTCATATAACTCTTTTGGGTAGGGTGGGTACTTAAGTTTCTATGGCTTCAAAATGGTGTATTGCAAGAACTGCATGGGGCAGTCTTTGTGGACTCAGTAAATATATTACTGGATAAGAGAATATTCATGCCATTTCTTGGATTAATCATGAAATGTCTGTTTATATTTACTTTATTCATTTTGCATAGATTAGCAAAGCAAAATTGATGAGCGAGTGTCTGATGGTTTCTGATGGTATGGATTTGAAGCTTGAAGAAGCATTTTGCTTGTTCCTTCTGGGGCAGGTACTTCTTTTTCCTGGAAGAATATAAATGTTCAATATTTCGTTATCTTCCGACATGTGCTCAAAGTGTCTGTATCCAGGGTAGTGAGGCAGAAGCTCTTGAATGGCTTCGGGAAATTGAATTAAAAAAGAACTCAGGATCAAGGAGCTCAATCTTGGGGAAGCAAGACAAAGATGTTGCTGCTGCAAATTGCTCACTAGTAAGTCCATTTTTAAGTTTAGGCACTTTTGGGTACTTGCCGGATTCTGAAATGTCTTGTGTACTTGTGGAGTAGGACAATGTCATTGGCAATGATGATCTTACATGACATATTTGCAGCATCTTGTGTAATCTCTATATACAAGTTTGGCGAGGAAGGCTTAAATTTGACTGAACTTCTCTGAACTTGCTAAATCAAATCTGTGTGAGGTCAGCTTAAGGTTGTTGAGAATTTGAATCTGCTCTTCCCATGACTTGCATAGTTTGGGCCGAAGCTTGTGATAAGATCTTAAATTCTTGAAATGTTGTTGCTGATTACATTATTTTAGAACCGAATAAAACTCTCCGATGATTCCTATCTTACCATGAGCTTGTGATAATAGCAGGATCGGTCTATGATAATTGTGTCACCCCCAACCTGATTTAATTATCTATAACAGAACTTTCAAGTGATCATGATTAGATATGCAACCCACAATAAAAAGGGGAACTAGTTCAATATGAAATGTGGCTAGCCTAGCCTTGCTGAGCAAAGCTTATGGGCTTTGTATACTTCTTGGTTCAGCTTGGGTCTCTTGTCGAGAGTCTGACTGAGATGAAATATAGATATAGCTGGCTGGATAGGGAAAATCCTTATTTTTTGAGCGTGGCAGTATGGACCAGGCACGAAATTCTTGTTGAGTATATGAGACACCCACTGTACCACAATTATTTGCTGTTTATACCCCTATTGTACAACTCTCTACGCGGTTACAACAACAATGTAAAAATAAAACCATGCTACCCCCTTCTGGTTTTATTTCTCTTGTGCACTGGTTACGCACACAGTGTTGCCACATGTGGTGCTTTGAAGACACAGCATTTCTAGGGTGAATAGAGAACACGAGAAAACCATGTGTTATTTGGTCAAATGTCATCATTCTCACGTTAAAATATTTTGTAGTACCATACTTTGGTAGGTCAATTTGTACATTGTAGATCATCTTTAAGCAGCCTCTCTATGTTTCAACATGAGAGTAATTCTTGCGTACTCCCCTTTGCTGGCAGAAAAATTACCCTCACTGTCATAGATTGTTATTGACCTTGGTTTTTCAATTTTACCCTATCCAGGAAAAGTGGCTGAAAGATGCTGTGCTGTGCTTGTTTTCAGATACACGAGATTGTCCCACGTCATTGGTAAGGCTTTGATGATGAAACTTTTCGAAGTGTATTTCAAGGTGTTTGAGCTAGTAGATCTTTGCTATTGCATCTGCAGGGAGGCTTCTTTGGTCGTGAGAGGAAGGCTATTGCCAACAAGCAAAGCAAAGTTTTGTTAAACAGTACGTCAATTGTAAACCAAAGAGCTGTCATCCCTGCTGTTTCATCCGATCGAGTGGTGTCTGATGAGCGTCTCGCCTCTTTGGTATCTTCCCAGCATCTGGGACCTGCGGTCAAGCAGTTGACCCCAACAAACTTAAGAAGTGCAATGCAAGAAACCAACACTAGCAACCCGACTGATACAAGTACTCCATCTCAACACTTAAAGCGAGATTTGGGTGGCTATCAGAACAAAGCTGGTTTTGGCTGGATGGCTCAAGGGCATATTGTTGGACGTATAACCTTTGTTGCTGTTCTGGGTTGCATTGTCTTTGCTACTTCTAAGATGTTGGGAAGGCAGACTGGGCGGTTACACAGATCCAGATTGGTAAACAGAAATGTTGACGGGACCATGTGCTCCTCCCTTGACGATTGTCATGACCGCAAAGACATTCATGATAATTTCCCTGCAGTATTGAAGCAGATCTTATCAACCTTGAAGATAAAATCAAGAAATAATATAGATACCGGAAACAGGAAAAAGTCAGGTGTCACTGCTTCTTTGTCTTCCCCTACACCTGTTGTATATAATGCGGTGATGTCTTTGGAAGAAGCTGACGCTCTTGTGAGGCAGTGGCAAGTGATTAAAGCTGAAGCCCTTGGTTCGGATTATCAAACTGATTTGCTTTTCGACATTCTTGATGGGGCTATGCTTCTTGAGGTAAAATACTATTATTATGCTCCATGTAGTTGCTGGAATGTTAGTGAGATGTAGTTATCAGAGTCTTGTGACTTAAGCTTAGGTAGCGTGCAGTTCACGTGTTAACTAGCTCGAGAAACCGGACTCTGTGTGCTGGATTAGCTGATTGAAGATGGTAAAGATGTAATATTCTGAAAATTGCTTTCCTGCATGTTATTCTATTTCATTTTTTTTAATCAATGGCTACTTTTCAAATACAGGTCCTTTTCTGTTTTTTCGAAAAACTTTGTATGGCGGGACCATTTTTCTCTTACTCCCTGCACTCCATTTGACATTTACCAACATTAGCGTATTTGTTTAAATAGCCATCACGTTTTTGCTTGAAGGACTGCGTGCGTCGAAACTTATTGGTGCCTTTATCAACTAGGAGTGCTAAAAGTTTAGCTTCTTGTAGTTTGCATGTGATGGTTGGCTTAATGATTTACTAGTATATTGAGGGTTCATAGAGTCATTAACAATTTCTGGTAAATACCTTATTAAGCGGGTGATGGTGTTTGGAATTATGTCTTTCTTTTCCTTGTTAAGAATTCTGTTGCCCTTGGTTATTGAGGTAGAAGTTATCTGAGATCCTAATATTGTTGTGATCATCTTCAGGAAACAGTCCTGAAGCTGCTCTTCTTTTTTCTTTCTTTTTTTTTTTTGGTTTTTTAATGTTATCACTCACTTTGTGATACCGAATTTTCTTTGGCCAGTGGCAAGCTTTAGCTGATGCTGCTAAAGCTAAATCATGCTTTTGGAGGTTTGTCTTGCTTCAGTTATCCGTTCTACGAGCTGACCTGCTCTCAGACTCTACCGGTTCTGAGATTGCAGAAATTGAAGTTCTCTTGGAGGAAGCTGCAGAACTTGTCGATGAAAACGAGCAAAAGAATCCAAACTATTACAGGTAAGCAATGTAATGCAGTTCATTTGTCACTCAGACAACTTAGTTTCTCCAGATGGTTGATATAAAGTAACTAGGTTTACACTTTATATAAATGCCTCTTGTGAACGTGATGCTGTTGAAGAAATGAAACAGAGGCCATGCACCGAAACATAAGATGAGAGCCAAAATCAGTACCCGTTCTTGAACTTCAAAGCTGAATCGATCATTAGAGTCACTCGTTTTATATCACTTGCAGCCTATAGACAAAGACAAGTGGACTTTATGACACTATGAGAAGAAAAACTTGCTTGCGTAGTGTGTGACAAATTTTCTGACCTTTTTGTTTCCTGAAAATGACTAAAGTGTGTTGCTATGTTAGTATGATTGGGGTTTGTCATTGATATGCTGTTAAGAAAAGTGAGCATGTAGTACCGAGAAGCACAAGGGAGGGGATTAAGCTATTACCACTTTGTCAGTGTGCTAATATAACTTTAGAAATGCCCTTTGTATGTAATATAAAGAAATAGGTACACGGGTTTGAAGTATAATACTTGGATTTCAAGTTTTAATTGTTTCATCCCACTGATGGATTGGTTCACGTGGAGTAGTTGTCACTGTGATAATCTGTGATCCCAACAGGTAGAGGAAATAATCTGGTTCTTGCACAATCTTTTAGTTGTCGTTAGTGGAAGAAGTGGGCTATTCTTGGATTATGTACTACGGAGTAGTTTTTTTCTCAAAGAAAATGACTTCTCTGTTAGCCATGAATTGTTTGTGTCTGAGAAGTACATTTCTTGTAGCTTGGAAAGCCTCTTGAGGATTGAGTCATATGTTGACGGACTTTGTTTTTTTCTTTTTTTGCATAATGTTTTGCTTTGTGACTGAAATTGGAAAACTTTTCGATTTTGTTGCAGTACTTACAGAATCACCTATCTTTTGAGACGACAAGAGGATGGTACTTGGAGGTTCTGCAAAGCTGCCATAGATGCACCTTCGTGACACCCTTGATTCGAGCATAGTTCTGCGTATAGCTTCTAACTAGGTTGTAGGAGATTGCGTGGTTTTCCACTGACCTTGCTTGTGAAAAGTTAGCTAATAGTTAAGGCAGGAAGTGGGCTGTCTTGCCCTTTTCTTTCATTTAATCTAATTTTTGTAGGATGAAATCTTTGATGTAAACGTGCTTTTTGGAAATTATTTTATGAGAAGTGACATTTGGTTACTTGTCATTCTTTACATTCGTCAGAAATACACTTCTCTTTGGGACAGAAGCTTTTGTGCAGCAAGATTGAACCATTGGAAGTCATAAGGTTGGGGTAACTCGTGGGAGTTGACGTTGGTTAACATTCTCGCCTGGCCGGGAAAGATGCTTCGGTGCTGGGATAACAGGCATAGCAGGCGATCTGCCTGCCATTTCCTGTTTCATGTTTTGCGATTTTATGCAGGCGTCCTAGGTTTACTCTTTGATTATTGCAGGCAGCTTACTCTTTCACTGACATTGATGCATTAAGATTGCAATCAACTGATCCATAGTAGTTTTGGTCATTTGATAATTGGACGAGTTTTTTTTTTTTTTTTTTTTTTCTTTCGAAGTCGTAGATTATTGGTGAGATGTGTTATCCCTGGTAGTACAATACACAGAGCACCCCGAGTGTCCAATAGTGTAGAAAATTTTACGGAAAAATGTTTGATTAGCTAATACAAGGAGACAAGTGAAAATTTATCTATAATAATGGAGTAACAACAATTAGGATACTCTATTCCGGAGGCGATTCCTATAGTCCTATTAAATTGATACAATATACTTCCGACTCTAAAGTGATACAATGTACTTCGGACTCGTACTCCATATAGGAGATTATTTCAAGACAAGTTATGTTATTGATGTTGTCAAAAATTAGTTTGATTTAGCATAAAACATTTGTATATCTTCTCCCCTATAGTAGTATATTGAGTTTCGTACATTATTGACATAAAACAAAAAAAGATTACACAAAAAGATGAAAACAAAAATGGTAAAAAAAAAATGCGGTGAACGTGGATCGAACACGTGACCTTCAGATCTTCAGTCTGACGCTCTCCCAACTGAGCTATCCCCGCTATTTCATACAATTATTCCACAAAAATTATATTAACAGTGTTTACTATACTGACCCGGACGCATAAAATTCGGGTTATATAAATAGCATTTTACGGCAATTAAAAGAAAAACCCTCAGAAAACCTCCGCTTTCTCTCTCTCACTCTCTTCCTGTCACAGAGTTTGTGAGGGGTTTTTACTGCGGTGAGGTGAGAGAGAAAGGAGAGAGAAAAATGGAAGGAGAAAGAATGTCGAGAGCAGTCAAGGATGTCTCACCTCACGACTTCGTCAAAGCGTACGCTTCACACCTCAAGCGCTCCGGCAAGGTCCCCCCTCTCTCTCTCTCTCCTCAACATAAGCATCTTGTTTAAATTGGAGTGTTTGATTCAATGTTAGCTTCTTTGTTACACTTCTGTTTTTGTCACTATTGGCTTTTTAATTATTTGATTTCTCATTTTAATACACGATTCATTGATTTTGCCTTGGTATTGTTCATTGTTGTCAAATGCTGCTGCTAGATTTTGTTTAATTTCTGACAGTAGTAAATTAGTAAATTACAATTCGTATAATTTGTATGATATCTTGTTAGAACAAATTTCATATATAATCTTTATTTGATTATGAATTATGAATTATGATGGGAGTATAATTCGTTTTTTTTTTTTTTATAAAAAAAGTTTGGTTCAAATCGTTCAACTGAATAGCAGTGTGTTTCTATTGTTTTAATTATCGGTTACGCTTCCCTAAGTTGCGAATTGCGATCCTTTTGGCGGCGGCGTTTTAGTAATTATGTATGATGTTGACATGTTGTGGTACATTTTGATGCCTGATAGTGGTGGCGTGATAGGTTAGGTTATTGTATTTGTGTGTAGCTTTGTTGAAAATTCCGGTACTGTGGCTGAGACGCGGGTTTGGTATATGATCGTGTTGATGATATTGTAGCTGTCTTTGTGTAGATGGAGCTTCCACATTGGACTGACATTGTAAAGACTGGTATACACAAGGAACTTGCTCCCTATGACCCTGACTGGTACTATATCAGAGCTGGTGAGTCGTGATTGTGTGCTTGTGTTTCGATTCCTGTTTCTTAGTGTGCAATGTCCCTGTTGATGGAGGGTTGTGGAATGCAAAGTGTTGGGAGTTGAATGCATGTGTAATCATATTTCGCTTTCCTAATTTCATGCGTTCTTTTGCTAATGCCTTTTAGTAAAAGAGCCGAGAATATACATTTTCTGCAACCTGTTTCTTGTCATTTGTATCATTACTATATTACCCTTTTGCTGATTAACCAAGTTTTCTGTTTGTTGTCGCAACTTGCTATTGGGTCATTCCGGGACTAGTCAATGATTTGGTTTGAAGAGAATCCATAGAGGTGTTAGCTTTTGATGATTGTCACTTCAATTGGGAAGCCCATACATTCTGTTGAAAATTATGATTAGCAACGAAATACCTAAAATAAGAATTGTGTCATCCACTCATTCTCATGTTAGCTTGGGTCTTTGTTTTGGATGATCATTTGTGTTTGTTGACGTGTTATCTCGTGTTCCTGAGAGTTTATCCACAACTCGTGAGATCTGATTGTGCCCAATAACTCATTTACTTGGGAATTTTTCCTGACAAAGTTGCATTATAATCTCTTAAGAAGATGCTATTGCTAGTTTTGCTACTATTCAAGAAAAGCGTTGTAGATGCACCTGCTTTATCTAAGGGTGTCTATCATAATTTCATTTTTTTTTTATTGCCAGCTTCTATTGCTAGGAAAGTCTACTTGAGGGGTGGAATTGGTGTTGGTGGGTTTAAGAGGATTTATGGAGGAAGCAAAAGAAATGGAAGTCGACCACGTCACTTCTGCCTGAGCAGTGGCTCTGTTGCCCGCAACATTCTTCAGCAATTGGAGAGCATCAACATCATTGAAATTGATCCTAAGGGGTGAGTTTTCTCCTTCTGCCGAGGGTTTGGACTTTCCGTCATTATTCGTATCATTCTGAGTTGAGGTCTATTTTCTCATTGTTCTGAAGTTATGCAGTGGTAGTGTGAATTGTGAAATGCGTAGATTGACTACCAATAAATACTAAGGCCAGAACCTCTGCAACATGAAAAATGATTGCTTCAGTTCAGATCCAATGAATTTAGTCCTGGTGCAGTTTAGATCAGATGAAATCTTTTATGTTAGATAGACCAACACGTAGCTTCACCGGTCTTAAGCAGCGCATGCTCATTGATTATTCAAGTTTCTCTCTTTTCCTGGTAGACTATCTCATATGTTTTGTGCTGGCTCTTATGGCTGGAGATTGTTATGTTATCCATCGATCCTTATCTACCAAATGTACTACCGTTGTCATAAGCCCATGAATAATCTACTAACTAAATGCTATGTCTGGCAGTGGGAGGAGAATCACATCAAGTGGCCAGAGAGATCTTGACCAAGTTGCTGGCAGAATTGGCACCGATGCTATTTAAGATACTCTTCTGTTCTGTTAGAGAGCCGATCCCTTCAGTGGTAACTGTTGCTAAGTTGAAATGAGAGTTAGCTGTAGCCTGTAGAGTGAATTGACACCTTCCCCACCCCCACCCCCCCCCCCCTCTTTCATGCCCTGTAATTCTAGTAATGAAATTATTAACTGGCTTTTGGTGACGGAAGCAAGTATTATTAACTTTAGTAATGAAATCATCAAACTGGTTTTCTTCCAATATCGTGTTTATTTATCTTGTTGAAAATATAGATGCATATCATGACTCAGCCACGACTCATACCAGAGTTCATCTTAAGTAGAGGCGCCTGATTGCCGTTGTGTATACTCGAGGAAATCTCTCTATTGTAATGAGCAGTTATCACTAGGTTGTCTTAGTGTTGTTAACTTGAGCTCCAAATTCAGGAGGCGCAAACGTTGTATATATAGCTGATTTTATGAGCTTAGGAGATGACATCTGACAACTTGAGCTGAGATACAACAGTTGTTGAGCAACAAGAATTTTCTGTGTCATACAACAGCAGCTGAAGAAACCATACACACATCGAAGGCATATCTGCTGAACATACACAAAAGTTTGACATAATTTAATGAAACAAGCAGGCAGCAATCTTAAGCCTGAAGATTAACCAAAGACCCAAATTTTACAATGTAACAAATGAAGCAAAGTTAACCCCATCCCGTTAAAGTAGGGCGGCATAATTCTGAGACAATTAATTATCATTAGCGCTATTGGTGCCCCCTTACAATCACAGAAACCAGGCAATATTGATAGAAAACCCAAACAGGTATTGATAAACACTCTGCAATGTGGGAGTTTCACTTGATTTCCAACGGTTCCATTCTTAGCTGATTAAGTTAGGTAGACTACAAACGTCTGATACTCAGATTATCAGAAAGTCTACCATACACGAGAGTATATATGCATTCTCGTTGTATTTTTAACTAGAATATGATTGCTCTTTCTAAGCTCAAGTTTTACTTTTACCAAAACTTGTTGTACTATACTTTTTAGAACTAGAACCATACTGGTATAGTATTATTCGATCCTTTTTCTTCTTGAGTGCATACAATATCAATACTAATACTTTTTAACGATTTTTCATATGAAATTCATACAACATATTAGAGTACATTAGATAATATGAAAAAACAGATCATATCCAACCAAAAAGACTAACCAATTCCAATAATAAAAGAAAGTACAATGTTAGTACCAAAAAAAAAAAAAAACATCAACATCAACCCATATTTTTCTTGGCCTCATAGGTAGAGCCAAGTTGCCAATTATTGGGCGCAACATTCTTGAAATGTTTTTTCCTACCATCACTTGTAGCAATCTCAAATGACAAACTTTGGCCATCCAATCTTTCCCAAGTTTGCCAATTTTGCCCCCAATTACGTTGCATTTGCGACCAACCCGTGTTAGACCCTTTAATATTAACCCCTACAACATCTCCTACACCACCAACATTATAAACCAAAACCAACAACCAATATGGGTTACCCTTAAGCTCAAACTTGACACCCCCTTTCTTAGGGCACTTTACCTTCCTATATAGGACAGGCACTATTCCACCCTTGTACTCCGCCATCTTCAAAAACATCGGCATCGACAAATCGAAGTGTTTTCGAGGCGGGTTACACCAAGCGTTAGGCGTTTCGTAGTACCATGGAGGGCAGAAATTTGTGGCTGTGACACGAATCGAACCCGCTCCTTGTTTGCACCATTTCGAGTCGACGCACCTTATTTCGTAACATGATCCACACGCTGCTCCGTCGTTGAACAATGCTGTACTTAGTGCCGTTGTTTCGAGTCCGTACCCTTGATCAAATAGGTTTCCATACCCACATGCTCCATCTGTTTCGGTGAATTTTCATATTAATATCTTTAATGTACCAATCAGGGACGAAATTAGGATTTGAAATCAAGAAATTACGAAATTGACGACTGCAACTGAATTTTGTAAGGTTTAATACTACGAGTTTCTACTAGCCACGTATCAATGTTTTCATTTATAATTAAAAGATAAAAATATCGACGTAATATGTCTACGTAAATGATCGAGTTTTGAACCCTGATCGTGAATACCATCTCGGATAAAAAAAATAATAAGAAATATACTTTAGAGATCGAGGAAAAGGATAATAGGGATACGTACACATAGTTTCACCTCCTTGGATATCACCATAAAATGTTGCATGGGCATGGTTCCATCCATGGTGTCCGCCACGATGTAACTCCGAACCGTCGACGACGTAAAAGAGTAACAATAACGTTATTAAAACACAGTGATGTGTAGATCTAGGATCCGGCATTGTAATAGTAGTGAGTTTATAATAATAAGGAGGTATAAGAGTGAGAGTGATGAGTTGTAATTTCTGTTAGAAGGCATGTATGTGAAATATATGGTTCCTAAGTTTACGTTATTATAGAAAAAAGACCAAGAATCGCAGCGTATAAGTTAAGATTTATTATTTACTCTAAAAATGAATAATGAATGCATGCAAATTTATAACCATAACGGTAAAAATTATAACACTCGAAAAGGATTTCATTCTATGAAAGAGCTTTTGAGATTTTCTAGCTAAATTTGTCAACAAGATCAGAATTATTAGGAAATTTGTTAATAGGTAGATCGACACATTTATTGTTTTCCCTTAATGTCAAATAAACATTTATTTTTTCCCTTAATATAATTAACATTTATTGTTTTCCATGTATAAAAAGAAATTGATACGTATTGTTTTAATTTGGGAATGCCTATTAGTTTTCTCTAATCATTTTCATTTTCTATTTATTTACTTCCATTTTAAGAAGTATTTTGATTTTAAAAATGGTGTTTTTGTTTTTTTGAAATGTTCTTTTATTTTTATTTTGGGGGGAGTGATTGATGTATTCAAAAAAGGTATCACATAAATAAGGCACATATATATTTGATGTATTATAGGGCTTTCATCATGTTAATTAAGGCACATATTTGAAAATCAATTTATAAGAAACTAAAACTAAGAGAATCATGTGGTTAGCCTAATTATTTGGAAACCAACCTAAAATAAGGGTTGTCTTAATGTAATTGGATTCGAATCTTCGTATTCCCGTACATACATACCCCAAAACTTGTACCATGGGGACCACATTTAAAAATGATTTATTTTTCATGGATCCACCCCCTATTGTGAGTGCGTGGGAGCATCATAACCCTCGTACTCCCAAAACCATTGTATAATTTACCTACCAAAAAAAAAAAAAAATACACAAGGATGGATAACCAAGACTATAGCAAATTATACTTCGCAAACAAATTCATTCAAGAATGATAGGACGAGTACAGAAAAGTTCATTTTGATCTTTGCGACATAATAGTATTGAGTAACTCAATAATCCAATAACATTCAATAATGAAAATTCTTCTAATGACCACAAAATCTAGAATAAGACCGTCTCACGACAAATTAAAACTCGTGGACGCAAACATTATTCTATTCGACTCAATCTAAAAATACCCGTGATACTAGCCAAACCTAAAACACTTGATTAAAAACTTGCTTTGGCTTCAAAAACCTGCCCAAACTGCCAATTTGAAGGCACAACATTGTTAGCTTGGATTACTTTCCCATCACTAGTCGTCACTTGAAACGATAAACTTTGGCCGGTCCATTTTTGAGCACTGGCCCAATTCATGCCCCAATTACGCGTCATTGGGACCCATTTTTGATCCGATGACCCCTTAATCTGCATAGCGGTAACATCTCCCGCACCTCCAACATTAAACACTAGTACCATAAGATAATACGGGTTACCGCCCATTAAAAACTTGACGCCTCCTTGTCTCACACAAGGTATCCTCCTATATTGCACGGGGACTATACCGCCTTGGTATATCGCGATATTAAGGAACATTGGCTCGGATAAATCGAAATGGTGGTTCGGTGAGTTGCACCACGCTTGTGGGCCCGACGAGGGCGGGCAAAAGTTGGTCGCGGTCACCTTGATCGAACCAGCCCCTGGCTTGCACCATTTCGAATTTACGCACTTGATTTCGAAACATGACCCACATTTCGCACCATCTTCGAATAGAGCCGTGCTTAGGGCTGTTGTTTCTAACCCGTATCCTTCTTTGAATACGTCGTAACCACATGCACCCTCTGCATGTCACGTAAAAAACAAATATATAAAGCAAATTAGTTGAAATTAAAGTAGGGTATTATATATAATTCGAATCGAGTTGTTTATTCACTTAAAGATCTCATGAAAACGTAAAGACGTCGTCCTTTTAAAATTCTTATGTATATATAGTAAGTACAAGTTTGATCGAATCATTATTTGTATAGTTTGTACGCATGATTCCGACGAGCCAAATTCACGATAGAACGATTTAACTATACTAAAGTTGCAATCATTCAAGAAATTTCGCCAAATCTTTTATAATATACGAAGTAGAACTTACAAGCTACGTTCTTTTCACAATAAATAAATTAAAGGTAAATTATATTATATATAAAATATTACTTACGCTCAGTCTCATGACCTTGAGCATCACCATAAAATGTTGCATGGGCGTCAGTCCAACCTCCATCAGCTGCTACATTGGTGATGACCAAGGCCATCATCAAGCCAAGAAAACCAACACCACATTCAAACAAATTAGCCATCACTAATTAATATGTTTTGCAACAATTCAAATAATTTATTTGTGGGGAATGACCTTGGAATTTCTTTTTTTTTTTCCAAGGTTTGGGTTTCTTTTGTATTGAAGATTAATCATGAACTTATAGTCATACTTATAGTTGATAAATTATTGCGAAATTTTCTAATTATGGTATGGAGATGATATTATATATTTATATGATTCACTAATTATGCTTGTTTACGTTTAAAAATCAGAGTGATTAATTAAATATAATAAAATAATGAGTAATATTATTTCCTTCCATGGTTTGCTTTTGGATGTACCTATTTATTTATATGTTTTGTTTTGATGGAATGTCCGTCGTAAGAACTTATATTGAAAAATATATTACTCCCTCCTGAAAATATTTCTTTCTCGAATATCGAGATAATTCTTTCCATATTGTCACGCTCAAATGTATTGAGGCACGCCAATTTCATGGCAACTGACCATAATACCCCTTTTTCACTCAAACCTTTTTGTTTTGCAAAAGATAAGAGGGGTATTTTCGTCCAAAATACCAACAAATCCCGTGCCTTAGTACGATGAGGCCGTGGATTTATGGTCAGCCTTAATTTATCTCATAAAATTGGAAAAAGAATCAAATGGTATAATTGAAAGTCAAAACTTACCTTATGTAATAATGGAAAATGCTATGGTTACTCTATTTGGGAGAGTGTCCATGAACACTCGATCTTTTATTGGCTATTGAGGAAAAAATTAGTTATTTAGTTTTAACATTAATTATTACAACCAATGAAAGGTTAAGTGTTTATGGACACTCTCCCAAAGAGAGTGATCATAGCATTTCCCACAATAATATATGCATGTAAAACATTATACGGTGTATAATATTTTGGGGGAGTTCTAAATAAATAATATCAGTAGATCTTCATAGCAATTGTTACAGTTGGGTTTTTCGACTCACTTTTTTGCTATATGAGACGGTCTCACTGTAAATTGCTGTGAGACCACTTTAATTGGTTAAAAAGTAACTGTTTTAGCATTGTTCGTGATCATTGTATTACTTTAGTAAACGCACGGTTTCGTTCACGTTTAAATCATGTTACTTGTGATTTTAAAGGATCATATAATATATGGGCCTAATATACAGATTGTGAAATTAACCTCTTTACTAATCTTATACAGGAGGTTATAATCATTGATTGAATCAATTACTAGAAGTACTATAATAGTCATTAACAACGTAAAAGTGGTCACTATACAAACTATTAGCATGGTCTTACAATAAGTTTTTGTAAGACCATCTCACACAAGACTTACTCTCGCTACTAATCTCGCCAACCAAGCTATCAAAAGTTTAAACAGACTCCAGGATGCGAGGAACGAGGTAGAGGTGCACATCGAATCACCTTTACTATACACCTTGACCTCCACAATTCACAATGTTCCAAAGACAACCGTACCCCTCACCCAAACCCTTGTTACCACAATTGCACCACACTCACTACCCCAAGTTGTAAAGAATCCCACTTTGTACTTGTGTATTCTAAAACCAAGCCAACCTCAAACATCTACATTACAAAGGATTAAAACAAGCAACTCCACAATCAAAAGCTTTGATTGAATACAAGCAAGCTACAAAATGTATGCTTCAACGTGTAACACTTACGCAACTTAGCATTGTTTGGAAAGACGTACTAGCATCGTCATGGAACAGATAAGCGAGACTCAGATTACATTCCTGGACCGAAAATTGATCGGGTTTAACCAAAATATGTTCGTTCTTTCCGGTTGAAAATTCTATATAACATGTACAGTACTATGCAAATATATTACTTGCACCTTGAAGCTTTGTAACAAAGGAGGCAAACTATTCAGACAAAAGGTCCTCTCATTTCATTCCTAACTTGTTTTAGAGGCAAAGACAAGAAGCTGGAGCTTCCGCATGCGCATGCAAAATCAAACGCTTCACCTCCTTCCCCTTCATAATGTTAGAAAATCACCTGACTCATCAATGTTCCAGGTCATTCATAGTTGCTACTTGATAGTGTAACCACAATCAAATTTAGATGTCGCAAATAATTACCATGGTCACAAAGTGCCAATGAAGAGCCAGAGTTCCACATACAATGTGTCAATGACTTAGATATGGTTAAAAGCGTTCCAGGGAGATCCCTTCTGTAATTAGTTGTCTTACGAGGATGCCATATTATAATTTTTTATCTTCGTCTTGTCTTATCTTAGCATACAGATCTACACAAGCATCAATGAAGTTTTCTGGCATGCATAGACATATGACAATGTCTTAAAAACACATTTAACGCCTTAGAAGAAACAGCGTTAAAGACAGAGGTTACCTGGGCAATATGCTTCTTCCCAGCAAGGTGCTCAGAAAATGCAAATTTCCCATTACAAGCAACATTGCAGATAGCACATACCCTCAGACACTGAGCTGGGGTACCACCTTCCAGAAGCTTTCGTTTCTTTGACTCCAAATCAGCGAGTACATTTGGAACTACAGGCTTCCCTTCTCCAACTGATGTGCCACTTCCAGTAGTATTATTGCCGGACTGAGATGACTGCTGAGCAGAGACTATTGTACTCGCATAGATGTTCTTGATAATTTTATTGTGCTTCTTTCCGGACACATGCCTCTCATAATCTTGAATGTTATTGCACTCAATCTTACACGTGTTACACCACACACTTTCTTTCACTTTAGATTTCTTTTTCTTTTTATTAAAAAGCTTTCCAAGCGACATTTGCCCAACCAAGATGTTGTTCAAGGAGCCATGACTGGCTGAAGCAACGCCTTCGTTCCTCAAGGGCTGGACAGCCTGCAACTCAAAAGCACCCGTTTTTAACTTGCATATATCAAGTAACTACACTCAATAAAACTACCATACTAGTGGATTGTGGAATACGACACAGTTGATAGCCACATTCTGCATTCTAAGTCAGATAATAGAAATTAGAAACCCAAGAGTTTCTCCAACTAGTATTCATATCAATCATTCATAGTACATATCTAAGGACACGGACGGAACTAAAAGAAATACTGCAACAAAGGCCAGACTCAAACAACAATTAATAATGTATCACGGCCTTAACCATTCAAAGATGCCCACAACTAGAATCACACAAGTTCTAAAAAAGAACCGAACTTTTATCATGTATTAACAATAGAACCACCCCCAGCAATATTCGATTTAAGATATATGCCGAAAATGTATCCATGCCTCTCCTACATTAGTGAACCATGAACACAACAGTAAACTGTAAATCCAAGGAACCCACTAAAAGACTTCAAGTGCTAACCTCGATATAGATGAATAGACATGTCGAATACGAGCAAAACAATCGAAATGTGCCACCAATATCAAGCAAAATTCCCCATTCTAGTCAACACCCCCAAACTAACAAAAGTTTCTGTCTTTCTCCCATTATTATGATTATAAAGCATCCATATAATTGTTCAATTGTTCTTCAAAGAAATTAGCAACAAAGGCAACATTCTAAATCACAATAAAAAGCCCACTACTTGATAAACATACACGGTTCATATACCCAAAAAAAAAAAATCAAACTTTCACAAGTTTTAGATAGTACTACATTAAAACCACTTCATAATCATAATATATGCCCAACAAAAACCCATAAATTCAGCAACAAAATTAAACTTAAACAACATAAACATTCTAAATATTACAAGCTCTAAAAAATCCCCAAGAAAAATTTGATTCTAAAAATTTATTGGTGTTATCATGCATTTACAAGCTCTAAAAAATTCCCCATCAAATTGCTCATCAAATACTATCAAAATTATACATAAACTCAAAAATTCAAAAAATACCCAGAATTATACAAGGAATTTAAAGCTAAAGAAGGAAAATATACCGGAGAAATGACATTTGGGTCGGAAGGCTGAAAAGTTGCATGATTTGGTAGTGGGTGAGGCCCAGAAATATCAGAGGAGAGGGACTGGACTGTATAATATGTTAAGCTTGTGTGTGACGTTTGACTCACTGTTTCATACATTTTTATTTTCCTTTTTTGGAAAGTTGGGGATTTTGCTGTAAATTACGTAAATCGTTGTTCTTGATGTAAGGCGGAGACGGTGGCGAGGCGGCGGAGGTTGTGGTGGCAGATGAAGGTTGGGGGAGAAATGTGAAGGAAGGTAAAACAGGCAGATTCTACAGGTGTGGCTTTGTAATTTGTAATGCTGAGTAGGATTCTAAATTATCATGTCATTATGATTTATGGGAAATAACAAATGCGACGACAATCTTCTATTAGAGCAACTTCAATGGTAGGCGAAATTATATCTTTTTTGGAGGTGCCATGTCAATAAAGTAACCCAAGCAAGTTGGAATCAGCCCGGTAAATAACCATGGTGGCTCGACACTAGACCGAGCAGGGTCAAGCCCGACACTAGCCCTAGAAACCTAGGGCCGGTTCAGGGTTCAACATTTTTGGGCACTAACCCAGCCTTAGCCCTAGCCCTTAGCCCTACATTAAACCTAGGCCCTGTTCGGCTGCACTAACTGTTTGAGTAGCAAGTAGATGTTCAAGTAGTTGGTAGCTGTTTTAGTAGCAGGTAGCTGTTTGCTCCAAAAGTACCAGTTGATGTAGACGTGTTCGGCAAAAGTAGTTGTTCAGTTATTAGAAAATGGCTAATTTGACCCAAAATGTTACTTTGGGAAACATTTACCAAATGCTACTTAAAATGCTAAATACTAACTAAAATGCTAGTTGCAAAATATTTGTCAAACATGTAAAGTAGTATTTTGACCCGGTCAAAATGCTACATTCTACTTGCTAGTGTGTTGCAGAACATGGCCCTAACTTCAACACGTACAATACTCCCTCCGTCCCCCTTTAAACACCTCATATCCAAAATACCCCCGTTTTGATGAGGGTGTACACGCAAATCGGTTAATCGAAATTCAAAAAAAAAATTTGGTGAGTTAGATAAGAATCTTAGCAAAAATTTCATGCAATTTTTTTGGACCTTTGTTTAACCGATTAGCGTGTACACTCTTCTCAATAAGGGTGCGTTTTGGGTATGGGGTGTTTAAAGGGGGACGGAGGGTGTAGTATGTATTAACGATAATTTTTTTTTTTTTTATAAAGGTAAGTGAAGAAAGGCCCTAGGGTCCCCTACTGTCAGGGGAGAACTTGCTACCCCTAAGTGTCGTACAGGGAGGGAGAGAAAGAAAGATACAAAGCCGAGGTCGGTCCAAATACCAGTGGTTATTAGGGGTGAGAACAATGGATCCGGAAACCCGATAAGGGCACAAACCCGAGATCCATCAAGACCCGAACCTCCCAGGGTAAAGAACAAAGCTATCACGGCCCGCAAAAATAAAACAACATACAAAGTGGAGTCTCTGTCTTCCCTAATGTTATGGAACTACAAGGTTGAGAAGGTAACTCCGGCGGTGCCCAAATAAAGGGCTAGGGGTAAGAACCATATTTACACAACTCAAGCCAAGTAGCCCAAGACACTAAACAGAAAACAGACCCAAGAAAAAGAAAAAAACGTATAACAGACAAGATAGAAAAAACACCGACCAAAGCGGATTATCAGCGAAACACAAGCAAGAATCACGCCTCCTGCTCCTATACTGCCGGATACCAAAAAGAAAAACGGCATGCATGCAACCTAGTGTCGGTTGTGCACAGCCACCACATCATGCAAGCATGCAAGGCCGGAATCACACAAAAATCCTCCAAACCGCCACATGTACCAACCGATGCAAAGACCAAGAAACCCCGTACTGAGAACGAACATAGGGCGTCAACACATGTGATCTTGTCCCTGGCGGAATAAGACACAATGCCCCCAACCATCATCCACCATCATTCAAGGTTATACAGCTCAGAAGAAAACAATTAAAAAGAACAATTCAGCCTAAGTAAAATCAAAGTAATAAATAATTAAAAGGAAAAACTCCAATTAATACAAAAGTACATGAAATGAAACGCAATTATCAATTCAAGATGAAAACAAACAATCTGTCGGACTAAACATCCGCAAATTGAAAGTAAGTAAAAGCAATTAAAGAATTTCAAGTCAAGGGCTGAGCCCATGCCACACAGCATATATATAGTTGTGATGCATAAGAGCGTCAAAACCACCACGAAAGTGGAGAATCAAAGAAAAAAAGTCACAATCCGAGCAAGTCGGATCACTTGTCGCCCCCGTAAACGATGTTCTTCTGACTTGAAATGAAAGCCCAAATCAGGAAGACGAGATCGAGAGGGGGTAGATGGGTAAGGGAGGAGCTAATTGAGTTGAGAGGCAGATGGAGAAGATGGGAAATTTTTTGGGAAAAGTCTAGAGAGAAGGGGGAGCCCCTCTCTCTAGAAGTATAGGGCTTTTTGATGATTATGTATTAACGATAATTACAATAATATGAAGGAAATAAAAAGTATTGTCAAATTAAAGAGTGATTCTATAATGGCTGCCAAACTTTGGTAGCCATTGTAAATTTGACCAAATTTATTAATTAAAAAAATTAATTAATTAATCTAAAAATAAACAATTTTATTTAATTATTTAATCTAAAACTAAATAATCTTATTAAATAATCTAAAACTAAACGATGTACGTGTAATGTGTAAACCTTGCTCCCTTTTCCTTTCCCAACCACCGCCATAGCACCACTCCACCACGGCACCATCCCCCTCCACCAATGCACTTAAGAGCACCGGCCCCCGCCAAAGACGACGGCGTATCGCCTGGACGTCGTCGGCCACTGTCGTCTTCCTTTATTATCAACGCGCGAGTCTTTCTCCTCTAAACACTCTTCTTTCCCAATTCCCATCCTCCCCCCCTTCGATTCACGCCCCCCCCCCCTCCATGAAAACCCGGCTCCGTGGTGTTTGCAGGTTGGGTGTCGCGATAGTTTGGTGGTGGTTGGATATGGCCCACGATGGTTCTAGGGTGGGTGGGGGAAGGGAGGAGATAAAATATGGGTTTAATAATGTAAATTAATCTTTATTTTATTTATCAGTTTTTTTTAACTGAATTTTATTTATCAGTTTGAATTATGATTTATGGTCAAACTAATCAACGGTTTAGATTTAATTAGGGAAATCAAAAGGCTATTATTACTCTCTTTACAATGACTAACGAGCTTTGGTAGCTATTGTAGAATTTGTACAAATTAAAACTACACTAATCCTGGCCCTAACCCTAACCCCGACCTACCATCGGACTCAACCCTAATCCTAACCTTGTCTCAACCCAACCCTAACCCTAGTCCGAACCTGACCCTAGCCCAACCCTAACCCTAGCACTGGCCCGCTTACGTTAGGGCTAGGGCCAACAAACCCTTGGCCCTGACCCTAGCCCTAGCCCGCTTTAAAGTAGTGGGTCGGTTCTACGCTGAAGAGTCACGTCCAATTGGCCATTGATAGATGATGACTGGACTTAGAATATCTTTGGCCCTTTCAGCTTTTGATGATCTCTTGGCATGTGTAGCTCGATTAGTCTTTGTCCAATCCCAAATACCAAATCAAAGTGTTTCGTGAATAGCCATTTCAGATAGCTTTTTGGGCTCCTGATAGCTTTTTTTTTTTTTTTTTTGATAAGTAAGATAGGATATCATTATAATCAAAAGTACACCAAGGGGGTGACTCCCATAAACAAAAAGACACCTAAGAGGGTGACACCCATGTACAAAAGAGAACTAGTCAATCTCTAGACTATCATGAGAAATTTTATCCACAAAAAGAATGAAAGTCAAGTGTCGGTGGGAATGTAATGCTTGACTCCAACTATTCAGCATCCTCAAAAACCTAAATTTAAGTCTTGGTGTGTCAACATAATATCATCCAAGATGCGATGATTTCTTTCTTTCCAAGTACACCACCAAATCGCTATTGGAACCATCTTCCACACGTCGGCTAGCCACCATTTCTTCATTCTCCTGTTCCAACCGGAGAGGACATCTGTGGTTCTCCGTGGATAAACCCAACTCAATCCAAACAAAGACAACACGGTGTGCCACAAAGACAAGACCCAAGGAGAAGAGAGCAAAAGGTGATCAATGGTTCCGCCTCTCAACACAAAGAGCAACGACTAGCCTAAATAAAACCTCTTCGTTTAAGGCACTCCAAAGTTGGGATTTTCTCTTTAGCAGCTGCCCAAGCAAAAAAATAAGCTTTCAGAGGAGCTTTACATCTCCAGATAGCACTAGCTGGAAAATCAACCTTGGAGACAGAATTTTGAACAATATTGCAAAAATCCTAACACTGAAACTTCCCAAACCATCAGGCAGCCATGTTATCTCATCCTCATCTTCTGGAACAAATCTAACTAAATAGAGGAGCTCCAAGAGATTCAAAACTGAAGGTTCCTCCCAATCATTGAGAGACCTAGAAAACACTATGTCCCAATGTTGATAGTTACCTTCTCATAAGATAACATTACCAACTGTAGCATCCTTATTAGGTGCAATTCTGAAGAGATCCGGAAAGCAGTTTGTATTATTTATTCCTTCGTAAGGAAAGGATAGTTGTTTCCAAACCTAAGGTACGAATTGCAACTGATACCATTATTAATACTCCGATTAGTGTTCTTGTGTGACGCTTGTATGACGAGTAACTTATTTCATCCCCACATGCCTAGAGACCTTTAATTGACTACAAGTCAGCCAATACCCTATGAACTTAGTCTGCCAAATAGGCTTATAACTTGGAATTTCTATCTAAAAGCATCTAATGGGCCGAGTCTCAAAGCACCTACTTTGGGATGACACACGAGGAGGAAAAGTCATTACCACCTTGCTACCACCTCAAGATTAGGCAAGTTTGTTATAGGTTGATTATTGGGTGATGGTTTACGGCTGATATCGATAGAGTATATAGTAGGAAAATATTGAACTACGAATATTGCGAGAATATTCTAGTCTACAATATTATTGATATATGATGTGTATTTATGTTCCACATGTCTCGGAGACTACTGCGGTTACATTCTAGAATATTCTTGCAACAATACTCTCTTGAATATCCTCTGTTAGGTATGTTTAGTTAAATCTTGTGAATCTTGGAGCTAAATGATTATGTAATGTTGATGTTTGAAGGGAAGGACGACAAGGCTGGTGTAGTTAACAATGGTTGGTTTAAGTGCCCCTCTCTCTCTTTGCCAAGTCATCCTGTGCCACCTTCTATGTCTTCTTTTCGTATTGTTGTTGTCGGAGACATGGTAAGTTTTTTACCCTTTATCTCACCAATTCACTATCTACGTGAATTTGTAAATGTCTTATTTAAGGGGTCATTTAAGCTTTCCTGCATTATTGGTGTTCCTCCCGTTCTTTTTTAATTTGACAATTTTTAAACTAATGACTCTTTGATTCTTATTTCAAAGCATGAGGATTGGGAACTAGAGCGTGATTATCAGGCACTCAAATTTTTGCAGGTATATACGCTCGTTCTTCTTTAGGACCTTTTTCACTCTAACTCTCATGCAAGATTTTATTTACCTTTGAGATTTTAATTTTATTATATTATTATTACTATACAATAGAATATTGTGAGCTTCTTATACTTGTTGAACTTTTCTGAACTTTCTTTTTATGTATGATTATTTCAAACTGTTTTGGACTTTTCTAAATTTTCTGAATTTATGTGTAATTGATTACCTATCTAATTGTCTGAATATAGATTGTTTGTGGAGAGCGGACCCTAAATAGCAAATGAAAAATAATGGTGAATATCGAATGAATTCTATGATATAATATACTGCTTGTTTGATCCATGTTCTTGCTTCATCTTGATAACTTTATTGAGTAGCTTTTCTTGTCATATAGTTCACACGAGACAGGATACACTAAATGCGAGGGTATGAAACAGAGATGGCTGAATGGGGCAGGCATTTAAACTGGTAGAAGGGTATTTTTTTTTTAATTCTTTGGATTTAGGCACAGGGCTGCAAGGGTGCGTGTTAGATCCTGTATTCTGAAATTTAAAAATACTTGGACTAAGCCAATTGATTTTAAGTTTAGAGTTTATTGACCAATTTATTTTTTAATGCCGTACCATTAACCTAGGCTACATTTCCTTTAACTGTTTATTGCGGAAATGAACTTGAATGTGCTATTTCTATTTAGTATGTACGCTGTAAGTCTAACAAGTTTTAACTTTGACGGCAGCCGGAGCTGGTGCTTTTTACAGGCAAGTCTTCTTCTTTAGCTTGCTATCTTTGGTATCTTTGAGACCCATTGTTTAATGTTCTTAAGCATGGAACTTCATTAACAAACCTTAATCCAAATATGGGTCGACTAATATGTACATAGTCAGGAGTTGTGGAGAAGCCCACATATAAAAGAATGCTAACATTAAACTACTCGAGCACAATCCTCTTGCTCTCTTCATCGTGTCTTATCCATCACTAAAGTTAATTGTAGCAATGAATCACATCAAAACTCTAATTTTTTCTTTCGAATCCATTAATAAATGTCCTCCATAAACTAGTGCTACGAAACTAGTACATTATTTACATGTTTGTAAAATTAAATTTGCAGCGAATCAAATCACCACATATAGCCTATAGGTATGAATTAGCCTAAATTTTCGCAAAAATCATTGACTAAAGCCAAGGGCCTGCTGTGATGAGGCGAGTGGCGAAGGCACACGCCTCATGCACGCGAGGTGCACTCATTTAATGAAAATTCTATTTTGGTATTTAAAACAAATTTTGGTATTTAAAGAGGGTCAATGTGCAAAAAAGTATAAACTAGGGATTAATGGGCAAAGGGAAGGGTAGAAGTAAAAAGGCAGCTCGACGCACATTGGCGTCCCCGCTAAGCGAGGGTCCGGAGAAGGGTCCCACCACAAGGGTGTAATGAGGGCAAGCCTTCCCTTGTCAATTTATTTGACAAGAGGCTGCTCCCAGGACTTGAACCCGTGACCTATCGATCACACGGCAACACCTTTACCGGTGTGCCCACACGAGGCACATTTCCATCCAACTCCCCATGACTTTGAGTAGCTATGCCTTAGAATCTATTTATTCTTCTCCACCTAAAGCCTCTTGACTCCAGAGTTTAATACCACAATCGCAAATTGGAATTACCCTTACTCTTGTCATACCAATCAGGCTAATGTCGTCACCAAACCTCATATACCATGGTATATAATCTTGAAATCGGGTCAATGAGTCTTTCATAAATATGGCAAACAGAGAAGTTTAAGTACCCTCATCGTAATCGAAACTCCTTAGGCCTCCTCTAGGACTGTCATCCTACCTATAGTCCTATGAAACTAGTTGTAATCTCATCATACATATATCTGATGATGATTGGTGTATTTGAGCAAATTCCCTTTCTTCCCTAGTGTCCACCACAATACTTTACCTTGTCATATATAAGCTTTCCTGACGTCGGCTAGTACAATATGTATATCCTTGTCAGGTTTATTTTTTCCATTAATTTCCTAAAATGTTAATTTTCTCGGTAGCCAATCTTCCTGGTGTAATTCAATTTGTTTCATGAGATCTTCGCACTTCTCACGCAAAATGCCTTTATTTATCTCATGTCTTCCTGGTGTAAATTTAATTTAGTCATGAGATTTTCGCACTTCTCATGTCAAATGCCTTTATAATCTCATGCGATGCCTAGTAAGATATGCTCACAAAATTGCGTTTCTAGCTTTTACCTCATTGCCGATCTATTTCATTTAATGTGCATTTATCTAAATGGACTCCTTACTTACTTAGGTGACTTTGGGCAATGAGAATGTTGAACTTGTTAGGGGCTTGGCAAAGATAAACATGCCTAAAGTGGCAATACTTGGAAATCATGATTCATGGTCAACTTCCAAGTTCTCCAACAAGTAAGTGTATATTTTTATGGACTGATTATCTTTAATACCATAGATTATGATGAGATTGATAGCAAATTGAGGAGATCAGATGAGTGAAGGGATTGATAGTACCATTGGTACCAACAAATGGTCCTATTTAACACCTTTTGGTTTCTAGGATATTAAGAGTGGCAGCCCAATTTAATTTATCCAATCACATCCTCATCCTACAATCCGCTACCACTCTTTTTGTATAAAACTCTGTCTAAAAGAGATGATTAATAAAGGGCAGCCCGGTGCACATTGGCGTCCCCGCTAAGCGAGGGTCCGGGGAAGGGTCCCACCACAAGGGTGTAATGAGGGCAAGCCTTCCCTTATCAATTTATTTGACAAGAGGCTACTCCCAGGGTGTAAAGAGATGATTAATATAACTGAAAAATCTAAATGTACCATACTAAAATTCAAAATATATACTTACATGTTAGATTAACTAATTCCCTATTATAAGTCCCATAATAACAATATTGATAAATTTCAAAAGTATACAATCCTAATCATATATACATCGAAGAACCCATGAGAAGTCTCAAAAATGAATAATACAACGGGATTGGAGCAGATTCCGTACTATCTCCGTACTATATAATGAGTATACAACACTTAAAAAGAAACATGCGCATCAGTAAGGTCTTCGAAATCTGACTCTCTTTCACTAAGCATGTAGCAAGAAGCTTGAGATGGGAGTTTGTTCTTGTGCTAGGTGCTTAGTAAGCTGCTAAGTTGTAAATTTCATCATTAAGATTTCACGTATGGCCATTAAAATGGATTTCGATTCTGAAGACCATACCAGATGGGCATGCTTCTTGCTAAATCGTTTACACATTGGATAGTGTGGAATTTGTTTAATTTTCCAATCCTGTTGTATTATTCTTTTATTTTTATGAGTTTAGGTTCTTCAAATGGTGTTGAGGAATTTTACCGGGCCAACCTACTTGTAGATTTTCTCTCTTTTTTTTTGTCAAGTGTATGTCCTGGATTCTATACTTTTGAAACATACCCATTTTGGTGACTGGGGATTTAGCTCACCTAGTGTATATGTAGAATTTCGTATTGTTAATTAGAACTTTCAGTTATAGTGGTCAGCTTTAGCTTAGAACTCGTATACAACAAGTGGGGGGATATGCTCCTGGAACTGTAGGATTTGATTTGATCCGAGGGTGTTACATTAGCCCTCGTAGAAAAGCATTATGTTAAATGAGCTGTATGGATATTATTAATATCCCTCTTTACCTTGATTTGTTTTCTCAATTCGTAAATACTCTCTCCCCTGTAATATGTTGTGTTGATCATTTACTTCTCGTTAACACAACGAGTACATATTAATTTTTTTTCTTGTTGACTTTCCTTTGCGTGCTAGGATTAAAGATGGAGTTCAGCTTCAGCTGGAATAGTAAGTCCCTTTGCTGTTGGAGATTTTTTGTTGAGAACATAGGTGTCTTATTTCTGCCTGAAAGTTGAATCCCACAACCCTTAAGTGAATAGAGCACATCATTTATCTGTATCCACAGAAAAAATGAAATCATGATGAGCCACTGAATCTGAAATCTTCTATAATGGTGTTTGAGTGCTTTCTTACCTTCTAGTACCAGAAGCATTTTGGTAACAGTTGATTTGCCCCTTACATTGATGTTATCCGAAGAGATCCTTGATTAATGAGGTGATGGATGTTATCACGTCCGAGTTATAATCCTGCAGCAATTGCTTTCTGCTGTTTAGTACGTTCTAGTTTCGTATGTTATAAGCTTAGAGACATTGTTTCCTAATGAACCGTAATAAGAATGGCATTGAAGATTGCATTGATCGACCTACTACTACTTGACAATGTAAGAACTGCAGATAAAATAAGCCTATGGACTTTATTTCATCATACTCCGAACCCAGAAATTAGTGAACTTGGGTTCCATTGGAGATGGAAATACTTTTAATATGCTTGTTAAAATGAATTGATTTCTTGTTCCCCTTTTCTACTTCAGTTTAGGTGAAGAGCATGTTGGATATGGCCGCTTGGACTTCCCCACATTAAGGCTTAGTGTTGTAGGTGGGAGGCCATTTTCTTTGGGAGGTGATCAGTTATTCAGGAAAAAACTTCTAAAAAGGTATGAAAATGAAAATGAATGCATGTTTTAGATTGGCACATTCATATATTTTCTGATATCTGTGCTGGTTGCGGTATTGCTTCTGTTTTTTGTTGTTCAAAATTACAGTGAGTATAGTTAGGGAATGGTCAGATGTTTGGGGTCTAGTGTTGGTTGTTGGCACCCCTTAACCTCCATTTCATCTGAGTGTGTATCTACTCTCTACGTACTTTCATTTAAGTGTTCTATTCATGAGAAGGGCTGTCCGAGAATCGCATCCCTCGAAACACGGCAGATTTTGAGTGTCATATCCTGAGGATCATATGCGGCGGACAGATACGTCACCCTCCTGGGCTGTCCTAGTATCGTAGGTAGGGAATGTTGAGAAATTTTGGACAATGCTTGACTCTGAATTGTTGACACCTAATCATGTCAAATCACGACACAATTTTGATTGCTTTTGTCTATTGGACTATTTTTCACTTCGGCATTGCAAGTCTTCTTTAGCTTTTTTATTTATGGTCTGATGTCAGATATGGAGTTCGAACCATGGAAGAAAGTGCTCATAAAATTCACGAAGCTGCTATGGGAACTCCAAAAGACCACTCGATTATATTTCTCTCACATAATGGGCCAACAGGTACCTGAGCTGAGAGAGAACTTTGCCTTAAGAGTGTGGTAATTTTGTTGAGCATTTCCATACTTGCTTTTGCAGGTCTTGGTTCTAATGCGGATGACATATGCGGTAAAGATTGGTTAGGCGGGGGAGACAATGGGGATCCAGGTTGATTTATTCACTCTCGTCGTTTAAATCTTTCTTCATTTGCCCTCTTTCTTACAAGTTACAAGTAGTTTTGTCCCTTGGAGATGACTAAATGAGGATGATGGATTTACTTCATAATTTGAAGAAATCAAAATAGAACTAAAGAATAAAGGCAAGCGATAGCCCTCTTAACAGAGACGAGTGATCATTCTGTTCCGTTGGTTGTGTTTGGCCACATGCATAAAGAAATGATAGACGGAGGATCTCGGAAGATGATATGTGTTGGCGGTAACAGCACCGTCTACTTGAACGCTGCCATTGTACCGAGGGTGAAACCTTTAGACTCGGAAGGTTCAGCTCGGGTGTTCACTGTAGTTGATTTCTGCGAAGGTAAAGTGGCCAAGGTGGTAGAAACTTGGGTGTCAGTGGTTGGTGATCAGACGTCATTAAAAGAGGAACACATACTGTTTCCTACTAATGTTGCAGTCGCCGCCGAAGATACTCATTTAGAAACCTCGCAATTGAGTCGGATTCTGACTGTCTAAGGCCCCAATGATTAGATATCAGTGTATATTATTGGATGAATGAGATAGGTACATCATTATATTTATAATAAATCAATTGTGTGGATCTATCTCATGGTGCGCAACTGCGCACTGGGTAAAACCCGCGGATTTACGCATCACCGTACAAGCCACGCAACCAAGTAAAACACATTTGCATATGGTAGGTAGAAGTTCAGAGCGGCGTAATCTCAAACACGATGTCTCTATTGGGTTTCGAACTTGAGACCAAGTGGCATAATTCCACTCTTAAACCTTTGAGCTACACGCCTACACTCTTGCGGCCTACCTCAATTTGCTTCAATGATGACAAAATGGCCATATGAACATAAATCCGAGTACTTAATTATGGGTTACTCACTCTATTATTTCATTTATTAAAATTTAGTTTGAAATACTCACGTTATTTCAAATTAACGTTGACAAATAAAAAGAATGGATATACTAGTAGTTAGAGAAACGATCAAACGAATACATATTTGTCCTTTAATTTCGAGCTTTGTGTTACCCAAAGTCTAGGAAAAAAAAATCAAAACAAATATTGTATAGGAAAAAGGGGGGAATGCATACAATCCAAGTTTAAGAATTTAAGATCTTTGTGTCCATCTCTTTTAACTCTAATCTCAAATTATACCCAACATTTCAAACGTCTCATTATCATAACGAATCGAATAGTAACTTTATATTTGGACTCTTAATGCTAATACATTTTTATACTACAAAGTTGCCGAAAAGCCTATCCTATACTCCTTCCGTCCCAGTTCACCCGCTCCCACGTAAAAATCGACCTCTTATTGGGAAAGGTGTATACACTACTCGGTTAATTAAAGTTCCAAAAAATTGGATAGCAAGTTAGAGAAAACTCTAATCTAACTCGCTATATAACTTTTTTGAAACTTTGATAAACCAATTAGTGTGTACAACCTTCTCAACACGGGGAGTATTTTGAAAATGGGGCGTTTGAACTGGGACGGAGTTCGTACACGAGATTGAAATTGAAATCTCATACGTACCATACTTTCCTTATCAATTTAAAATCAATATCCCTTGAATATATATGTTCATATTAAGAAAATGCTATACTTTACTGGTACACCATATTGGTAAAAAAAGAGGTTATACATCGAGAATTCCAGATACATGCATGATGCATTGGTCCCACCAACATATGGAGTATGATTTCTGTGGGGTAGGAATCCTATAGAGTTTACTTTTGGTAAAATTGATAAAGTTTGCTAAAAATTTATTTAAACATTTGGTAAAAGTGTAAAACCGTAAAAAAATGTGACAAGTGCCTAGAAAATGGAACAATTAATTTAAATAATTCTCCAAAAAACAAAATTTATCAAAATGGGGTTGTAAAAAACTTATTTATCGAAATGGGATGCACGTAGACTCGGATACTTGGGAGCCTGAAACTCGCCATGTCGCGTGGCGAGTTTGACGTGGGAACCTGAAACTCGCCATGGCGTGTGGCGAGTTTGTCGTATTTTAGATTCCCCCCACCCCACAAATTTGATTATTCTCCTTCTATCTCTCCTCACCTCATTCTCCCTCATCACATCATACGCCCTACTCAACCTTGCTAACTCCGCCATGGCTCGCGTGTTGTCCATCTCCGCCGTGGTCGCTTGTTGTCGTTGCTACTCGCATGCCGCCGTCAAGCTCACCACGGTGCCGAAAATAGGAGCTGGTTTAGGCTTATGATGGCGTTCATTTGGTGGGATCGAGCCACTTGAGAGGGTGGCGATTGAACCACGATAGCTGGACAAATATTCCAAAAGCTACTGCCGTGCAAATTAACATCAATATGTGCATCAATTGCTCCACTGATATTTGCACTTACCAATCCATTATTCTGATTTTCTTCAATTTCTAATTCAATTGAAAACAACCCTAGAAAAATATCAATCAATTGCAATTACAGTAACAAATATGGTTGAATCATACAAGTGAAATCATTATGTTGAAAGTAATTGGGATTTTGAAAGTGAAATTTTGAGGAGAGAGAAGAGTTACTGGGGAAGAGTAGGCACCAGGAAACATTGAGAGAGATGTCAAGGAGAACAAGCAAAATTGGAAAGAAAAAAGAAAAAAGAAAAAAAAAACTTAAAACACGCCATACGCCATGGCGAGTTTCAAGCTCCAGGTATCCGAGCCTAAGTGCACCCTAGTTTCACAAATACTTTTTTTTGGACCCCATTTCGATATTTTTTTAATTTTTTGAGAATTATTTGAATTAACCGTTCTAACAAAAGAATGTAATAATATTTAGCAATTGTGATTTGTGACATTAGTATGCTAGTGGGCACGGGTGAATCTCAATGTAACACTACGGAATATGGAAAGTGGATTATGGAGTTGGTTTGTCCCACATTGGGAAAATAAGGCTCATATCAGTTTATAATAGATTCCTACCATCATACTACCAACAATCGGTATATGGTACCCCGGGGGTATGTAGCTCTAGGTACCCCCCGGTTCAAGTGGTATATAATGAGTGAAAATTGAAATCTAATGAGTGGAATTTGAGAAATAATGAGTGAAAATTGGGAAATAATGATTGGAATAAAGTTGTATATAATGATTGGAAATTCAGAAATAATGACTGAAAATAAATAACGACTACAATGTTATATATAATGAGTGAAAATCGGAAGATAATGAGTGAACATTGAGAAATAATGAGTAAAAATTGTAAAATAATGAGTGAAAGTATATAATGAGTGAAATTGAGAAATAATGAGTGAAAATTGTAAAATAATGAGTGAAAGTATATAATGACTATAATGTGGTATATAATGAGTGAACAGTTAACCGGGGGGTACGTAGCTCTAGGTACCCCCGGGGTACCTAATAATTTGTGTACTACCAACAAGGCCTTCACCTTTTAGAGCCCACGAGAGGATATTTGGGCCTAAAGGGTGACTACCCATCTTATTGGACTGTGTTGCGACGGAAGGTAGATCGGGCTGTTACATATGGTATCCGAGCAACCCTGCGACCGCGTGTTGGGTGCTGGGGTGATGCCCAGACCAGCCGTCTAGCGGGAGAGATCTTGGACCTGTGTTGATGTTAGTATGGAATGGCCGAGGCGCGACGAGGATGTTGCGTTCTCTAAGTGGGGGAGTTTGTAACACTACGGAATATGGAAAGTGGATTATGGAGTTCGTTTGTCCCACATTGGGAAAATAAGGCTCATATGATCAGTTTATAATAGATTTCAACCATCATACTACCAACAAGGCCTTCACCTTTTAGAGCCCACGAGAGGATATTTGGGCCTAAAGGGTGACTACCCATCTTATTGGGTTGTGTTGCGACGGACGGTGGATCGGGTTGTGTTGCGACGGACGGTGGATCGGGCTGTGTTGCGACGGACGGTGGATCGGGTTGTTACACTCAATTCTCAACAATACTCGTTAAATAAGTAGGAAATAGGGTACCTTATTAAATCGATTCTCACATTAACAAAATGGCTCGATTCTTATAATATACTTTTTCGTGTTGGTTGAATAACTCGAATCCCAATCCGAGTTCCGAACCCACATTATTCAGCTCAAACCAAAAACAAATTATTACTACCAAATTGTGAATATGTGACAAATATCGAGAAAAGTGTATTACCAGTATTATTCTATCTCTCTCTCTTACACTCCCCCTATGAAATCGGACGTACTATCAGTATGATTTTCATACCAGCTACATCTTCGTTTTCCTCGCCGTTCTTCAACTCGGAATACTTCTTCTTCAATTCACTCAATGACACACATTTACGCCCAATTCCTTAAGCTCGGCGACGGATTTCACTTGGTCTTTGAAGTAACGCGGTCGCAGGGTTGCTCTGATACCATCTGTAACAGTCCGATCCACCGTCTGTCGTAACACATCCCAATAAGATGGGTAGTCACCTCTTTAACCCGTATATCCTCTCGTGGGCTTTAAAAGGTGAACGCCTTGTTGGTGGTATTATGGTAGGAATCTATTATAAACTGATCATATGAGCCTTAGTTTCCCAATGTAGGACAAACCAACTCCATAAACCACTTTCCAAATTCCGTAGTGGTACAATGAGTTTGGTTTACGTTGTCTAATCTATATTCGTTGTTGCGATTAGGATTTGTTATATTAATGCTTGCTTGACCTCTAAACAGAGTTTATAATAAACGGGAGTTGTGATTCTGTTTAGTGATTAGCCCTCTTATATTGATTAGGATTGTTTCACCACGGGAGTGGGTTGGTAGGACTAGCTGGAAATTATTATGCATACTTAATGCTTCTTATTACTTGATGATTTCACTACGGGAGTAAGATTTAGGTTAGTAATTGGATTAAACTATGATAGCCTCGCCAGGAAAAGCAGTTCTTTGCATAATCTCCCCTAATATATGTGTAATTGACTTGTTATGTGCTTTAATATCGTAGTAGATGCATGTCAGTGGGGATATGTCCACGACTCCACCGTAGGCCTTTAATTCATTGATTTACATCCTTTTCATTTACATTCTTGTTTGTTCGAATTGATACAATCACAAACCATTTCGACCATAGCGTAGCAGACTTCAATTCTTTAGATGACTTAGACATTTTTCATACCTCCATGAGACCGACCCGTTAGCTAAAACTACCGGTACGCTTGCGGTTAAATAAACACGTGACAAATTTTCATCTGCATCTTATAAAACGAGTTTTTTGCAAAGCTGCACCTTTTATGTTAAATTTGAGAAATTGCACATTTTTTCATTTCCGGCCAATTTTGACCACTCTGCAGCGTTGACCCGGCCTTACTCTTGCCCTTCAATTTCCCTCCAATTCCTCCCACCCCCCCCCCCCCCCACAAAACCCCAGAATTGTTAGAACAAGTCAACGTCAGGTCAACTCTAGAGAGTGGTCAAAATAGGTTGGAAATGAGAAAAGGTGCAGCTTCGCAAAAAAATAGATGTAAAAGGTTCACTTTCGCAAATTTTAACATAAAAAGTCGCAAAAAAATGGTTTTATAAATAAAGTGCGGTCTTGCAAATGTTACTAAATACAAAAATACTAGGAGTATTTGTTTTAAAAATAACGGAAAAATGACGTGGTACCCTTGAACTTTGACTGATTGTACATGGTATCCAACTTACCAAGTGTGTGCACATGGTACCCCTGAAGTTACTATTTTGTGCACATGGTACACAAATACAAACTTCTGTTAGATTTTTTCGTTAAATGATGTTAAATCAGTTAGTTGTTAGGTAAATTAGATGATTAAAGTTATTAATTAACAATTAGTGATGATTTTTAAATTAATAAAATTAAAAATAAAAATTAACATTTAGACTTTTTAAAACAAATCCAAAAAATATTTTTCATGAAAAAAAAAATCCAAAAAACTTGGTTTTTTTTCCTAAAAATACTATTTTTCTTTAAAGTATTCATAATTGTGCACATTGTACCCTTCAAGTTATCACTTCGTACACACGGTACCTCGAATATCGCGAATTTGCCCTCGCCTTTTCAGCACGTCGGTCGAGGAGTAGCCCTTAGGTGTTTGGCGCCCAACGGACCCTTTAATAAAATTTTAAATTTAAAATTCATAACATTTTGCACTTGATATCCCAAAAAAAATCAGCTTTTAAAAAAATTAAGAAAAAAATTGACATAAAAAAAATCAAATTTTCTTAAAATTTATCACATTTTTTTATTAAAAATTAATTCTATAATTTAATTAACTAATTACCTAACAACTAATCGACACATCATCACTTAATGGAAAAATCTAACGGAAGTTATTATTTGGGTACCATGTGCACAAAGTAGTAAATTCAGGGGTACCATATGCACAAAATTGTCAAATTAGGTACCATGTGTAATCAGTCAAACTTCGGGGGTACCACGTGAATTTTTCGTAAAAATAATTAAAAGTGCAGTAAATTTTGATGTATAATTTGGCAAATGATGGATTAGAAGGAAAAAAAGGACAATTGAGGGTCCTTGATGTTGGAATAAATCAATTCAAATTTCAATCTATTAATAGATCCGTAAAAATGTTGAATTTACTACCAATGTCATAAATTTACAGCAAATACGTTAATTTTACTACACAACCATATTTTTTATGGCATGCCATCTTTAATTTAGCACACTTGATTATGCTATAGACAATTTCGCCATTGTCTACATATAGACTCCAAGGATCATTCTTTTTGCTACTGTTTGAATAAGAATGCACATACATGCGCACTTTTATATATTACTTAAAAATTGTAACAAGATAGTGAGACGATACATTAATTAATCATCATCATAATCTTATTGAATTATGATAGTAGCTCCTCATAATTGACCTATTATTATTGATAGATTAAAAGTTGGAACGTCCTTCGAATGTCTGACCAAATTGCCAACCTTGTGGCACAACATTGTCAAGTTGAATCATTTTTCCATCACTAGCCGTTACCTGAAATGATAAGGGCTGCCCGTTATAAAGACCACTAGCTTGCCACTTCATACCCCAATTACGTGACATTTGTACCCAATCAGAATTCGAACCCTTGACCTTCATTCCGGTGACATCTCCGGCTCCGGCAACATTATACACTAGCACCATAAGAAAATTTGGGTTTCCGGAGATTTGAAGCTTGATACCTCCTTGTCTAATACAAGGAATCCTCCTATATTGTACCGGGACTATACCGGCCTTATACTGTGCGATCTTCACGAACATTGGTTCCGATAAATCAAAGTGTTGTGCCGGAGGGTTGCACCACGCTTGTGGACCGCCGGAAGGTGGGCAGAAGTTGGTGGTTGTGACCTGAATCGAACCTCCGATGCACCATTGTGAGTTTACACATTTGATCTCATAACATGTTCCACATTTTGCACCGTCGTTATAGAGAACTGTACTTAGTGCTGTTGTTGCTAATCCGTATCCGTCTTGGAATACGTCGTACCCACAAGAACCCACTGCATTATTCATGCAACGTAACACATTATTCAAAGTAATATAAGTTGTCGAATAATGTACTGTTGTCAGTTGTCACTCATTTGCTTATCAATTATATATAGGCGTAAAGAAGAAGATACAATAACTCGATCGAACAAGTCTCTAATATATTGATTAGACAAGACTATACAAACAAAGTTATGTATGGTGGAATTTTTAATAATAGGGAAAAGATTATTCAATGGTCAATTAATATTATATTAATTAATAGGCAAAACATTTACCTCGCACTCTGATCATATATGGATCATAGTGGTGAGATCGAGCACACTAGTGCATGAGTGAGTTTATAAAAATCAATGAGAGATAGATTCCATGAAATTTAAAATAAGTATAGTATAGTATAGTATACATTATTAACCATGATCGATTAAGAGCATCTGATAAAATGGACGAAAAATTATATTTTTTTTACACGTGGAGTAAACTTACTTCGAGTTTCACCTCCCGAGGCATCACCGTAAAATGTAGCATGAGCATCTGTCCAGTCTTGGGCAACTACGCCAGTAATGAAAGATACTGTGGCAAAATAACTCAAAACTTGGTAAAGATAGGGAGACATAGTTATGATAAAAAAAAATACAATTTAAATGAGTTGATTTTAATTTTATGAAGAATGGGTGAAATGTAAGTAGAGATGTTTTTATTTTTATATAGAACCCAAAAGGTTGTAATAACAAGGTATAATATCTCAAAAGGAAATAAAACAAGGTATGATACTATGATATCATGTACTGCCTCCATTTTATTAGATTATTTGCATTTGATTTGAATCTGTGAGAGGAATTCATGTTGATTCTATACACATTGATATTCAAACCATAAAAACTGAAAAAGTTACCATTTAGCTTGATCTTGTTTTTAGTTATATTGGAATAATTTGAATGAAATAAGAATTGTAATTATTGGATTTTGCTTTTGTGAAGATGGTAGATAAATCATACATATATTTTTAATATTAGATAAAATCATGCATATAGCATAAATAGAATATAATATTTTTTTCTAAAAATGTAAATTGATGATATTTTTGTGTACTATTTGTTTACAAAATTCTTTTTATATAAATGACGGTCAATATAAACCACTAAGGCCCTGTGCGATTGGACTGCATTTTTCTGATCTGATTTGATTTGATTTAAATTGAACTGATTTTGAATAAACTTGATTTGATTTGATCTGAACTGAATTAATTGACAAATTAACTACTATTAAACGAATTAATAACTAGAAATAGACTAGATTCATTGATTGTTATTTGGATAATTCTGATCAGATTTTATTTGATTTGAATAAAACTGATTTGATTTGATTTGATTTTATTTGAATAAATCTAATCTGATTTGAAAATATTGTTGAATAAGTTGAATCGCATAGGGCCTAATTGTGAGATATATATAAACAATCGAACTAATAGTAAGAAGAAACGAATAATAAAAATAAAGTTTGATTTTATTTAAGTGATGGCTTTAATCATTTGCGTAAGAGACATTACATTAAATCACCAAAGCCCTTAACAAGTGACCTTAAAAATTAGTCTGTCCTTCAAAAGTTTGCCCAAATTGCCAATTAGAAGGGGCAACATTATCAACTTCTAGAGTTTGCCCAGAGCTAATAGTCACCAAGAAGGACAACCCTTGTCCGGCCCAAGGCCCACCAGAAACTTGCCAATTCATGCCCCAATTACGTGACATAGTGACCCAGTAACCCGACGGACCCTTAATTTGCATACCCCTAACATCGCCCACACCTCCAACATTGTACACTAGTACTAGCAAAAAATAAGGGTTACCCTCAATTTGAAATTTTAGGCCACCATTTTTGTAACAAGTGATTCTCCTATATTGCACGGGAACGATACTGGCCTTGTACTCGGCCATTGCCACGAACATTGGTTGCGATAAATCGAAGTGGTGGTTTGGAGGATTGCACCACGCTTGCGGCCCGGTCGATGGCGGGCAGAAGTTGGTGGCTGTGACTTTGATGGTACCAACACCGGGTTTGCACCATTTCGAGTTTACAAATTTTATTTCATAGCATGATCCACAACTTGCTCCATTGTTGAATAATGCCGTACTTAGAGCTGTTGTTTACCGTCAAGCTCATCCCGGTGCCGAAAATAGGAGCTGGTTTAGGCTTACGATGTCGTTCATTTGGTGGGATCGAGCCACTTGAGAGGGTGGCGATTGAACCACGACAGCTGGACATGATATATATTCCAAAAGCTACTGCCGTGCAAATTAACATCAATATGTGCATCAATTGCTCCACTGATTTTTGCACTTACCAATCCATTATTCTGATTTTCTTCAACTTCTAATTCAATTGAAAACAACCCTAGAAAAATATCATAATCAATTGCAATTACAGTAACAAATATGGTTGAATCATACAAGTGAAATCATTATATTGAAAGTAATTGGGATTTTGAAAGTGATAATTTGAGGAGAGAGAAGAGTTACTGGGGAAGAGTAGGCGCCAGAAAACATTGAGAGATGTCAAGCAGAACAAGCAAAATTGGAAAGAAAAAGAAAAAGAAAAAAAGAACTTAAAACACGCCATGCGCCATGGCGAGTTTCAAGATCCCAGGTATCCGAGCCTACGGGCACCCTAGTTTGACAAATACTTTTTTTTGGACCCCATTTTGATATTTTTTAATTTTTTTAGCATTATTTGAATTAAACGTTGTAGCAAAAGAGTGTAATAATATTTAGCAATTGTGACATTAGTATGCTAGTGGGCACGGGTTAATCTCAATTCTCAACAACACTTGTTAAATTAGTAGGAAATAGGGTACCTCATTAAATCGCTTCTCAAATTAACAAAATGACTCGGTTCTTATCATATACTTTTTCGTGTTGGTTGAATAACTCGAATCCCAATCCAAGTTCCGAACCACATTTTTCAGCTTAAAACAAAAACAAATTATTACTACCAAATTGTGAATATGTGACAAATATCGAGAAAAGTGTACTACCAGTATTATTCTTACTCTCTTTCTCACACTCCCCCCTAAAAAATCGAACGTACCACCAGTATGATTTTCATACCAGCTACATCTTCGTTTTCCTCCCCGTTCTTCAACTCGGAATACTTCTTCTTCAATTCACTCAATGACATACATTTACGCCCAATTCTTTAAGCTCGGCGACAGATTTCACTCGATCTTTGAAGTAACGCGGTCGCAGGGTTGCTCTGATACCATCTGTAACAGTCCGATCCACCGTCTATCGCAACACAACCCAATAAGATGGGTAGTCACCTCTTTAACCCGTATATCCTCTCGTGGGCATTAAAAGGTGAACGCCTTGTTGGTGGTATTATGGTAGGAATCTATTATAAACTGATCATATGAGCCTTAGTTTCCCAATTTAGGACAAACCAACTCCATAAACCACTTTCCAAATTCTGTAGTGTTACAATGAATTTGGTTTATGTTGTCTAATCTATATGCGTTGCTGCGATTAAGATTTATTATATTAATGCTTGCTTGACCTCTAAACGGAGTTTATAAACGGGAGTTGTGATTCTTGTTTAGTGATTAGCCCTCTAATATTGATTAGGACTGTTTCACCACGGGACTGGTTGGTAGGACTTATTACTTGATCATTTCACTATGAGAGTAGGATTTAGGTTAGTAATTGGATTAGACTATGATAGCCTCGCCAGGATAAGTAGTTCTTTGCATAATCTCCCTTAATCTATATGTATTTGACTTGCTATGTGCTTTAATATCGTAGTAGATGCATGTTAGTGGGGATATGTCCACGACTCCACCAAAGGCCTTTATTTCATTGATTTACACCCTTTTCATTTACATTCTTGTTTGTTTGAATTGATACAATCACAAACCATTTCGACCATAGTGTAGCAGACTTCAATTCTTTAGACGACCTAGACATTTTTCATACCTCCCTGAGAACGACCCGTTAGCTAAAACTACCCGTACGCTTGCGGTTAAATAAACATGTGACAAATTTTCATCTGCACCTTATAAAACCAGTTTTTTTGCGAAACCGCACCTTTTATGTTAAATTTGCAAAATTGCACATTTTCTCATTTCCAGCCAATTTTGACCACTCTACGGCGTTGACCCGACCTTACTCTTGCCCTTCAATTTCCCTCCAATTCCTCCTCCCCCCCCAAAAACCCCTAAATTGTTAGAACAAATCAACGTCAGTTCAACTCTGGAGAGTGGTCAAAATTGGTTGGAAATAGGAAAAGGTGCAGCTTTGCAATAAAATAGATTTAAAAGGTGCAATTTCGCAAAATTTAACATAAAAGGTGCAGTTTCGCAAAATTAACATAAAAGGTCGCAAATAAATGGTTTTATAAAGTGCGGTCTCGGAAATGTTTTTAAATACAAAAATAATAGGAGTATATGTAGACAACTGAAAAAATTGTCTATGACTAATTTGTTTTAAAACTAACGAAAAATTCACGTGGTACCCTTGAACTTTGACTGATTGCACATGGTACCAAACTTACCAAGTGTGTGCACATGGTACCCTGAAATTACTATTTTGTGCACATGGTACCCAAATGCTAACTTCTGTTAGATTTTTTCGTTAAATGATGTTATATTAGTTAGTTGTTAGGTAAATTAGTTGATTATAGTTATTAATTAATAATTAGTGATGATTTTTAAATTAATAAAATTAAAAAAAAAATTAACATTTTAGATTTTTTAAAACAAATCCAAAAAAAAAATTTCATGAAAAAAAATCCAAAAAACTTGGTTTTTTTTTCATAAAAATATTATTTTTCTTAAAAAGTATTCATAATTGTGCACATGGTACACTTCAAGTTATCACTTCGTACACACGGTGCCCTCGAATTCATAACATTTTTCACATGATATCCCAAAAAATTTCAGCTTTTAAAAAAAAATTAAGAAAAAAATTGAAATAAAAAAATCAGATTTTCTTAAAATTTATCACATTTTTATCAAAAATTAATTCTATGATTTAATTAACTAATTACCTAACAACTAACCGACACATCATCACTTAACGGAAAAACCTAACGGAAGTTATTATTTGGGTACCATGTGCTCAAAGTAGTAACTTCAGGGGTACCATATGCACAAAGTTGTCAAGTTGGGTACCATGTACAATCAGTCAAACTTCGGGGGTACCACGTGAATTTTCCGTAAAAATAATTAAAGGTGTAGTAAATTTTGTTGTATAATTTGCAAATGATGGATTATAAGGGAAAAAGGACAATTAAGGGTCCTTGATGTTGGACCTTGACCTTGACCTTGACGTTGACCTTCATTCCGGTGACATCTCCGGCTCCGGCAACATTATACACTAGCACCAGAAGAAAATTTGGATTTCCGGAGATTTGAAGCTTGATACCTCCTTGTCTAATACAAGGAATCCTCCTATATTGTACCGGGACTATACCGGCCTTATACTGAGCGATCTTCACGAACATTGGTTCCGATAAATCAAAGTGTTGTGCCGGAGGGTTGCACCACGCTTGTGGGCCGCCGGAAGGTGGGCAGAAGTTGGTGGCTGTGACCTGAATCGAACCTCCGATGCACCATTGTGAGTTTACACATTTGATCTCATAACATGTTCCACATTTTGCACCGTCGTTATAGAGAACTGTACTTAGTGCTGTTGTTGCTAATCCGTATCCGTCTTGGAATACGTCGTACCCACAAGAACCCACTGCATTATGCATGCAACGTAACACATTATTCAAAGTAATATAAGTTGTCGAATAATGTACTGTTGTCAGTTGTCACTCATTTGCTTATCAATTATATATAGGCGTAAAGAGGAAGATACAATAACTCGATCGAACAAGTCTCTAATATATTGATTAGACAAGATTATACAAACAAAGTTATGTATGGTGAAATTTTTAATAATAGGGAAAAGATTATTCAATGGTCAATTAATATTATATTAATTAATAGGCAAAACATTTACCTCGCACTCTGATCATATATGGGTCATAGTGGTGAGATCGAGGACACTAGTGCATGAGTGAGTTTATAAAAAATAATGAGAGATAGATTACATGAAATTTAAAATAAGTATAGTATAGTATAGTATTGTATAGTATACATTATTAACCATGATCGATTAAGAGCATATGATAAAATGGACGGAAAATTATATTTTTTTATACGTGTTGTAAACTTACTTCGAGTTTCACCTCCTGAGGCATCACCGTAAAATGTAGCATGAGCATCTGTCCAGTCTTGGGCAGCTACGCCAGTAATGAAAGATACTGTGGCAAAATAACTCAAAACTTGGTAAAGATAAGGAGACATAGTTATGATAAAAAAAAAAATACAATTTAAATTACAAGCAATTTGTTTTATTTCTTTAATGAGTTGATTTTAATTTTATAAAGAATGGGTGAAATGTATGTAGAGATTTTTTTTTTTTATATAGAAACCAAAAGGTTGTAATAACAAGGTATAATATCCCAAAAGGAAATAAAACAAGCAAGGTATGATATCATGTAATACAAACTAATTGTCATACAAATAAAGTAGAGTGATGATATTGGGTGGATTTTGCATCCACATTCATGGTTGGGTGGATCTTGGTTCTATCACATTGATATTCAAACCATAAAACTTAAAAAGTTACCATTTAGCTTGATCTTGTTTTTTATTTTATTGGAATAATTGGAATGAATAAGAATTGTAATTATTGGATTTTGCTTTTGTGAAGATGGTAGATAAATCATACATATATGTTTAATATTAGATAAAATCATACATAAATAGAATATTGTTTTCTAAAAATGTAGATTTGGTCGTTTTAAATTTTCTTTTTTCTTTTTTCTTTTTTAAGGTAGTCATATTCATGTCAAAAAACTAAAAGATTGAAACTTTTGTTTTTTTTTCCTAAAGCTTCATTAGGTGGGTCATGTTCTCTTAATCTAAAAGTTTTTGATTGAATCTAATTTCATTAAATCTGAATAACAAAATTAATGTAATTAAGTTAAACGAAAGAAAATGTTCCTTTACAAAAATCGTGTTATTACTAGTATTCTTGTTGTTGTTGTCATCTTCGTCATTATTATAATTCATTATCATAATCACAAAATCTCATTGCATTATAAGATTTACTTTTTTTTTTGGATGAATAAAGAGTCTACTATTCTACATTTTATAAAGCAGTCACCAAGGTCCTTGCTAATAGATTGCAAACTGTTCTTGCTGACGTAATTGGGAAGGAGCAAGCTGCATTTATTAAGGGGAGAAATATTTTTGACAATATCATGACTTCTCAAGCTTTGGTGAAGGGTTATGATAAAACACACACCAGATGTCTGATAAATAAAAGTGGATATCCAAAAAGCTTTTGATTCACTCAATTGGGGGTTATTGAGCGTATGCTCACTGCAATGAACTTCCCTAATCAATTCATTAGCTGGATTATGGGTTGTGTCACCTCACCATACTACTCCCTTAAGATAAATGGTAATTATGAAGGTTTCTTTCCAGGAAAGTGTGGGATCAGGCAGGGGGGATCCATTATCTCCCTACATGTTTGTCTTGAGTATGGAAATACTCTCAAGATACTTGAGAGACATGGTCAAAGTTGCTCAGTTTTCTCTTCACCCAAAATGTAGCAAAGTGAAATTGACTCATCTGGTTTTTGCTGATGATTTGATTATCTTTACCAGAGGAGATGTCCCTTCAACCCAAGCTGTAGTTCATTGCCTTGACATTTTTGCTAGGATCTCAGGGCTCAAAGCAAACCAGGCCAAAACAGAAATTTATTTTGGTGGCATAAAAGATGAGGTTAAGAACCAGATACTGCAAGTTACAGGTTTCACTAAGGGGAAATTCCCATTTAGATACTTGGGACTTCCTCTCCACTCCAAGAAACTGAAGACTGAACTCTACCAAATGCTCATGAGCAAGATCAGAAAAGGCATTCAGCATTGGTCTTCAAAACTTCTATCTTATGCAGGAATGGTTTAGTTAATCAATGTTGTTATCTTTGGGCTAGAAAATTTCTGGTGTGCCAGCATTTTACTCCCAAAAAGTGTTGTTAAGAAAATCAATAAAGCTTGCAAGGATTTTCTATGGAGCATTGAGGAAGGCCACAGGAAAATGAGTTTCAAAAGCTGGGAAAGCTCTTGCAAACCTAGTAATGAAGCTGGCTTCAATATCAAAGAAATCTTGTCCTGGAATAAGGCTTTAATGTGTAAGTGGATTTCTGCTCTCATTCAAAATCAAGATAGCATCTGGACAGATTGGGCTAAAGCTTACTGTATTAAAAGAGGGGATTTCTGGGAAGTAGAGTGCAAGATGAATAGCCCTGAGAGCTGGAAAAGAATCATGAAAATCATGGATGAAATCCTTAGAAGAGAGGGGGATAAAGAGGCTGCCTGCAGACTGGTTACAGGTTGGTCTTCAGGAGGTAAATTCAATATGACAAAAGCTTATGACTATTTCAGAATTTCCTCTCCTAAGTTGAGATGGAGCAAGACTGTTTGGGACTCAGTCATTATGCCCAAGCATGGTTTCATAACCAGCTTAGCTGCTCAAAACAAGTTAGCCACCATTGATAATATCAAGAAAAGAGGTATTCCTATCATCGATCAATAGGTGTATACTCTGCAAAAAAGCTGAAGAATCCCACTGTCACCTCTTCTTTAATTGTGATTTCTCTGCTGAAATTTGGCAGAGCATTCTCACTTGGTTAGGGATGCAAAATAGGAGTTGGAGGCTCAAACATGAGCTTGATTGGCTGGCAAAGCATCGGAATCAGAGGCATTGGAGGATCAAAAGGGCGAAATGCTGCATTGCAGCAACTGTCTACTGTATTTGGAGAGAACGAAATCAAAGGATTTTTGCAAATTCTCAACAAGACAGTAAGATGATAGTCTTTAGTATCAAGTATCTAGTGTGTGTTAGGCTTTATAGTTGGCTCAAAAATGTTGTTAATGACGAGATAGTCAATAGTTTAAGTGCCAATTAGGTGCTTCTAGTGGTTCCTATTTTTTGTAAGATCTCGATTTTATTCCCTTTATGGATGCATAAAATTCCTAAATTCTTACAAAAAAAAAGAGTCTACTATTTTCTTGGAAAAATTAAAGTCTATACCCAATTTCAAACATAATCTAGTTGAATCACTTTTGTTATTGTAGATCTACTCGTATAGTCGTATTTTAATAGAGACATAATTTTGTTCAAAGTAACATAACGATCGCGTAGATACGCCACATTGTTCAATGGCATTAAAATCGCCAAAGCCTACGACTGCAGAGGAAATTTAGTTAAGTATAGTACTACACTCTACACCACAGGGACGAAGCCAGGAAAGAAGTTGAGGGGGGCTCATATACTAATGCGTGTTTTGTTTGATTTTATTTTGTTAGTGATATGATAAAAAATGTTAATAAATTCTTACGTAATAGAATAACTCGTGAGGGAAAAAAAATTGCTCAATATCAGACACGATTGGTAATAAAGAATAATAAGAAAAACCATTATGAAGAAAAAAAAAGATAAAAAATAAAACTATGAGTGATCGAAAAAATGATGAAATTAAATTTGGTACAAAGGAAAAAAACGATAGAAAAAAAAAGGATGAAAATACATAAATTATTAAATAAACTTTACAAGAAAAGGAGAGAAGAAGAAAAAAAGGGAAAAGGAAGGAAGAATAATGTGAGCGAAGGGATTCGGACCACAGTCACACAAATACACAAGGAGAAGAGTTGCTCTTTTCCACCAGACCAAGTTCAATTTTCAGTATAACTTGGCAGATGTAAACTATACTCCGTATATCTCAAATTATGAGGGGGGGCTGGGACCCCTGTAGGCCCCAACATAGCTCCGTCCCTGCTACACCACACAAGTTATCTATTCCATCACAATTCACGAAATACATATACACCATCTAAAATCTTAGATATAGATTATAGCCCGATTGTTAACAATGTTTGTAACATACATGGTGAAATTGTATCGTCAACTATTTTCTGAATATTAAATATTTAAATCGATTTTTTTTGTGTACTCATTGTAACAAATATATTTTTATATAAATGACGGTCAATATCTACCATTAAATGTGAGATATAAACAATCGTACTGATAGTAAGAAGAAACAAAAAATAAAATAAAGATCGATTTTATTTTTTAAGTGATGACTGTAATAATTTGCGTAAGAGACATTACATTAAATCACCAAAGCCCTTATTAAGTTATTAAGTGACCTTAAAAATTAGTTTGTCCTTCAAAAGTTTGCCCAAATTGCCAATTAGGAGGGACAACATTATCCACTTCTAGAGTTGTCCTGGAGCTAATAGTCACCAAGAAGGACAACCCTTGTCCGGCCCAAGGCCCGCCAGAAACTTGCCAATTCATGCCCCAATTACGTGACATAGTAACCCAATTACCCGACAAACCCTTGATTTGCATACCCGTCACATCGCCCGCACCTCCAACATTGTACACTAGTACTAGCAAAAAATAAGTGTTACCCTCAATTTGAAATTTGAGGCCACCATTTTTGTAACAAGTGATTCTCCTATATTGCACGGGAACGATACCGGCCTTGTACTCGGCCATGGCCACGAACATTGGTTGCGATAAATCGAAGTGGTGGTTTGGAGGATTGCACCACGCTTGTGGCCCGGTCGATGGTGGGCAGAAGTTGGTGGCTGTGACTTTGATGGTACCGACACCGGGTTTGCACCCTTTGGAGTTTACACATTTTATTTCATAGCATGATCCACAACTTGCTCCGTTGTTGAATAATGCCATACTTAGAGCTGTTGTTTGTAGCCCGTAACCATCTTGGAACACGTCGTAACCACAAGCTCCCTCTGTAAGGTGATACCATGCAATGCAAGTAATAAAATACTAATTAGTTTGGAATTATGTTCGTAAATCGTAATCACTGTTGATTTGGTGCTTAATAATGTTTTTTCTAATTACTATATATATGATTAAATGCTAAAGCTAAACTCATCATTATGGAACGTCGTCAAATTATACTCCTTTAATTTCATTCTTTCAAGTGTGTTCAAAATTTATACTAAAAAACTATAGAAATAACAATTTAATTAGGGGAAAAGAAGTCACAAAAACATTACCGATTCTATAGATCAGAAATGTTTGATATTACCGATTCTACACAAATAATTTATTCATTAGACAAACTAACTAACATCACTACGTTATTATCGTCCACTTACATTACTACCTTACTAAATTATAAGAAATGTTACTTTGATGTGCAAAAAAAAGTTGAAAATGCTAGCAATTTTGTTTATTTCTTTTAACAAACTTACTTTCAGTGTCATGTCCTTGACTATCACCATAAAATGTCGCATGTGCATCTATCCAATCCTGAGCAAATACTATCGTAACAAAAGCCGTAATGGCTAGAACTCCAAATGCAAAATGAGAAAAATGAGACATCGTGGTTGGGAAACAACGTAACTAGAAACAAAATCGAATTAAGAATATGATAAAGTACGAATAAAAAGCAGGGTGTGTAAGTGATACTTATAGAGTTATAGTTTGATAAGGGATCAAATGTGAAGAGACAGTTTAATCATACTTGCATGTAAATAGAAAAGAATAATAGAATATGGTTACAATAATGAAAGATAAATCTAAAAAAAGGATGCATGCAAAAAATGTAAATTATTGAAATGGAGACGTACTAATGCTTCTTAATTGTAAACTCTAATTAACCATTAAGCAACAATTATGGATCGATTTACCTTTAAATGAGTTCATTTTGTTTCACCTCGATCAGACCATTTATTTGTTGATTCCGGATTTCGAGTCGGACATGTTTCATGATTATATGGACAACAAATTCTTTATATGATCAATACGCTACTAGATCAACATATATCTTGTCAATTATCTAAATGCTTCACAAAAATTCCATTATAATGAACCATGTATGTCATCCCTTTACTTTATTGTGTGCTGACACATTCTTCGTAGATAACATTACGAATAATATGTTAACTATCATTTTCTTTTGGGATTATCTGCCACGACTACTCATCCATATTTCCCCTTTTCACTCGAAATAATCCTAAATGTTTTTTCTTTTTTAGATCACCTAAATGTTAGAGTCTAAGAGCGAAGATTAGGTGAAAATGCGTGTGGGCAAGGAGGAAGGAAGATCCCCACTCATTTCATTAAGTGTTTGATTTAAGTTGACGTGACCCAAAACAGATTAATGCTCATGTAACTATTTCACCGTAAAAATTACAAGACTTCCATTATTATGTGACAATGTATATACGAAACTGAGCTCGACAAATTTCGTAATCGGTCAACAGGTGCAACATAGGCTATTGATCTTCTTTACTCTCCTGAAAAAACATTTATCAAAAATAACTTTCGATAGCTTTATTATGTGATAATGTATATAGGAAACTGAGCTCGACAAATTTCATAAAAACATTTATCAAACATAACTTTATTAGTTAAAAATAAAAACAAGTTTCTTTTTTATCCAAGAATGAAGGAAAAGGAAAATAGGGTAGGAAAAAAAAAACCTAGAATTTCACAAAGATTTATTTTGAAAATGAGAAAAAAAAAAAGAAAACCTAGAATTTTACAAAAAGTATTGTTTAAAATGCGGTGAGCGTGGATCGAACACGCGACCTTCAGATCTTCAGTCTGACGCTCTCCCAACTGAGCTATCCCCGCTTTTTGACGTAAATCATTCGTTCAATATATTTAATTACTTCATAACATTAACCCGAAGGTAAACGGGTGCCCGAGCACTTAAAATAAGTACCAAAACCTTACAAAACAAAAACCCTTATTTCTCATTTCTTTCATTCCAGCGCAGCTACCTTCATCTCCTCTGCCCCCCAAAAACCCTAACCAGAAGAGAGAGAAAGTTAGGAGAGAGAAAGAGAGAGAAAAAAAATCATGGAAGGAGTAGCAGTCGCAAGAGTATCCAAAGCTGTCAAGGATGTCTCCCCTCACGATTTCGTCAAAGCTTATGCTTCACACCTCAAGCGCTCTGGCAAGGTCTTTCTTCCCTCTCTCTCTCCTGTTTATTCCTATTTTTTTTTTACATTTCTTATGTGTCGTTAGGACTTATGATCTACTGTTAATTACTGGTTTTAAGAGTTAGATTAATCGTTTTTGTTGAGTTGATTTGTATGTGGATTGTGTAAAATGTGGATTTGATTGTGTTGTGGAATGTTTAGTTGTGTTGAGTGAATTAGAAGTTTGAACAAGTTCATATGTACTTGATGCGGTAAGGATTTAGATTTTGTAGAAAACGTTAGATATTATGTAGCGTGTAGATTACGATTTCATGTTGTTATATCGCCGGCGAGATCCTGCACGTTTGCCGTCGAGATGTTGTCGGTTTCGTACTTTCTATGGTATCATCGAATCGTTGTTCTACTTCGCCTGTTTCGGCGATTTTTATGGTTAACGTAGTGAAGTTTGAGATCATTTTGGATCGTGTTGGACGCAACCTTATGGGTTTATGGTTGTCTCTCTTAACGCCTGTTGCGTATTCATGTTTTAGATGGAATTGCCACACTGGACTGACATTGTGAAGACCGGAATTCACAAGGAACTCGCTCCATATGACCCTGACTGGTATTACATCAGAGCTGGTACGTGTGTGGATAATTGCGTTCGTTCCTAAGTAGCTCTTGCTGTTTCGTAGTCTTTAGAATGACATGTGTGTAATTATAGCATCTATGATTTCATTCGACCTATTCGAATTGCCATTGTGATTTGTGACTGCTGCCTAGTATGATACTGTATCGGTTGAAAACTTACTAGCCTTGAATGTTGTTTGGCGTTTAATTTTGAATGCTTTGGGTTGCGAAATTGGAGAGTGAAAATGTACTGCAATACTTCGGCTATTATTTTGTTTGGTGCTATAGATGGTAATTTTGAGTGGATTATCAAGATGTCTCGTTGTTGTGCCACCTGTTTTTGGCTCGTACCTGGAACTGCTGGACTATGATGGTTGATGACAAAACACGTGTATGAATTCAGCAAGCTACTTCACTCTCATTTTGTCTGGGTGTATTGCTGTAGTTTAAGATATGTATTGAGTTGAAATGAATTTGTAGTTAGTTAAGGGCCTGTTTGGTATCGATTTCTGTTTGCAGTTTTTTTGAAAACCAATGTCCCGTTTTTGAAAACCAGAAAAAGTGGTTTTCAGTTGTCAGTTTTCATTTTCTATGACTCTTATAGAATCAAACAATTAAAAGTTAATTTTGTAAATTATTTAACTAAATTTTTTTACGCGAAAAACCAAAAACTGAAAATGGCAGTGATACCGAACGGGTCTAAGCTATTCACATTTGATTATAGTGTGGTTGCCTGAGCAAGTGATGGTACTCGTCATATGATAGGGTCACTATATTTTAATATTATGAGGGGTACTATTACAATGTTGGCTTGTGGTTCTTTGTTTTCTTAGGACTCTTTAGGCCTAAATTATCATACTCGTACTAGAAACTTTTCTATATTATTGGGTATTATACTAGAAAGGCCTACATGGTTCATTCGCTATATATCACTTTTGTTAATTGTTTCTTCGTGATTGGCAGCTTCCATCGCTAGGAAAGTCTACTTGAGGGGTGGAATTGGAGTCGGTGGGTTCAAGAGGATCTATGGAGGAAGCAAGAGAAATGGAAGTCGTCCACGACACTTCTGTTTGAGCAGTGGCTCTGTTGCTCGCCACATTCTACAACAATTGGAGAGCATCAACATCATCGAAATTGACCCCAAGGGGTGAGTTAATTTCTTTGTGACTGTTGCTTTTGTTGCAGATTGTTTTTTTTAGTAGAGCCTTATCTAGCTAATTTACCCATTATGGCATTATGATGTACTGCACCTAGATTACGATGAATTAACATTATGCTCATGAAGAATCAACTAATAAGTCTCTCTTGTCTGGCAGTGGGAGGAAGATCACTTCAAGTGGCCAGAGGGATCTCGACCAAGTTGCTGGCAGAATTGGTGCTGAAGCCATCTAAGGAACTAGCTGTCCTCTAGCTGCCCTCCGGTGTAGCTGTTTTGAGTTTAAATGAGAGTTAGATGTAGAGTGAACTGAATCATATTTCTACCTCTTATGGCCTATGAAAAACTTGTTATCGGAGTAGTTTATGCCCTGTGCTAGATTTTGACCTTTTTTTTTTGTTACAGAAGCAAGTTTTTTGCTGTTTGAGTTGTGAAATTATCGTCTGGTTTCCTCCAAATGCTGTCTTGTTCATCCCAGTTACATTGGTGTTGAGCAGCTGCTGATTTTCAAATGTGTTCTTTCATTAGATATCGGTGTGTCAGAGACTCAGAGCAGCTGTTCATTAAATCGACGTGTTTTGAATTCCTTTGATCTTTCATTATGTGCTACAAAATAGCAGTGGCCGCCCCCATTGCTTGTCAATGATCATGCATTTCTCTGCCCTATAGAGTAAACCAAAGTCCTTTAAACCGACTTTGAGCTCGAGTCGATTGGGTAAAAGCTTTAACCTTTCCATCACTTTAGTGGTTTGATGTCTTGTTGAAGTTTCTTTGTGGCTTTATTACCTGTCTATAGAAAGCAAACTTGGTAAATCCTGCAAATGCTTTGTGACTTACTATACAAATAGCGTCCGAATGCATTTGGGTACATAAGAGCTGACTTATGTTCAGCATTGCCGATGGATATATATAACCGGCTCGAATTCGAACTAAATAATCTAATGAGAATAAACCACTCTCTAAGACTCTCCGGAGTCGCCTTCTTCTAAACACTTACACCTGAAGCCAGAGGAATGGTAAGAAGAATCATACTAAGTTCCGGGACCCACAAAAGAAGAGAAAATAAGTGAGTAATAAAAAGAAGACGACAAAAGCAGGCGCATCACCGACCGCCACGTGTATCGAAATCACCAAGATTCTTTCGTATCTCTCCTCACGTCGGCATTCTCAATTTTTTTTCATCGGATTCTCTCTCCTCTCTCCGCTCGAAGCACCCATACACACAAAAATCTAACAATTAAACCCCCCCAAATTTCAGAAATAACCAAATACAAAACAAAACGAAGGATTAATTTCCAAAATATTATTAAATTAAAGGAAAAAAAAAGAACAATTTTTTTGGAAGAAGAATAAACTGGAAAAATTGAAAAAAAAGGAAATAAATTAATTTATATATTTTCCCTCCTCTTTTTTTTTTTTTTTTTTTTTTTTTCCCCTTTAATCCTTTGTGATTCTTATTATTTCATTTGATTTGATTCTCTCTTTCTCTCTCTCCTCTAGGGTTTGCGCAGCTTGGTATGTCTCACTTTCATTCTTATTCTGTATTTAATTTGTTTAATTTCTCATTGGAAATGTTAATTTGTAATGATTACGTGTTAATGACGCTAGTTTTTGAGTTGTGTTTATGCGAAGTTAGTGCCTGTTTTTAATTAATTTTGGTAGTGAATTAGGTCAGGTTATGCTGAAATGTGATCTTGAAGCTTAATTTGAACTCATGGAGTTTACGGAATTCAGTATTATGCGTTGATTACTTAATTCAATGTGGTTTTTGAGATGAAAAAAAAAAAGCGAAATTTTGTACCTAAGTGGTAGTAGAGTGACTGACTGTGAGGGTTCTAGGGTTATGGAATTGATGAGAAGGAGCTAATGATATCTTTGATTAGAGGCTGTTTTCGTTGAATCTCGAGGCACTAGCGCGGTTTTTGGGCAGTGGCGGAGCCAGGACTAAAAGTTGGACTGGGCCGAAACTTATTTATCGGAGTTGGGAGGTTTACCTAGTAGCTAGATCGATAATTCGATATCTAGATGGTTAGAAACTTAGAATGAGGTGCAAAGCGTATATATGTTTTGTGTAAGGCTAATATTTCTCGTACTAGTAGGTTGTATTTTAGGTCAAATGGGGTTTTTATTTATTTTTTGTGTTTCTTGCAGGTTTGTCTGATTTTCCTGTCACGCATATTGGTGGGGGTGGAGGTATAGATTATTCGAAGTTGTAGCTTGAGTGATACACGACTAGGTTTACGGTTGGAAGTTGTTGATAGATATTAGGAAACTCTGAAGGACTTTGAGTTACTAATAGGGATTGTTTTAAAGGAGATGTTATTGGGTGGAGATGCTGAGATCAGCATTAGTTTGGTTTGGGATTGATGTTGGTTAAGCAGGAAGAGGGCTTCGTGTTATGTGACGTTGGCTTGTTATGATTTGTTGTTGAGTATGTGACTTTTTGTTCGTGAAATGTTGGCTCAACTTCTGTAAGTGAAGTTCTAGACCTTTCTTTCATCTTGATCGGTGCAGAAAGAAGCTTTGTGTTAATAGGTATTTTTTGAGATTTATTTATGTTTTCAAAGGTTACGGTTTGAAGGATGGATGATCTCCCTGATCTGTTTGCTGGTAAAAATCTAGCTGATGTGACCGAGTCACGTTTCTTTATCCTCTCTTGTTTTGTTGCTGGCCTCATCGGGATTGTTACAATAGCATTTACTGCTTTCCAATGGAGAAGAAACATCAATTTGACCTGGATGAAAGCCATAGCCAGGTCCAAGAAAAATCCCAAGTCAAGGAACAAAGCTCCTGAAACTTCCCATACTTGGATTTTGGAGCCTGTAACCCGTGCAAAAAATCTCAATTGTTGTGTATGCTTAAAATCGTTGTCCCCTTCACAGACTCTTGGACCTATGGTTCCCTCGGACAACTTTTTCTATCGCTGCCATATCTGTGGGGCTGCTTCTCACCTGGGCTGTTCCTCAAATGCACACAAGGATTGCAAGTGTGTCTCAATGGTGGGTTATGAGCATGTAGTACACCAATGGGCTGTTAGGTGGGTAGAGGTCACAGATCAGACCGATGAAACTTCTTTTTGTAGCTTCTGTGAAGAGCCTTGTAGTGCATCGTTTCTTAGTGGATCTCCTATTTGGTGTTGCCTGTGGTGCCAAAGGCTTGTTCATGTTGATTGTCATACCAGCATGTCTAATGAGACTGGGGACGTATGTGATCTGGGGTCTTTGAGAAGGGTGATCTTATCTCCACTCGTTGTTAGGGAATTGAACCCGATGACGTCTGGTGGAATCTTGAGCTCAATTACTCAGGGTGCTAATGAAATTGCGTCCACTGTGCGTGGTCGTATAAGAAGCCAAAGCAAGAAGCATAGACCTAGCAATGGGTCTACAGATGATACAGGTAGCAGTAACAATACTTCTGACGCCACAGATGGTCACACTGGAACAACAATATTAAATGGCTCTCATAACGTGGAGGAGAAGTGTAATGGTAGTGGGAACTTAGGAGATCAGAAATGTAGTGATCTGGATAAACATACAGATTCAAAACCAGATCTTCGTAGAAGCTTGTCAGATTCAAAACCAGATCTCAGTAGAAGCCTGTCAATCAACCAGAAAGATGACTCACAGGTTGTAAGAAGGCAAAAACACGCAATTCTTGATCTGCCAGCTGATGCTAGACCGCTCCTGGTGTTTGTCAATAAGAAGAGTGGGGCTCAGAGAGGGGACTCACTTCGGCTGCGATTAAACATGCTTTTAAATCCTGTTCAGGTTTGTCTGTACGATTTCTTTTTGCTCAATGCCAGTCAATTGTAGGCATGCTTTTCCATGGCGATTAATATTTCATGTATTTAAAATTTATGTGTAGGAGGTGTAGATCTTTGCCCTATCTATTTGTACTTCCTTCAGTATTCATTTCCTTCTATGTTCTGCTAATATGTCTCTATTTCAATTGGAGATCTAACCAATTCATTCGATACAGGTTTTTGAGTTAGGTCCTAACCAAGGACCTGAGGTGGGCTTGTATATGTTCAGAAAAGTGGCTCATTTCCGAATTCTTATATGTGGAGGAGATGGTACTGTTGGTTGGGTGCTAAATGCTGTAGATAAACAGAATTTTGTTTCTCCTCCCCCTGTTGCGATTCTTCCAGCTGGTACAGGAAATGATCTTGCAAGAGTTCTTTCTTGGGGTGGTGGATTGGGCTCAATAGAGAGGCAGGGAGGACTTTTCACAGTACTACAAGACATAGAGCATGCTGCAGTGACCATTCTTGACCGGTGGAAGATTGCAACATTGAATCAACAAGGGAAACAACTCGAAGGCCCCAAATATATGAACAACTATCTAGGTGGGTGAGGCTGAGCCCTTTGCTTCCTGTTTAATCATTTTCCTATATTCTTCAAGATGGTAGTGTATGTTGAGTAATCAACCCCATCGCCTAATAACGGTGGTCGGTTGCACTGAAACAAAGATGAAACCAGATGCTCTGCTCTGAGAATCGGTGATTCACTTCAATGGCAACTTTTCATGGTTCCTTTCAATCTTAAGCCTCCTGGCCTGTCCGCAACTCCGCATGCCACGTCGAATATCTTGACATTAAATTTCATGTGTTTTGATCAAGTTATGTGTAGAAGTCGATTCTGGATTGTGGAAACTATCCAATGATTTTGGATTTCAGTTCTTGCTGATGTGATTGAAGGCATTTCTATGTTCATTCTTTATCTTCATTTTATATCTTTGGTAATGTAAGTTTAGCGCTCCTCATTTCCCCCCCCGGATTAACTTGATAATCTAGATGTAAATCTTTTCGATGTGACGGTTGTTCCACTCTTGACTAGTATAGCTGGGTCCTTTACTCATTTCTCATATGTATTCTGGGTGAGTAGAATCATTTGAACAGGTTTCACTGCTATATGATCTGCTGCATTTTCCTCATTGTACAGCTTTGTTGTTTTCATCTCCTGGTGCCTTCCTTTATTACTTTTGTGCATGGTCCACAGTGTGTGGTAACTCATTGATTGAGTTGTTTATTCACAGGGGTTGGTTGCGATGCGAAAGTTGCTTTAGATATACATAATCTGAGAGAAGAGAATCCTGAAAAGTTTTACAGCCAGGTACCGTTGCATAAGCTATACCATACACTGATGTGTCATCTATATGATCTGTTTTTCAGTTTTAGAGAGCTGCATGGTGCATGCTTGCAGACTTGTAGAATTGTTGCTGTAAGGGCATGTTTAATATATCGTAACCTTAGACTTCAAAGCTGTATTAGTCTGCTCACAAAACGGTGGTGAGGTGATGATTGATGAGTAACAGTTAAAAGTTCAGAAATAAAAGGTGGATTTATCATTGAAGGGGTCGGAGGCTTTCTCCTAAATAAATAATTGATTACTCATCTGGTTTATGAATTTTGTGAATGATCTTATGTGGAGTATAAGTATAGATTATATGTTTCGATTGGCTGTCACAGTACTAGATTTCTAAAAACGGAAAAAAAAAGAAAACTTTTCAAACTTCAGTTTGTCTTAATGTTTTACATACAGGGTGATATTACAGTTCAAATCTTGTTGTAACAAAAAAAAATAAACAGTTCAAATCTTGTTTGGTTTGGCAGCAGTATAGAAGTCATTAGATTCGATCTTCTTGAGGCTGTACAATTGTAGCAAGATGTGTTTTGGGTTTGTTATACCTGTTTATCTGTTTTGTGCATGGCAACAGTTTGTTTGAGCCATCTATCGTATTAATGTGATACTGCGTTATGATGTCTTGATGGTGGTATCTGATTTGAGGTGTTGAGTGTTTGCCCTTATGCCTAATCTGTGAGTTGATCGAGTTCTAAGAATTTAGGTATCTGGTTAAGAAGAAAATGATTTAGAGCTCGAATTTTCTTAGGCATTTTTCAATATGTAAAACTTATAAAGGGCTCTTCTTTGCGCTAAAGTTGTTGGTGTCTTAAAGGGTATCTCAATTACCTTATTCCGAGGAATTGAGCCATTTTGCATATTTTTACCTTCAATTCAGATGCATCTTTTGAAGTCATCTTTTACAAAGGAATAGACGAATAGTTCTGAAGTTGTGGCTGACAGCTATTTGTGTTCCTGTAGTTCATGAACAAGGTGCTTTATGCTAAAGAAGGAGCAAAAATCATTATGGACAGAACATTCGCAGATTTTCCATGGCAAGTACGTGTAGAAGTTGATGGTGTTGAGATTGAAGTTCCCGAGGTGAGTTTAGTGACTGTTATGTGCAATTTCTTTAAATACTATTGCTATGGAGAAGACATGAAAAGCTAAAAATTGTAGCCTTGTCGATTGCTTTGGGAGTATAATTGAATTCAATCATTGACTTACGATTTATTACACACGCCTCTAAAGAAGTGGCAAGGGGTGGTAACGCTGGGGAAACTGATATGATCGTGTAGTAGACCTAAAGAGGTAAAGTTAGATAACTGAGAAGTAATGTCATCTAGCTGCAAACCTGAAGTAGCAGATATTTGATTGGAGTTTGTTTTTAGATAGATTTCAGTGAATTACATTCCACCAGCACTGTGGAATATCGGGAATCCTACTCTGTCGGCAGTTTTGTAAGTGGGCTTCTTTTTCATGAGTAGGCCTCTTGATGAGTTTTCTATGTTAGTAGTTTTTTAAGATGTGGAGCAGCAGGGATACCACAGGGGCTTAACTGGATTAATCTGGGTACTGAATATAGGATTATCTCCCTTCAAAGGAAAAGCATTGTAAGAAGGGTTATTACCATGATCTGGGATAAGCAAAAAAAGTATGTAACATATGCAAGCAAATTAGATCATCCATAGATCACAACTCTGCTGGGCTAGGATGATAATAATATGACCAGTCCTTACCTAAACTTCTCAAAGATTTAAAGTAATGCGCTTCACTAGTTGAAACCTCAGATTCACGTAGTAAGAAATATGATTTTAAATTTCGTTCTATGGTTCTTTAGAAATGGTGAGTTTATTGAGGAATTTACGCAGATTAAAGATGTACTGGTTCCTTGGAATAGAAATCTGAAGAAGGCTTGGTGGTGCATCTAATGAACAGAAATCAGTGGATTGTTTGGAAGGGCAGGGGAGTTGTGACTAATGAGTATCTAGAACTAAAGAAATCATTCTTCATTATCTTGAAAGTTTGCATATTTGGTCTCAAGTTTCACATCCAGTCAAACACTAATCTCTTTGAACTTTGTAGATAAGAAGCTCCTTGATAGAGGAATTGTGGCAGCTATGTTTGCTGTCTGCCCTCCTTTGGAACTTTGACGACACTTCCTTAATGTCATCTCATGCCATTACTTTCACACAATCACAAATCACACTGTAGGTATTAGGAAACCCGGTTTCTCTATGTCCAGACTCTAATGTATGAATATTTCTGAACACTAGTTATGTTCAGATTACACAGTAGTACAATAGCAAAGACTAGGGAGTAGCAGAGCTTGTTTTGCAAATGATGGGAGTATATCATTTGATTCCCTTCCCCATCAATTGAGAATTATGACGGAACAGAACTGGACCATTCATGTGACTGACAATCTGTCCTGGCATTTTGTTGTACTTTGTGCCAAATTTGCTGATGTCTTTTCCCCTATAAATTGTTGCAGGATGCAGAGGGTGTTCTGGTCGCCAACATTGGAAGCTACATGGGAGGAGTGGACTTGTGGCATAATGAGGATGAAAACTTCTATAGTTTTGATCCTCAATCGATGCATGATAAAGTGTTGGAAGTTGTGAGCGTATCAGGAACTTGGCATCTGGGAACGCTTCAGGTAGATCTTGTTCCTCGACTCAGAATGCTTTGCACCTATATTTATCAGATGCCTTGCCACTTTTTTTTCTTGACGAATATGTTTCAAAACTGGAAAAGAAGAAAGTAAGGGATTTTTGGTCTTGATTTGGTTGTTGATTTTGATGTCCATTCTCCGCTTACTTTAATAGAATTTCATCTTTATTCTTCTTCTTGCTCTTTAAGAACATGAATTGTAGCCATCAACATCATTACATTAGTGGGTGTACCTTTCCTTATAGTAGGGCTTAGAGTCTTAGACACCTGAAGTGCAATGTGTAGCTTGTGATTGGACATACTGGCATAAACGAATGACCAGGATTATCCTTATTTATGTCTAGGTGCGAGCAACAAATAGCATAATTTGGCGATTGTGATTTCCAACCTGATGGATTGTGTTATTCCCCTCTTAGCATGACATTTAGTTTCATGTCTTTGTTTTGGGAGAGAAAAGGTTAAAAATTCTCCCCCATTGTATACCATGCACTAGCTGGTGTCTGATGGTGGTACTCCAGACCTTTTCTTTTGGCCTCATCATCCGTCAGTTTTGGTTTTGACTTTACGACTAGCATGCTGACTTGACTACAAATATTTTCGGATGTGTGACTGCCAGATTGTTGTTCTCTTGATTGCGTGAACAATATTATTAGGAATACAACTTTGCAATGGACCACTTTAAAGGTTCTCCTAATATTCTAAGCTTTCTTCATTGGCTGCAGGTGGGGCTTTCCCGTGCACAGAGGCTTGCACAAGGGCAGACGATCAAGATCCAGCTATTTGCCCCACTACCTGTTCAGATAGATGGAGAGCCATGGCTCCAGCAACCTTGTACACTACACATATCTCATCATGGGCAGGTGATTCCCCCTACTCCTCACTCAACCCTAGGAAAATTAGTGTTACTGTCGCTCTTAGCAACACGTCATGTATGCTATTAGTAGCCTTAGAATGAAGATATTTTTATGCCAAAGCCTCAGTTCTGAGTGGGTCCTTGAAAATGGGAAACAAAAGAATGCCAGCTTGCTGAAGGTTAAATTTGGCTCTTGACAGCAGCTGTGGTTGTGACTGCTTTGCTTTTCTTCAGCATTTTAGATAGAACATCTTTTATGTTGCAGGCGTTCATGTTGAAGAGAGCAGCAGAGGAACCACTTGGGCATGCTGCTTCAATACTCACAGATGTCCTGGAGAATGCAGAGTCTAATCACATTATTAACGCTTCTCAGAAACGAGCTCTTCTGCAAGAAATGGCATTGCGGTTGAATTGATCATCTTCTTCAATGTCAGAGGTTGTATGTTTGTATAAGTGAGTTTTTGGATGTGTATAGCTGGGTTTTGTTAATGTCAGTTGCAGTGCTCTTAGGAAAGGCGTGTTTTGTAGGGATCTTTCCCTACGTTATTCTTAGGGAAATCTTTCGGTTTTGGTCCCCCTTTATATGGGTAAATGTTTCTGCCATGGAATGCAAATGGTTAGTATCACCTGCTCGCCATCAACGCGTTGGACACCAATCTGAGTTTCACGTAAATGACTCGACTGAAACGTCAGGTCTATTCTGTTTTATCTTCCTTTCATTTCCTTGTTTTGGCAGGATGTCAATTCAAGCCTTCAAGGTATTCGTTTTCCCTCATAAGTTACGACATTGGCTGCTTGGTACTCAATGTGCAATGAGAAAGAAACTCGAGATTTGTAGATCTTATCAATCAATATATCTACTAATGACTCGAATAGAGACTTACATGATCTACGTACCAACCAAAGCTCTATACGAGTACATAGAATGTAATCTACTTCGTCGAAAGGATTTCTTGTTTGTATCTTGATCACCTCGTACATGTATATGTCTTGATTCATACATGAAATGTTGCGTAATGCAGAAGTTCGTCTCACCTTGTCTGTCCTTGTGAATACGTATGAAAGACGTTAGAGTTTGACTTAGAGCATTTGAATATTGGGTTGACTAGATGCTACTGGGGGGGCTTTTCTATTCCTAAGCAACGAACTGAAAACCCGATTCTTTCGCCTACTAGAGTTTTAAACGAATTGATCATTTTTTAACTACTCCGTACTAGAGATTTCGGTTTCAAAACAAGGCCCCCTCGGACGTTGTTCCTTTTCAACGTTTCCAAAATGTGTACTCTCCATTTCACTTTTTTTTTTTTTTTTTTTTTTTTTTACGTTCAAACCAAATATAAAGTTATGAATGGAATAAAATCTTAGAATTTGAAGGCATTCTTTTACATGAGGTTTCGACAAGACCCGATTTACGAAAGATTTCGCAATAGACTAATAGAAGGTTCTTTGAATGTAATAATGTTGGGTCTTTAACCAATTAGAGACTTAGTATAGTCCCCTATGTCATGTATATTGGACATTTTAAATACACAATATAGAGAAGGAAATTGTCATCGGTTCAATGAATACATAACTTTTGGAAAGTGTAATAAACACAAAAAAATGTTACCAAAATTTTGAAATGATACAAAATTTGAATAAAACAAGACATGTATTTGATGCTTACCTAGAAACTAAATCAGTGTCGTGTAAGTACATGTTCATGATTCTCTGTGACATGATTTTTATCGTTTTCATGGAAAGTTCAGAAGTCCTTTGTATCTCTAATCCATAAGTTAATTGAAGAATGTAATTTAAACTCTGCATTCAAATTATGTAACACTGTATTAAGAGAATCCCAACAAAAAAAGAAGTGTGATAATGGTATAATTAAATCGTAGTAATTGTAGTCCTTTTGTAATAAGTCCTTTTCACAACGAATATCTACTAAAATTCTTATTGTCCAAAAAAAAAGAACCTTTATAAAGACTTCATCACATCACTCATCATCATTCATACAACAAAATAAGAGTAAACATACCCCAGTTTTTATAACTTATTATTATTATTATTATTTATTATTTACATTTAATCAAAGGATTTTTCTAACATGTGCCCATAAGGCACATGATAAGACTTGATTTCCTACCTTAATTAAGTGATATTCTCCTGAATATATCAATTAGATTCCATATTTTGTTTTTTCAAGTGAGAATATCACTTAATCAAGGAAATAAATGGACTTTTATCATGTGCCCTATGGGCACACGTTAGAAAACCCGATAATCAAAATTCCTCTCAAATTGGAGTAATTATTAAAACTTCAAAAACTCCTTTTCCCTCTGAAATCCTCTGTTTTTACTCCCAACCCTATTCATCCTTTTCTAAAACTAATCATTATTTAGCGTCCGTAATTATAATCTTCACGTATTTGGTGCAGATTGGTGAGCATACTGTAAGGTGCAATCACGTTAATCTCTCCCTCTTATCTTATTTGCTTAAGATCATGATTATTATGATTATGATTATGATGATGAATGATGATGATATCTTAACATAACCGTTACTTTGATTATTGAGTTGTCTAAGGGGAAATACATTAGCTTTAATCACACTCTAAACCATCTTTTTTTTTCCAACCTTAACATTATGATTCATCATTCATGCATATTGTTTCTGTTCTTTTATTTATTTATTCGTTGCGTTTTTTGAGGATTATTAACGTGAGTACATCGTTTAAATTATGTGCGACAATAATTCAAACAAAACCTACTAAGCGGGATTCCTTTTTTTTTTTTTTTAGTTGGAGTATGTGAATTACTTTTCAAATTTCTCTATTTTGTTGTTTTTGAAATTTGAATTGCTATACTTTTCATGGTCGGGGATAAGTTACGTAGGCCTCGAATTTGGACCGATAGGGTAAAATTGTTGAACTCCGACTATGCTATTTTCTCATGACATGACTAGTAAGACCGTGAGAACCTCTAACACGTTAGGTTAACATAGTTTTCGCAATTTCACGCATTTTACCCTCTCAATCAAAACTTTATTGGTTTGCATAGTTTCTCAATTGAGTATTTTCGTGTGTTGGTTAATGGTTAGTTTCATTAAAAACCCTTACATTAGAGGTAAGTTAATCGAGATGGACACCACATTTTTTTTTTGACAGTGTGTCATTAGAAACCAAAAGATGGTTAAAAGCATTATTTATTATTAGTATTTTTTAAATTCATATAATGACGATTTTTACCCTTTCGATTATTCATATTGGTGATGGGTAAAACTAGGTGAACACAATGTGAAATACTTACATAGATATGTCAAATAATGTTAAACTAGCGTAATATGTGAGTAGATAAATATTAACACTAAACATGAAAAATTGTAAGAATACTATATTGGAGGATATTAACAAAATTTGTGCTATAAAAAAGTGGATTTGCTAGGCCAAATCCTAATCATCTTTGAATCGTAATATGTCTTTCACCCAACAATCGACCTAATCATGTTGGACAACTCAAATTTTACACTTTGAAAGTTTCAAAAGTGTTGGAATTACTAGCTACTCGAAATAATTAGGGGCCCGTTCGGTATCACAACCGTTTTCAATTTTTGTTTTTTTTTGTTTTTTTTTTGCGTAAAAAATTTTAGTTAAAAAAGTTACAAAATTAACTTTAAATTATTTGATCCTATAATAGTCGTATAAAAAATGAAAACTGACAAATGAAAACTGAAAACCACTTTTTTTTTTGTTTTAAAAAACGGGACTTTGGAATTACTAGCTACTCGAAATAATTAGGGGCCCGTTCGGTATCACTACCGTCTTTAGTTTTTAGTTTTTTTTTTTTTTGCGTAAAAAATTTAGTTAAATAAGTTACAAAATTAACTTTAAATTGTTTGATCCTATAACAGTTATATAAAAAATGAAAATAGACAACTGAAAAATGAAAACCACTTTTTTTTTGTTTTAAAAAACGGGACTTTGGTTTAAAAAAAACCAGAAAACTAACCGAAAACGATACCAAACAGACCCCAGAGAAATACTATTTGTCTTAATATATATAGAAATCTTAATCACTTATTAATGAGTTAATGGATACGCATATGTATGATTTTGCTTGAAATGCATATGGTAGACTATTTTGTTTTTTTGACCATTAATATGGGATTTTTTTTAAAAATTATTTATGTCCACTTGGTATTTAGTCAAACGCTTGTGAGATGGATGTTCGCCAGATTTGGACTACTAACTTTGTATATCAGTCAACTTCAGAAATTTCTAATGCATTTCAACATCCAACAAAGCAAAAAAAAAAAGAAAAACAATGTCCTCTATGCAGCGTTGATTCCATGCTCCTAATTTACCATCACATATGCATTATTTTGATGAGACTAAGATCAGTCTAGTAGTTAGAATATCGATCTTTGTCTCATAGTTACAACACTCGCTCTTATGTATATATAATAAAAAACATATGCATTATTTTGAACTTTTACTTCATCAACAGTGGAAGCTAAGTATATTATAAGTATTAATTAAATCAAATGTCGTAATAATACAAGGGGTGTCATGTGCCGTCAAGAAAAAAAAAAAAAGTCTCATGTGAAACAGTCTGACAATAAGTTACTCTTACTTTTTATCGTCAGTTCATAATAACTAGCTAGTGTAATCCGAGCACCCTTGAATTCGCCCCCGGTTCGAGTATGCACAAAGATATTACCACCCAACGGGCGGCAAACACGTTTACATGTGCATGAGAGCACGCAATTTCCATATTGTTACTCCTAACATTTTCATGATGGTTTGGTACTAAAGCAATTAATTAAAGCCAACCTTTCTGCATAGTCAAATGAATTATAAATCCCGAAAAGGCAATGATTTATAATGCAAGCAAATTAAATTATATAAATAGCATATAACATTCTTGTTAGTTGTTACCTCCCTTTGCCAGTGAAAGTTGCTCACTTGCGTGTTACTGAAAGGTGTTTTTTTCATCAAAACTTAGATCTTGTTTTTCGGAACGTGTAAAGGTGAAGGTTTGTTGGGTACTTAAGGTGTTGTTTGGTTTGTTGCTCTTCAACCAGGTATATATATATATAGTCTTTGTTTTTTCCATTACCAAACAACTTTAACAAAGCATTTTCTTCTTAAGGTGATTCAGCTATTTTGCTGTGAGTTTTGGTTTACGCGATTTTTTTCTATATAGACTTTTACCATTTTGCGTCTTTAACTTGTTATGATATGCAAAGTTTCGTTATTTTCTTTAACTTGTGAGCTTTCATATAGTTTGAAGAATATTTGATCATTTGCATGCTAATGTAGTTTTATTATTGATTTATGCTAATGTTATGATTTTTTTCTTTTTTTTAACACAGTTGTCATTGCAACACTATATATACAGGGAAAAAAAGGCGAAAATGGTGAACATATGCTGCATAGGAGCAGGGTATGTAGGAGGTCCTACAATGGCAGTGATAGCCCTAAAGGCGCCTTCGGTTAAGGTAGTCGTGGTCGATATCTCAGTGTCGAGGATCGATGCATGGAACAGTGATCAACTGCCAATTTATGAGCCTGGCCTAGATGAAGTGGTCAAGCAATGCAGAGGAAAAAACCTGTTTTTCAGCACTGATGTCGAAAAGCATGTTAGGGAGGCTGATATTGTGTTTGTGTCTGTCAACACTCCTACCAAAACTAGAGGTCTTGGTGCTGGCAAGGCTGCTGACTTGACCTACTGGGAAAGCGCGGCTAGGATGATCGCTGATGTGTCTACTTCCGACAAGATTGTTGTCGAAAAGTCCACTGTTCCGGTGAAAACTGCTGAGGCTATTGAGAAGATCCTTACCCACAATAGCAAAGGTACATATCACTTGTTTTCACCTGTTCTTATAATAATTTGTAACGTATTTTATACACTTCGCTATAAGTGTCCAACACGTTTCATTGTTTTAGTTGTACTCATATTAATCAGATCCTGAATTCACCACTGGTGCTGCTTGGAACAGGAATTAAGTTCCAAATCCTGTCAAACCCGGAATTCTTAGCTGAGGGTACCGCGATAGAAGACCTATTCAGCCCTGACAGGGTCCTGATTGGAGGACGGGAGACTCCAGGAGGACAAAAAGCAGTGCAAGCACTCAAGAGTGTGTATGCTCATTGGGTTCCTGAAGACAGGATCCTGACAACTAATCTGTGGTCAGCCGAGCTCTCTAAGCTCGCTGCAAACGCCTTTTTAGCGCAAAGAATCTCATCTGTCAATGCCATGTCAGCTCTTTGTGAAGCTACTGGGGCTGATGTCACCCAAGTAGCGCACGCTGTTGGTAAGGACTCGAGGATTGGACCTAAGTTTTTGAATGCCAGTGTTGGTTTTGGAGGGTCATGTTTTCAGAAGGATATCCTGAACTTAGTCTACATCTGTGAGTGCAATGGCCTGCATGAGGTTGCAAATTACTGGAAACAGGTGATCAAGATCAATGACTATCAGAAAAGTCGGTTTGTGAACCGGGTTGTTGCCTCTATGTTCAACACTGTCTCTGGAAAGAAGATTGCAATCCTTGGTTTCGCGTTCAAGAAAGACACTGGCGACACTAGGGAAACCCCTGCTATTGATGTCTGCAAAGGACTGCTTGGTGACAAGGCATTGCTGAGTATATATGACCCTCAGGTGACCGAGGATCAGATGAAGAGGGATTTGGCTATGCGTAAGTTTGATTGGGATCATCCTGCGCACCTGCAGCCTATGAGCGTGACTGATATCAAGGAAGCCGAGGTCTGCTCAGACGTTTACAAAGCAGCCCAAGATGCTCATGGTGTTTGCATCTTGACTGAGTGGGATGAGTTTAAGGCCTTGGACTACCAGAAGATTTATGATGGTATGAGGAAGCCTGCATTTGTTTTCGATGGAAGAAACGTTGTTGATGCTAACAAGCTGCGAGAAATCGGGTTCATTGTGTACTCCATTGGTAAGCCTTTGGATCCATGGCTCAAGGACATGCCTGCAGTTGCCTAAATTTGACAGCATTGTTGTCAGGAAGAACTTTGGGGTGAAGGACAAATTGTGATTCTTTATATTTTCTTGCAGCTTTCATTTATACTGTTATTTTATTTTTCGATTATTATCATTCATATACAAAACCACAGGAATTATTGTATTATTTGATCCTTTTTTTTTTTATGGAAATAAACATTTATGATTTCATTTTCGACATTGTCACTTCTACTAGAACTATGTACCGACTCCTAAAAGGCCTTTCCGACTTTCACTTAAAACAGCCTGTATAGCTCTTCTCGAACCCAAACCAGCCTGAAACACCATGAAAGATGAGCTTCGTTTCTCAATAAATCATGGGTCTCAAGGCATAGCAAACTCATGATCCGGTAGCCGGAAGTGCAATCACCAACACAACAAGGTACAAACAGTCTTAAGTAAATGCCTTCAAAGTGGAGTACAATTTTTTGACAAATGATGCCCACTGCAGCCAACGTTCATCAGTTCGGGAGCAAACCACTCGAGATGGATACATATACACTTCCAGAAGGTAAGCGACTAAGCGCCAACACACTCGTGAGCAAATGGGTAAATTCCAAGACAAGGGTAGTACCTAAAACAAAATGTATCTGAAGGGATGCTTCGTATTTACTAGAACCTTTGGTTAATACACTGACCATAACTTGTCTACAATCCTTTACCCTGCCAACTAAGCTATTTGATAGTGCTACATTTCATCATCTATCATAAAATTAGAAAAGCTACAGAGTGAAATGCGGTCCAAAGGACAGACGATGAAATATGCTGTATGGGAATTGGGAAGGAGACAATTAGCTCTGTATGCCCGTATATTTACATGTTAGGGTACACTTCAAGAGCTCAAAGAATAGAGAGGATGCACGCAGTAGGTGAAGGTAAAATTCATCAGGAGATGCGCAAGGAACCTGATAGTGTCTTGAACACCGAGGAAACGGACTTCTGCCTTCTGGTAATGTGATTAGACCTACCCTATCCATGAATTTTCTCAAGGAGCAGCAGAGAGGCCTTTGCCCTTCGGCATTTTCTTTTGTGAAGCTGCCAAAATAGTACAAGTTATGTGAATACCCCAATTTTTCTCAATTACGAACATTAGTATACAAAGAAAAGGAATTCAAGTGTTGTATGGCAAACATGAAGATAGAGTAAAGGGGGAGATGATGACATACGATCTTCCACATCCTTCATCTGATAATAGTGAGGAGCAATCTCAACCAGCCACTCAGGTTTCAACTCAGTTACCTGCGTTGGTCATAAATTAGCTACCCTGTCGAAGAAAAACGGGCACAACTACAAGAGTAGTTTCCTACTTCCTCCATCTCAATGGAAACCTAAGTGTAAATAATCTATGCATAAAGAGAGCCTTATAGCTCTAAAGAACACACACCTGTCTCATGTATTCTTTAGTAGTCAAAACTAATTCATGATACACGACCCACCTTGGCAAGGGTTCCACCTGTCGAAGAACACACACCCATTGAGTTCATATTCTTTTCTATGTACTACAAAGACAAAGATGAAATGAGAATAAAAGCTCAATGACTATTATTAATCAATACATATAAAAATATCCACTTCACGGCTCACGCTAACAAATTAGGGGTAAAATAAAAATAGAAGTTTACGAACCATTCTACGGTCCTCTGACCATTATGCTAATGCATTATAACAATACTGCATTCTACTGACATTAATTTTCAGGAGGCTTCTAAAAGCCAGAGCGAACCAAGCTTGACCTACCTCTATCACTAAAGTTCAAATGAGAAAGCGAACATTCTAATTCAAACTACATAACAGATCACTTCCATAGCTCCATATTATTCACCTTTTCTTTATAACCCGGGACGAAAAATGGTGTGGTAGATTGATTAAGTATTGTGTATTGATATGGTTCACTTTCGGAGTATCATACCACTATCATGATTTTTAACAACAGCTAAGGCTATAAATTAAAATTATTACCCTCGACAGTCCTAATGACATGCAACTCACCAAATCTGCAACCAGCCCACCAGTCACATCATCTTAAATATAAAATCAGATAAACTTTGCTTTTAACGTCTCATTACATTGCAAACCAGTGACTTGAACAACCAAGGCTTACCTGAGCTAGACCGGAGCTTGGATGAAGGTAAACAGTCTGAGGATGCTTAACTGTTCTGTAAGAGCCATTTTTTTGTAGCCTTGCTGAGTGAGGAAAGAAACCTGTTACACAATACAGACAGTGTCAAGACAAAATAACACATACCCTCCAGGTTCTGCTTAACTAAAATAAGCTAAGGAAGGCAATTGTTCTCGAACCTGCTGTGATGGTTTTTTTAATTGTTTCCAAATCATTTAGGCCAGATGTAATTTCAATTTCAACCCTTTCCAAAAGCCCCTCAAGCTGGTCTCTTATATCCCTAGCGCGTTTCATACTCCTGACCTAAAGCCATCAGGACAAACAGTTAAGATCACATCAGTTGTGTCTTTCAAACGATTTTAAAACAGTAGAGAAAACAAAGACTAAAAATATTGCCGACAACAACGTATCCAGGGAGCAAGAACAAGCACAATTATTTCAGTGTAAATTTTTTTATCATACTAACTACGAGTACTTTATACACCCGCCTATACGCCAAAAGAGATAAATCTAGATACAAAAAGTATACAAACACATAACATTATCCCAAAGAGGTCGTTTTCGGAGGACCCAAAATAAATAAAAAAATCCATCGAGAGTTGCATAAACTTACTGCTACTTCACAGCATATAAAGACTATACCTGAATATAATTCTCATAGCAGTACATGGTTCCAAAGTCACATGCCTTCCAATCATTGTAGACCTAAGACATTGGACAGAAGAAGTAAGAGGAAAGGGCAAAACAGTCCACACAGCTTCATAACTAATAAACAAAGAAAAATAAGTTAAGCATTCTAAAAGAGACATTAAAAAAAGAGAGAACAAAATATACCTTTAGAAGTGCAATATGGTCTCCAACGTTCCCCTCATGAAATCTCAACCTTGCAGTGTCTGCATGGACTTGTTTATCCTTGGGCCGATAGAAAATTGAATTTCCAATAGAAAGCATGGCCGCAATCGTAATTATCTCATCTGAGCACTTGTATTTCTCTGATGCAACAATCATCTTTGACAGCATAGGATCAAGGGGAAATTCAGCCATTCTTCTCCCAACTTTAGTTAACTCCCCCAGCTTATTTAGAGCTCCAAGTGCATACAGCAACTCGAGGGCCTTTAATAACGCTTCCGATGGTGGAGGGTCCATGAAATCAAAATTCAGTAGGTCATGGATACCCAGGCTCTTGAGAGAAAGCACCACATTAGCCAGATTTGTTCGCTGAATTTCTGGTACAGTATTGTCTTCTAAATCATGATGATAATTGTAAGCAGTGTAAAGCCTGAAGCACTTGCCAGGGCCAGTACGTCCAGATCGACCTGCACGTTGATTAGCTGATGCCTTAGAGATGGGCGTCACCAGTAGTGACTCCATGCCTGTCCGTGGGTTATATGACTTCATTTTGACAAATCCTGGATCTATCACATATTTAATCCCATCAATTGTGAGAGATGTCTCTGCAATATTTGTGGCTAGGACCACCTTACGAGCCCCTTCAGGTGTAGGCTCAAATATCTTTGCCTGCAAATCCGTTGGCAGATTTGCATAGATTGGGCATATAATCAATTCTGCAATCTTTGTGCCAAGGCCCCTAGTCCTTTGCTTTAATATTTCCTCTGCTGTTTCAATCTCCTCTTGCCCAGTCAGAAATATCAAAATGTCCCCGGGAGACTGTGTAACATGTATTTGCAACGTAGTAACTATTGCAGCATCCAAATAATCCGCCTCTGGTGCCTTTGTATAGTGTATATCAACAGGATAACGCCTACCAGGAATTTTGAAAATAGGGGCAACATCAAAATAGTCACTGAACTTCTCGGCATCAAGAGTTGCACTCGAAATAAGTAACTTCAAGTCTGGCCGAAAACGAGCAACGTCCTATCACATGGAAGCGCACTAAAGTTAATATCAAGGCACAGAAGTACAAGGATGTGGATTTCTGCATACAAACCAACCCAGCCTTCACCCAGTCTCAAACTGATGAGATTTTGAAGAGACTGCACATACCTTCACCAAACCGAATAATATGTCCGTTGAGAGGGTCCTCTCATGGGCTTCATCAACCATAATAACACTGAAAATTTGGATGTATCAGATGAATGTTTTGAGGACCTATTCGCACTAATAATGAATTTCATTGGCAAGGGTGAGTTACCTGTAGCTAGCAAGGTCTGGCTCGCCAAGAAATTCACGCAGAAGCATACCATCAGTCATATACTTAAGAATTGTCTTATCAGATGTGCAATCTTCAAATCGGATTGAATACCCAACCTGAAACCAATATATCATGGGTCATATATTCCTATCAAATTTCTGACAGGGATGGTATTGTAACTATATCCTAGCATGTACGGAGTAACTAGCTAATCTCCTGATGATTAGCCACCAACCTAGAAATAGCTAAAGCCCATAATAGTCCAACAACAAATTTCGACATTACAATTGGTTTTGTACTGCTTGGTTTTCTTCTAACACGAGTCATATTATCCTCAGCAGTCACTCATGTAACAAAAACTATATTACAGAAAATATCGACAAGATTGCAAACAAAAGACAACTAAACCATGAACAGTAATATCCAATTCATTCCAAGTGTGAAACACATTATTCAGAAGTCTATAGTAAACTCAACTACGGTAAGAGAAGCTTGAGACCCATATTATCAGGTAGCAATGTGAAGTCGAACAATATATAAACAAGCTTTACCTCATGCCCCAACTTGACACCCATTTCTTCCGACACACGAGCGGAAACACTCATTGCAGCAACTCTCCGAGGTTGAGTACAACCAATCTGCAGCATAAGTGTTCAAATGAGTCATGCCGCAGCTAACAAAGTTGCTAAGAATAAAGCCACAATAAATTATGAAGACTAAAATTCATATGAATAAATAACTTCTATAATTCCTTGTGTATTTTGTGGCAATCCCATGGCCCAGGGAAGAGGTGGCACAACTCATGAGCAAAGTGTATACTTGAACTTAATTCATACACCGTAAGAGACAAGGCAGATCTAAAGAACATAATTTGAGTACAAAAGAACCATACTTTTCCAAGTTTAGTATATCCATCTTCATGAAGGTACTGCGGTATCTGAGTGGTTTTCCCAGATCCAGTCTCCCCAACAATGATAAGGATCTGCGATGAAATGAAACAAAACATATAAGACACAATACCATCACTAAAATAGCCACAACGGTTCAACAGCACCATAACCAGAAGCACCTGATGTTCTCGGACAGCTTTCAGCAAGTCATCCCGATAAGCATAGATTGGCAATGTTTTTCTCACCTCCTGAGAAAAGGGGAAGTACCAACTAACAATCAACGAATTTGTTACAGAATGATATGTAAACACAAAGATTTAATCGGACTGATTCATGGACAAGGTAGCAGGATCAAAACTCTGTACATGTTCTTAGGACTGCCAAACACAAGATAACTTAAATTTAAATCAAGAAAGCAGCTTGTTCATGTCGTGAGTTTTCTTTGACTACAAATATTATCAGAAACAGAAGAAGAGAAGACAAACCTGAAGCTTCTCCATAGCAGTCTTTGCTTGAGATTGCTGCAGTGACTCACTTGGCATCACGTCCTCAAACTGCAAAGGGATTGTCTCAGCAAAGTTTTATAAAGCAGAAGCCATAAATGAAAATGCTTGCCTAATAAGTACTCCTATAAGTTAGAAGTCTCCCATAACATACGTTGTCACCACCCAACACAGTTTGCTTCACAAAATCAATCTGATCTTCAAAGACATACCTGCAAAGACGATTTCAACAGATACATAGTAAGTCAAAAAAACATATATATGAGCAATAACGCCAAGCAATTGAAGAAACAGCAAGTCTTACTCGTAGTTATCTGCACTCTGTTTTTTGTCTTTAGAACCAAATTTAAGAGTCGCTTTTCCTGCAACAGAAGTTTCAATGAGAGAGACAGAAAGGGCAAAGCATAAACACTGGATAGAAACCGAATTCAATCACTCAAAAGGCAAATAATCCTAAAAATACAAATAAGAACACAATAGTCATAGACACGCACACCGGTATTATCTCAACCTTCTGGTTTTGATAATTTTGGTTCAGCCCACACTCGGATATGCTTGAAGTCATATCACGCCAGGTTAGTCTAGTTAAGATCACACGTAGGTAAGTGTAAATAAATTTATAAATCAATATTAGGATTTATAAGAAATCACTTCTACTTATTCTCTCAATATTAGGATTTCCATTTCCAATGGAACCGATGACTCACTACTCTTTGGCTTTTTAAAACAGTGTGAAAAAAAAGAGAGCAAAATGGCTTCTTCTTGTAGTGTGGTAGTAATTAAATGATGCAATTCTCCATAAAACTTTCATTTTGGATTATTCAAAAACCTCTATGTTTTCAGAGCAGGAGCATAGTAAATCTGTAAATCCGGATACACCTAGAACTTTTATGATCTATTTCACTCGGAGTTGGAGATGCATATTCGATCCGGCATGGGATCCACAATCTGTTCTTGAAATGAAGAATCTGAACATACTTAAACTCAGGATACACAGGGACATGATTTTAGGATACGCTGCGTTGGTCAATGAGAAATAGTGTTCAAATTTCTTTCGTCTTTCATGTTTGACAAGTGAAAATGACAATGCAATCAACCCTTCTTCCTCGTCCTCTTCTCTAGTCAGCCCTGCTACTTCCTCCAGGCCTGCCCTGCTGCCACCGCAGACAAAACTCTCGTGGTTGAAACTCTTATCTTTCATCATCCCTCTTTCACCCACCTCTTTCTCATTCAGATAGATGATCACTGCTCAGTCGCGGCATAGTTGCTCCTCATATGCCATTGGCTAAGACTTCATGGAGGTACGCTGGTGTCCGAGGATTTTATCCCACTCACAAGGATCGGACGCTTATCCAGTGGTTGGATAGGATCGACAGGGAATACACAACTATTGTGGTGTCTGAGGATATCATGGTTTTGAGAAATTGAATAATGTGTTCTTGCATTGGCTCAAGTCCAAGTTGGGTTCCAATCAGGTTGGCTTATATTTCACAAGTCAGTTGGGGTATAAACATGGTACATATCATATCAGATACTTTTGTCACTTACGACAATACCTCTCCTCGCACAATAACTAAAATGATACTCACAAGTCACAATTACTTCTCGGCTTCACATACTATGTCCTCATCCCATCACTTGGGCATATTGCTGTCACCAAGCCACATGAAATATTCCTAGACCTACAGATGTACCACATACAATGTTTCATGCAAGAACCAAGTCCATTATCAACACAGCTCATTTTACCAGATCCAATTTCTCAATTATAATATTATGGAATTATCCCCACAAACAAGGTATACCATCAAATTCTTAGAAATGTATTATCATACCTATTTGGTGTTCCTCCCATGCCTCCTGTTCAGCAAATGGATTCATCTTACCCCCAGATTCACCACCATCCCTATAAAAAGCAGAAAAGAAAGACATAAATTGCACTGAGATGGTGAGGAGTAAGGATAAAGGTAAACCCTTAAGATTCAACCATATTTCGTGAACTTGTCAGCCAGAACTGCAATGTCACCAAGAGATGGCATTGAAATGGCACACCTGTAACGCTGCATCGCCACAGCAAATCTTTTCTCTTGGTTCACGTGGCCTTGATCATCATAAGCATCAGGCATCCTGTACTGCATTTCAAGAATTACAAAAGAAACTATATAAATACATGTACATAATATGATTATAGAAGTATGCGGAGAATCAATAAACACATCTTAGATAGGATACAAAATTCTCTTTGTCAGAATGTTTGAAAACTTTGATCACCTATTTTATGTAAAAACTAGTCACACCAAACAATGCTAACCTTCATATCAAAATTTTAAAACTCCTTCCTGTCTCTATGATCATTATATTGTCTAGAAGAGCCAAACCAATTAGAAGAATTAGAAACAACAAACCATGACATACAATTGATTACTCAAATATTCAAGTCCCACGGTCATTATAACTCAGCAACTAAGAAAGTACATAACACAAAAAAACATACTTTCCCTCTCCTCTCACACGTGCCATCATTCACCACAAAAAAAAAATACAGTTTGGTACCATTTCCGCCCACCCCTTCCAACTTAGAAAACACAGCAGAAAGGAAACAAATCAAAGATCAAACAACAGGACCATAGTAGTAGATCACCTCATTAATCTCACTGGCATCTTCTGCCCGTCGTTTGCTAATAAGGTCCAAAATTTCCTTCTTGTACCTGTGATCACAACAGATGTGAATACTCGTACAGTCGTACCAAAGTTCTAAATAAATTAAAGCCATGAGCCCCTGACCAAGCAACAAGAGAGACTTCAGCAAATCAGAAATCAACAACTGAACAACAATATTCAAAAATTTCATGACTCCAGCAGATAGAGATGCCTACAACTTCACTCTATACGAGTCCAATCAAATTCTTTCTTTCACATACGAGGCATCAGTGAAACCAGCAAACACAAAATCTTCAGAAACGAAAAGGTAAACATGTATTAATAATGGCAATATCTAGATTAAAGAGCCCAAAGTACTTAAGCTCAGAGAATAGAAATAAATTACCTATCCTGTGCACAAGGCTATGAATAATATACAAACTCTTTGAAAATAGAAACCCAGAGAGCAACAAATACAACAGAGAATTACGATCACAGACTCACAAAAAACGAAGTGACTAAAGCAGCTATCATAGAGAATGTTTAGAACAAGTTGAAATATAAAGACTACTTATAATAGTCAAACAAGATCCCCAATACGTTACATAGGAACATCGGCATGTGCAGAATCTCACCTATTTTCACGACGTTCTGCTTCTGTCAGCTCTACGTCTTCAAACAGAAATCTCTCATCCAATACTTCATCTCTGCACAAGATTAACCAGATATCAGATAGAAGGTACATGGAGTACAAAAGAAGTACCATGTTACACTCTAAAGCAAAACCAAGAAACAGGATAAAGCAAGTCTTCCCACTTCCATCCATACCTAAGTTCCTCCAGTTTCTTTTCCTCCCTTTTCTTCAAGTATTCTTGTCTTGAATATTTCCTGCAGCAGATAAACAAAAGAAACATAATGATTAAAAAATAAAAATAAAACTCACTGTTTGAGAATAAATACTGGTATTTCAAAGCTTTTTGAGAATAAAATGTAAGAGAAGAGAAAAGGGGGCTGCAAGAGGTATAGGGCGATGGCAGGGGTGAGGAAGGAAGGAGAGAGAAACAAATGGGATGGGTAACTACAATAAGGACACTTTGATCACATGTAAATAAAAGATTCACACTTAGATAAGAGATTCACATTTACAAATAGGAAAAAAGATAAAGTAACAATTTGAAGAAAGCAATGGAAACATATCGAAGAAACCTCCCAAAAGTATAATCTGGGAGCTTTAAGAGGGCTAAAGCAAGTAACTGACACTTCATAGAATGGTTCATTGGTGGACTTCCTTTGTGTTAAGTTTACAGGCTTGGGTAAAAGCATAAAAGGGGGGTAATGATACAATGATATATATCTCGCTTCCCTCATTCAGGATGAGAGTTTTCTAGCCATAATATATAAGATCATTTCAAAGCCTTAATCACATTTACGAATCACATATATCCTATCAGATACATCACTAGAAAACGTTGCCAAGCTAAGGCTAGAATCAAACCTAAGACCACTGGTATCCTCTTTCTCCTGAGCATTAGATCTTCGAATTAACTCATCTGCAGTAAGATATTACACAATCTCAGACCATAATATAAGATGTTCTTCTATGTTTCCTGAAGAAAATGCAAGTTCTTCATAACAAACCTTTGTCCTTCTTTGACAATTTCGGCTCCGTCAGCTGCAAATTAAACCATTGCTGTTAACATATCTATTATCCAAGCACAAGAACTGAAAAGCACAATACCAAACAAGAATTTTCCAGTAGATCAAATATGCAAGGACATCACAGCAGTGACAGATAAGTGTTAATTGACATCAAAACGAAATTGCTAGCATACTGAGTTGAGAGCCTTTCAGCATGCAGATAGAATGTGCTAACACCCCAAATAGGCCTATAGTTTCAAGTAACTTTGTTACAAAAGAACAAGGACTCCTCAAAAATAAAAATAAAACAAGGACCTCCTTTATATTGCATGCTACCAAAGAAAAAACATAGGCCCATGACATCTTTTTTAGTAAAGAACATAAGTTAGAGGCTGTAGCGAATATGTATTCTCCAGCATAAGAGATCCGCTTCTGACACAAAATATAATGGCATCAGTAAGGCCAGTAGTTCATCAATTCATAGGCAACAGGACCAAGTACTATAAACAGATCTTGCGCCAAATGAACAAAGATGCATGAGAAAGAAAAAAAACAGATAAATGACCAAAAACAAAAGAACTGCTATGACGTATTGCTTGTTACCTTCTTCGTTCGAGCAGCATCCTTTTCTTTCATATGTCTCTCTAATTCTTCTTTCTCTCTTTGGTCACGTAATCTTTCCTCTTCATCTGACTACAAAATCAAACCATTAAGCCAACTAAGTTGGCAGCCACAAGCCCACAAGAATGCATTCACTTGGAAATAAGCATCTTAGAAACACTCGTGCATACATACTATATCATGCATATACAAATAAATTATTAGAAGCAAGTAGAACTCACACCGCATAATTTCTAGCATAACAAGTCACTTAAGATTCTTCACAGGTTATCATTCTGCTATTAGAAGAGCTACTACAGCTAAACGGCCACACATTACATAATTAACAAGTATATAACCTCTTATCAAACTAAACCAACAATTAACAAACTTTCATTATTATTGCAGCAGTTCACTTATAAAAGACAATTGAGGATATATAATTGGTCATTCTTTATAACGATATACGTTAATCATAGATGACAAGAAAATATTATATTGTTTTCTCATTACTGTTTACTATAGAGAGGAAGGAATGGGGTTGGAAGTGTCAATCCATCAGGTAGTCTGTTTCTTTCTTTCAATAACAAAGCAGGAATATATTGGATACCTGTTCTCATTTGATTTCAAGAGAGTAATATCCACTGAGGTTCAAATATTAAACAAAGATGAGAATTATATCCACACTATCTCAACACTTCAGCAATTCCATTCAACTTTCCCAAAATATTGCAAACCCGTCCGGACAACGACAGCAGGTAAAAGAAGACTTATTTTTGCTGAACTTCAGCAAAGTTCCAAAAATCAAAAATTCAGTTCTGTAACAAAAAAGAAAGACCTAGTAAATTAAACTTGTGAACAACCTCCTTATAAAAAAATAGAGTTTGTCATATTGGACACACCTCCCAGGCTCCCACACTATTTACCCGGAAAGTTTATCAATTTCGAGAAGGGTAAATGAGTTCATTATTAATAGGGTGATTTCTCCTTTTCACTAATAAGGGGCTGTTTGGTTTGGGGGTCTCAAAAAAAGGGAAAGGGAACTCAAATCTCTCATTCCCTTTGTGACTATTTTTTTGCTTATTTTCCTCACTTCCTTTCCCCACTTTCCTGGTATGGATTCCCCCAAAGCCCTCTGTTCTCATTCCCTCCACCCCCCAGGGATTTGGATTACCCATTATCGGGTTTCACCTCCCAACCCTCCCCATAAGTGTTTTCGCCACCAACAACCCTAGCCACCACTCTAGCCATCACTACTCTAATTAGAATACCGACGCAGAAGATCCGACCATCGTTGGGGCCACCGAGAAAGGTAGTCACCATCGTTCGGGACGCCGGCAAGTGCGACAACATTGTCTAAAGAAGGAGCACTTGCGGTGATGCGGCGAGATCTATACGATGGTGTTGATTGGAGAGATTATTATTGATCGGATTTTGGGAGTGCTAGTGAGGTGGTGATGTGACATGAAAGAAGCTGGGACCTCCATTGAAGGTGATGATAACAATGGTAAGGTAGAGTTTTAGGCTTCAAAGAGAGAGAAAACATTGATTTGCAGAGGTGGGGTGGGTGTTTTGACTTGTTGGTATGCACATGAGAAAGAGATGATGTCATGATGGTGGGAGTGTATTTGATTCCGTTACATTTACACCAACCAAACATATAGGGTAATCAAGAGCGTTTCAATTCCTTTCTCTTTCTTTCCTTTTGTTGTTTCCTTTCCTTTCCCCCTTCTGTAACCAAACGGCCCTAAGTTAATTTTCCTTATCTGAAACTAACTTCAGCCCCCCCCCCCCTGAAAATAATGTTTAAAGGTGTGCCCAAATAAAATGTGAACTTGTGAAGTCCTAACAGTTGATCATTATTAAACAAAAATTAGGTGGTTCATGAAATTTTATTAGGTGGTGTTCAAAATTATATCTAGACTAGACTTATAATCAATAACTTGAGAGACAAGACAGTGTGCAAGTCAGGCCCTTAGGGGGAATCGGTCATTTGAAACAAAAGGAAGGGAAGAAACCATTGTCCTTTCTTGGATACAAAGTTGCGTGGGAAAAGGAAAGGAGGGCCCATTTTTTTTCCTCTTAAAGAACCAGAACCCTTCCAAGGTTGCAAAGATTTTCAAGAAAAATGCACCTCAATCTCGTCCATTCGCTCCCCTTTCTCTCTCTCCTTCCATTCCACTTCATTGCCTCTACTATTGCTACCCAAACAGATTGTAGAGTACAAAAGGTTCATCAAAGCAAAGAAAAAAACTCGAGAACTGCTTGTGATTATAAAAAATAAAGTGGTGATAAAAATGGATACAGAATAGAGAAAGAAAACTGCATGTTTTCACAACACTTCAGAGGAAACTGCTCAAACTAAAACAAAGGACATACCAATCTGGCCAAGAAATCATAATATAGTGTGATGATGGAACATATGAGTGGGGAAGAAAATCATTCAGAGTACATAAAATCAGAGAGTATGAATACATTGAAAATATATCACCACTCGTATTACCTCGGAATCATCATCACCACCATCGGAACCCGAAACTCTCCTCTTGACCCGTCTATCTTCTTCTATTCTACTAGGAGCCACCTGCAGTGTGGTGTAAAGTCAACACCAAGGTCACATGTCATTACATGTAACAAGCATCTAGCAGCTTACCATTACCAAAGAAAACTGAATAAATCAGTAAAAGAGTGAACACTATGCCTCATCATCTTCATCCTCGTCTTGATTGTCGCTCTTCTTCCTGAATCGCTTTTTGTGAGTAACTGCCTTTTCGACTGAGGGTTTGTTCTCTTCAACCGGCATGCCATCATCTTCATCATCTGCGTCTAAAAGCTGGTACGTTCTCTGCTTACTTGCCAGCATTGCTGCCTCCCGTTCTTGTTTCTGATATTGCTGATAATAACAATGAAGAAAAAGTTTCATGATTTGAACAACAAAATCAGCATACTAAATCACGGAATCAAATGAAGCACAACTTTCACGAAAAGAAAAAAACTTGCAAAATCTGTTTTGTTCGTCATATTGGAGGCAAAATATCCACCATAACCAAAATAAAATCCAAGGGAGAAGGCTACAGCCATATATCAGAAATTTAGAATATGCTTCACGTGTGTTTCCCCCAAATGACAAACCCTAGCTTCCCCAAATCAATTAAAAGAAATGAGGGATGAGGATACAGATGCAAACAAGAACCGAGAAGCTCACATTCAGGAGCCTACATTCGCTTTCTTAAGGGCATTACGTTACAGTAGACAATTTCTTCATCGATACTCATACAAACAACAACCATCTCCTCCATCAACCATTCCATTATTCCCAAAAAGGCTCCCCCCTGGGCAAAAGGTAGGGGATCGAATGTAAGCAGTCACACTCCTATTCTAACAACAGCAATGCTGTTACTTCAAACCCTTTCAATCAAAAACATTACCAACTACTCGTAATCGTATATAACAGCGTAAACAGTTCAATGCATCAATTCAATTACCAAATCATCAACTACAAATCACAAGCAGATACATAAAAAATCAAACACCAAAGAGATAGAACATAGGAAACTGACATTAACTCCGGCATTCTTTCGAGGAACCCGGCTAAACACCTCCTCGGCAAACGCCCGTGTTTCGCCAGACGACGACAACCCCAAATTCATCAGCTCCCCCACCACCTCAGCAGGTGATGATGCTTTCTTTGCTGAAAATAACAAAAACAAAACAAATCACAAAAACCCCATCAAAAACCCTATCATTATATCCCAAAAAAATAAAAATAAAAACATCAAAAATTACAAATTAAATCAATAAAAAGTGGGGATTGGAGTGAACACATACATAAACCAATGACATATTGAACAACAGTGGGTTGAGAATATCCGAGTAAAGTCATCAATTTATCAGAAACCCATGATTTTAAACCAGCTTCACTTCCCATTGCTCCACAAATTAAGCTCCCAAAATAATAAAGATTGAAACTTTGGGCTATTTTACGCTAGGAATTCGAAATTTATAACTGGGTTTTGGGGTTGATTGAAGAAAAAAAACTAGGGCGGGAAGAATTGAGAAAAAAGGGTAATTGAAAAAAGGGGAGTTTAGTGAATTGTGAGGGGATGGTAGGAGAGAGAATGGGAGATCAGGTGAAGGGAGAGATTTGGAAACGTGAAGAAGAAGACGTAAAATTACGGCGGAGGTGTGTTGAGTGTGTGACCCTGCGAGGGAAGTGTGTGGCCGTGTTCGGGGGTGGTTTTGGAGGTTTACGAACTTTTCTCAAGGCGGCTAAAGTTAACCCGAAACAATGAGGTAATCCCGTCAATTAAAAAAAAAAGAGTTAATACCCGTCTCATATAAATACGGAGTATCATGGATTGGTTGTTTTATGTCCTAGAAAACCATTATGAGTTTGTATAAAATTCGCGCATGACTATGAGTCTATGACACACTCTGATTAGATTGTTTCTGAGTTTGTTGGAAGAAAATTTGATTGAATTTCAACGAACTAGTATTAATAATGGAGCAAGTTCGTTGATTATTATCTGAGCAGTTTTGATCTGATTTGAATGACTCTAAACTGATCTGAATACTACTTTTATAAAATCCAATCAAGCAGGGGTTAACTATTAGATACTCATAAAAGGTCGTTAAAGAGGATCAAGGTTGGCCTACTTGTTAAGAACTCAACCTGTTTGGGGGTTGTCCCGAGTTCAAATCCTCATACCTCCACCCCCGCAGCTATGTTGCTCCTTTGTACCCAGAAAATGATAAAGGGTCATTAAAATCTTGGTTTAAAATTTTTGGTTGAACAATATCGCGATTGTAGTTTTGTTGATCAATAAGTAGTCAAATAGATTTACGAGACTTTTCAAAATGATGCACATCAGCCAAACTTAAATTCTGATCACCTTCGCCCCACCTATTAAAAACCCGGACTCGTGTTTGGTGTAGTGTTGCTTTGACTTGATTTTAACCGAGTCGAATTTGAGTTACCCTCGAGCTAGGCCAAATAGATTTACGAGACTTTTTAAAACGATGCACAGTAGCCAAACTTAAATTTTGATCACCTTCGCCCTACCTACTAAAAACCCCGACTATAATTTATTCTAGTGTTTCTAGCTCAGCTCATTATCATTTATCAACCGAGTTCACCCCGTCCGATTCCTGAATAATACTCGGCTCCCAAACTTGTCGGATACTCTTCCTTCTCCAAAACTCCCTCTTATCAAACAGCGCTGTGACAGTAAGTCCACTATTCTCACACAATTTTCTTATTCTGAAAATTTACTGTTCTTGCATTATGATTCATTTCTTTCCCTGCTACAATATTGGGTTTCTCAAAATTTACCCTCTTAACCATTTTTGCAGTCTTGGTAATTTTTTTACCGATTTTTATGGTTGTTTTGGTGCAAATTCGTAAGCTTTATATGATTTTAGTTGCGTATATTGTAAGCTTCATCAAATATTTGGTCGGTTTGATTTGTTGCTGTAAAAGTTTGAGTTGTTTGCGTAGTTGAGGCTTAGAATTGAGAGTGCACACCAAGTGTTTGTTTAAATGTTTCAATGAGTTTTTTCGAATGTTTTTTGGTTGGCATTGTATTTGCTGAACTTTTATAGTCTTCATTGTTGGTGGCCGCAATTAATGATCTTTTCTGCAATTGGGTAAATTTGTAATGTGTTTGATGTCTCTATGTATGATTTTTATGCGTATTATTTGATGATTTTTGAGATGATGGGCTGTGAATTATCTGACATACAAATGGTTTAAATTGACTCCTCTGTAAGATGATGTTTCGAAGCTGAACTTTTTCCGCTGTTTGAGTTTCTTCTGCTGATAATATTCCAAGACCTAGCGGTTTCTTGTACCTGATTTTATATTTGGAGTTTTGAAATTTAGTTGAGAAAAAGATAGGGTCTTTAGACTGATTACCGTAGCAGGATTGGAGATCAGTAGATGGTTCTGAAGCTGAATAGACTAAGCGACATTACATGTTTGGTTGTTTGATACTTTGATATAATACTCCTTGTTCTTTAATATTTGGAATATAATGGAGTAAAAACTAAATGAATCGATAATTTGCCTGCGGTTCTCATATTGTGAAGTAATAGCTGGGTGATACATATTCCAGTGTGATCGCTGTCAACTTCTCCTTGTTATTAAAATAATGATAGGCCTCTCGTCCAGAAGAATAAAAAGCTAATCAGGGTAAGGCTGAGTTCATTACCTTGTCATAGGCGGGAGGCTTTGAGGCGGTAGTGTAGTTTGATTGTTGTATGAGTGCGTATTGCTCTATGAGGGCTATGATATAGCTCAAAGTGATCGTACAGTAATATTCCAGCAATATCACATTTCAGTATTTCATTATTGAATCTTCACCATGTTTGTGGTGATCTGCCTTTTTAGGTTTGAATAATTTTAATCGGCAAGTAAAGGATGAAGAGAATGATTGCGCTTGGATTTGAAGGTTCTGCCAACAAAATCGGCGTAGGTGTTGTAACCTTAGATGGAACCATCTTAGCAAACCCTCGTCACACCTACATTACCCCACCTGGACATGGGTTCCTTCCTCGAGAAACTGCGCAACATCACCTGCAACACGTTTTGCCACTTGTAAAAACCGCCCTTCAGACCGCTGGAATAACCTCAGCTGACATTGACTGTCTTTGTTATACCAAAGGGCCTGGCATGGGTGGGCCCTTGCAAGTGTCTGCGATTGTTGTGAGGGTTTTATCGCAGCTGTGGAAGAAGCCCATTGTTGGTGTCAATCATTGTGTTGCACATATTGAAATGGGGAGGATTGTCACTGGAGCTGAGAATCCAGTTGTGTTGTATGTCAGTGGGGGTAATACACAAGTTATTGCCTACAGTGAAGGCCGGTATCGGATATTTGGGGAGACCATTGATATTGCTGTTGGCAATTGCTTGGATCGGTTTGCTCGTGTTTTGACGTTGTCCAATGATCCAAGTCCTGGATACAATATTGAGCAGGTACCGTTAGCCAATCTTGTCAGCAGTTATTTCTTGCTTAGTCGTTTTCCCTCTCACTTTGTGATTAAAAGTAAATGATTTGTTTGGATCTCTGATTGACTTGTTATCATCAATTTGAAATGGTAAGTCAATAAACGACAGATTCCTCAGATTTTTATTTTTTTAATTTAAAGATAGATTCCTCATAAGCGTGGGATTACTGTGTTTGACTGCTTGGGCATATTTTATGTGATGATTTATCCTCATTCACCTTTGCTGTTGTCTGGGAAGAATAATAGTTCATCTTCACCCCCTGCTAATATAGTTGAGCTTAGGTGGTTAACATGAGTTCAAAACTAGTGATGATACTTGTTGTTATGCTTCTGATTACGTGTTTGATTACGTGTTCAGCGACATGAAAATGGCACTTTCACTACTTACGATTTCCTTGTTTAGTATTGCATCAAGACTCCCGCTTGACAACCTCACAGTAAAAGGCTAAAAGAAGTATCCACTATAGAACTTTTTTTCTTAAACTTGAATGTTTAGTTGCCTTAACTTTTGAAGAATGAGTGGTGAGAAAGCTCATATGACTTCCTCTTTCTGTCCATCACCAGCTTGCTAAGAAGGGAGACAAATTCATAGATCTTCCTTATGCTGTCAAAGGAATGGATGTTTCGTTTAGTGGTATACTGAGCTTCATAGAAACTACGGCTGAGGAGAAGCTTAAAAACAATGAGTGCATGCCTGCAGATTTGTGCTACTCCTTACAAGTATGTATTATTTCTTTCAGTGTCATAATCATCATTGCAGTACATAAGTTCTAGGAGGGAATTAAATATAGAAATTGATTATCCAAATCTGTATGTTTGGTGGTAGGAAACTCTGTTTGCTATGCTTGTGGAAATAACAGAACGTGCCATGGCTCACTGTGATGCAAAAGACGTTCTAATCGTTGGGGGTGTGGGTTGCAATGAGCGGTTGCAAGATATGATGAGGACAATGTGCTCAGAAAGAGGTGGGCGATTATTCGCTACTGACGATAGGTACTGCATTGACAATGGCGCTATGATTGCATACACCGGTTTACTTGAATATGTTCACGGGGTTTCTACTCCACTAGAGGAATCTACATTTACACAAAGATTCCGAACTGATGAAGTTCATGCCATCTGGAGGGAGAAAGAATCAGCTAACGGGGAAGAAAGTATGACCATCTAGATACTGGCATTGACAATGCGGCTATATGATGCATACACCATCCTACTTGAATGTGCCCTGGGGGTGTCTATTCCGCTCTAGGAATTAACGTTTACACAAAGATCAAACTGATGAAGTGCACAAGATTGGAGGGAGTAAGAATCGGGCAGCTGATTGGAAGGAAAGTGTGACCCTCTAGTGTTCCGAGCATAGGGAAAACGGTGTTAAGACAGTGAACTATGACCAATGGTGTAGATTGCTAGACTGATGTCCAACCTATTCATCCCCATTGTATCTGAAATTTATGTACCATTTTCTCAGACTTGATAAACCAAGTTAACCTGTAAATTAGAAGTTTCATTGGTAGTAGACTGGAAAGAATGTGTTGATGGAGTGTTTTGGTCAGTTTTGTGTTTTTAAGCACGTGAACTAATGAACTTGTCCCTATTGTCTATAGCTGTCCCATAGCGCAAGTGGCTGTTACACCTTACACGCAATGGCGCAAATACATTGCTTCCGAAGATGTATTAGGTTCGGAATACTATCGATGACCATGATTTAAAACTTGTCTACGTTAATTCCTTTTGTCGCTCACTTTACATAAATATCAGTTTTACTTGGAGCATTAGACCTTTGACGCAACTGCAACATGAACGCATGAAGTCCTGACGTGCACAATTGTCTAATCCCCCAAAGTACTAAACATTACCACATATCAAAATATATGAATTCGTCAAAATCAACCTAGAGAAAGAGCCCAATATGCCAATAATCCATGCAATACCAAGTTCTGAATCCTTTGTAAAAAAACAAATACAAGAACACGAACTCCATGTGATTTTTGGACAGATTAGTCTCTTAACTCTTACAGTAACTCTTAATTATTGATATTCATATATTTTAACAACACCGATATCTAACAACTTTTGCCACCTAAATTAGGCGTCAACTACCATCAATCAAAATCAAAATACGATACAAATACGACAACTTTCTAATGATTAATCTATATCTTATTGTTGTATTTGTTGTTCTATAATTCACAAGTTTGACATAGGACTAACCAGCAAGGTATAAATCACATCAAATCGAATATGAACTCCTATATTATACGGATACGGACACAAGAGAAATGTTGCCATTAGGATGTAGGACACCGTACGGGTGTAATAGTTTTGTTACAATACCAAGATTACGATAAGAAAGAAAAACGGTCTAATTCAAAATTATGAATTCTAACGATAAAAGGTCCAACATAAAATTTAAACTTTAGAGGCCATAACGTTACAGCTAGAGTTCCTATAAATGAGAAATTTTGTTTGTTTCATTTGTTTGAAGTGAAGTGAGACTTGAGACGAGAGTATTATAATTTTACCCTACTCAAATCCGGAACCATGTACTGTCGGATTCCAAAATGAGTACTCCTTTCGTCCAATCTCAAAACGCTCCATGTAAAAAACGCTCCAATATTACTTGATTAATCAAAGTTCCAAAAAAAATTTGCATGCCAAGTTAAAGAAAATTCTAATCTAATTCGCTATATAATTTTTTTTTTTTTAAATTTTGATTAACAGCAAAAGTGCAAAAGCAGATAAAAACAAAAAGAAAGAAAACGCGGCATTTCCAACATTTTTAATCCCACCATTTCCCAATTTTTTTTTTCACAATAATCATAAACCTCTGACTTTTCCCCCAGAAAAAAAAAACTCCCCAAATTTCCCACAATTTCAAACTTGTATTTTTCTTCATTTTTTTTTTCATCTGGGTATTTTAATTTGTGTTAATTTACCCAAGTTTCTGATTGATTTTATGTTTGTAAAAAATGGGGTGTGTTTCCAGTAAAACTGCTGATTCTAAAGCCAACAGGGTTGCTAGATGGCGTTCTACTGGCATTGTTGCTTTGCGCGACTCCAAATTAAAGGTCTTTTTTTTTTTGAATTAATTTATGATGATTAAGCATGTTTTTGTGACATTTGAATTGATTGTTATGATGGGATTTTTTTGTTTTGTTTAAAATGGTGGTCTGATCAATTTGTAGTTTATACTGTTATATGATGTTGTTTAATGTATTAGTTGATGAGACATATGTGGAGTTGATTACATATAGTATAGTGGTGTAAGCTTGAAGCTGAAAAGTTGACTTCTTGCATAAGGTGGACTGGTTGAGGTTCAATTCAATCATCAATGTGTCTTAGTTTCGTGGTGTTACGAATACTCTTCACAGCTTTTTTGTTCGAGGGTCGTGGATTGAGGGTTTTGGATTGAGAATTGGAGTGTTTTGATGGGTTATTCCATGGTGGTATTGAGGGCGAAACACGTGGTATGGTGCTAGGGCTCAATGGAACATGATCATGTATATAGAGGACATTCTTGAAAATTATTGTATAAGATCGTTCTCTTTCCTACATTTTGTGGCGTTTTGCTAAACAAGCTGTTGGGGGCACTGGGGCTTTAGACTATAGAACCTCTGAGGTGAGGTGGGTGGTTTGTTTGTTTAGGGTGAAAGAACTAGAGTAAGAGGAGTAATAATAATCGAGCTATGATGATGGTATATCCAACTTGAGTAAGAATTTAAGGTGATGGAATTCCTATATGCTTGTATATAATTACTCTTTGGACATTGGAAAAGTATTTGTCTATCAGGAACGAGGGGAATTATTGTAATTCTTTATTAATTTGCGAAGCCTTTCTGGCTGGACCATCAACATCTATCTTCTTTGTCACTTAAATCATGTTCGTTATGTTCCCTCTACCTCTCACCCTCCCCTCCACTTTTGTCACTGTGACTAGCGATGGAGCATGTTTTCCAAGTTGAATTAAATGCTTTTAACGTGTTAACAGGTTGTGCTTAATCTCATTTCACCTAATCTGAACCTCTTAGGCTTTGTTCTCTCAACATTTTTTTTTGGAAGTTTGGTAAAGATGAGAACTCATTTAGTAATGGCAATGAATCTTATAACTTGTGCTCCGTATGTTACAAGCTTTCAATTTGTTTCTCTAAGGATATAAATAGCTAGATTTGGCAAGTTATTTTTTTGTTTTTTATGGTTCTGGTCTTATTCGAGTGCCTGTGCTCACTATGGTATAGTTCTAGGCGTGTGATATAGGACCTAAGCGACAAAGGTCACTTCCTCCAGGTTGGTTGCTCTGAGGTCTTAGCTTCTTTGGCACAATCCATCTCAAGAGCACCTATAGCTAATTCAATCCACCCTTTTGACTTCTAAAGGCGTTCTTTTGTAGTTATCTTGACCTTATAAACATAATGAGCAACCTGATTTTCTTTTTTGTTTCTTTTGTTCATTATTTGAGTTCTATGCATTTGGTTTTGGCACAAGATGTTAAGGTGGGAAGAAAAAGTGGTATTATGCTGACACTGGGTAACTATGATGAGAGAGAACTTTGGGAACGATGGCAAAAAGGAAACTTAAAGAAATTGGAACAAGGTGTCTAAATTGGAATACGTAAAGAATTGAAAGAAATGGAGGGAGTAAGAGCCAACAAAAGATACCAGGATTAATATGCTGTTCATTTTCTGTGAATCAAGAAAACTGGTTATAGCTGAAATTAGCATGTGATCTTGTAAACTTCTGCAATTCTTCAGTGTCGGGTTACGATATTTGATTGTTGGAAATTGGAACATTTGTAGGACTGTTGTAGTGACTTCCATGACTGGTTACCCTTCTGGACTGAGCTAGAAAGTTATTTGCTTTCTTGTCTTCAGGATACAAATGTGCTTCAGAGTTCAGATATCTATCTGCTTCTTTTGCAAATAATAGAGTATTCATGTACTATGAAAGGGATATAGCGTTCCTGATGTCTTTTAGTGCTACTCAAAAAAAAAAATGGTCTTGAGAAATCGCATATGTGCTGGTGGTCAGTGGACAACGACCAATGTTCACTATTTACAGTACTCTTGGCATCTCTGCATGCCATGCAAGGGTTTCTGTTTTGGTAGATTGGAATATCTGTTTATAGTTCTAATTTCAATAATAATGCTGTAATGGTGTTTCGTCCCTCTTGGCTTATATCTTTTTGTCTTTTGTGCCATAATTGTTGGTGTTTGCATTTCTGCTTTAACTGATAAATAGAATGGTTATTTGGCTTAAGTATATGTCGTGCTTGTACATATCTATTCAATAGAAAAAACTTTGTACTCGTAAGTTTATTAGGATTTTCTAACTTCTTGGACTTACCTTTTTTAAGTATCCTACGGTGAGGGTGGTGATTAGGGTTTGGAATAGAGTTCTTGTTCCATTTTCAAATTCAGGTGATCTAGGCACATGTAGGTAGAATTTTGGCCTTTATTTTTATCTTCAAGTGCTGTATGCTCCTTTGAGAATTGTGTATGCATGTAGACATAGCTATCTTAGACATGGGTTTAGGCTAAAAGTAGACTTTTTTCTTACCTTACATTAAGTCCATGTTATTTTCAACAGGCATTTCCGGACGAAATTCTTGAACTTGACAGAGTTGTACGCACTGTGGACTTGACACACAACAAATTAGGTATTTTATTTAAATTTTTCATGCTTCTGGGTGTACTGATAATGGAATGAAATCATTATGCGTGACAATAATGTTTTAGAACTTTAGTTAATTTATCATCTACGGAGTATCAATTTAGCCGCTGTCATTGTCATTTGTTTCCATTTGCCTTCCTAGTTTCAGAATTCAGATTATCCCGTGTTTAGCTCATATTACTCAATCTCACTTCATTTCGGACCAGGGTAGCCTTTTTTTTCTGTAGATATCAATGCTGTATACTTCTGTACTTATTTATATTATCTTGAGTCATAGTGAATCTGGTACTCTATATGACTATGTTAAATACTCTTTGTTTGTATTAACTTTGAATTTGTTGTGTATGTTGAGTAAATGTCAGTGCATCAAACTTGTTATCTCACAGATCTGTTATTTAGGGTTGCCATTGCAAATTCTAGAAGTTTGCTGTTTGGAGTATTTAAGCCACCATTTTACCTCCCGAACCTAAATTTTACTCTTTCCTTTTTTTATTTTATTTTTAAATTTGTTTCTTTTTCTTGCCTTGTGCAGTTGATATTCCAGTAGAAATCAACAAGTTGTTCAACATGCAGCGACTGGTAAGAACCTTCAGCACTTTTAAACCTGGAGGCGTATAATGTTTAGCAATACGTCTAGGTGGTGATTTCTCTTCTTGTTAGCTTTCTTTACTTGAAGTGGCTTTGCTGAAGCTACATAGATGATAACTAGAATCAATTTGCTTTTAGACTTGTCCTTTGATTTAACAATGTCTTGCACCTTTATTGAGTATTGTTTTTCTGTAATAATTACGACAAGCATCTTATGCTTAGTCTTGTGCTCCACATATCTCTTTCTTATCTGATCCAGAAGCCATCACGTCGCTGCTTCATCATGCTGAACACTGTCATAGTTGTTTCATCATGTTCTTTCTTTTTGCAAAATTTTAGCAGACAAATTTTTTTTGGAAGTGTGATAGTTCATCTTTTGCAGATTTTATCAGATAATCTTATTGAGCGTCTTCCAATGAACTTAGGGAAACTTCAATCCCTGAAAATAATGACACTTGATGGCAATCGGCTTTCTGGCTTGCCTGATGAAAGTAATTTTTCTCTTTCTCACTTAACGATGTTGCGCTTCTAATGCCTGGTAATCACAGTGCTTGTTGACTAATGAGGTCTGTCTTGTTTATCAGTGGGTCAACTGATACGACTTGAGCAGTTAACAGTATCTCGGAATTTGTTGACATACTTACCCGAAACTCTTGGCAGTCTTAGAAATGTGAGCATCCCGATCATATGTAGAGGTTTTAAGTTTGTTTTCTGCTTTCTGAGATTTTCTTACAGCTGCTTTCTTTTAGTTTATCTTTTCTTAAGTCCTTTTCTTGTTGTCCATTAACAGCGTTACTTTATCACTCTAGTTAATGTTTTATTTCTTTTGCAGTTAAGGATTCTAAATGCTTCAAATAACCAAATAAAATATCTTCCTGAATCTATTGGAAGTTGCTTTTCTCTTGAGGATCTTCAGGCAAATGGTAATGTCAGTGTTAATCATACCTTGTGCAATTCACTTTCTTTGTTGTTCGATATTTGATTGCTTAAGCCCTATTGGAAAATGTAGACATTCATATTTTAGAAAGCTCAAATGACATTGATTCTGGTTTGACGTATGGTTTTGTAAATGTAAATTTAGTTCTTACTATCTCTCTGCAAGGTGAAAGGTATCGTCTTTAAACACTTGTACTCATTCATATACTTTTAAGAGTTTTGATATATTGGTCCATCTCTCTGAATCAACCTTAGATATTCTGTTTGAGTTGTTAGTTTGATTTTGTTTGTATGATTTGCGAGAGCATAGTTGTTCTAATTCAGTGTTCCTTTCAACTCGTAACTTATGTTATGCTTTGTTATAGTAACAGTCAGTCGGTGCGATTGTCAAAGCAATTTCCATTATGGGTCATCTGTAAGCAGCCTTTCTATGTTTCCATTTTCCAATGTAGGGGCAAGGCTTGCATACATCCGACCCCCCCCCCTACTATGCCTTATGGCGGGAGCCTTTGAGGTATCAGGGTCCCCACCTGGCCCTAGACTGGAGTAATGTTGTTATGGATTCATTATCGTTAGCTGTCTGTGGGAGATTGGTGAATATGATTAAACTGTATTACCACCAAGTCTTCATTTCTCACATACCTTTACTGTGTGAATTATTAGCCTGATTTGAATATTCGTGAAAACAACTAGCTATATTCAGTGTCGGAAATGAAGGAGGACTGAAATGCCTCTCATAAAGGTCTAGCAGATGGGATTTCGTAGCTGCATTCATCTTCTGATGCTCAGTATACCTTTAACCATGAAATTTAGTAAGCCACATTGATGCTCTGCTCGAGAGTTAATCATTGAAGTTGCTGTTTTTCCGGAATAAGTGATAGCCTGACACTTTTCACCCTAAATTCTATTTATACACTTGTGTATTCTTACTGGACAGAGACAAAATTGTCAAAGCAAACACTGACAAGAGTATGATCATATATTATGCCACTGGCTTTCTAAGACTGTGAGCAGATCGTAGTTTTGATTTTTCGAAACCCCTGCTCAAACTGCCAGGCTCTGTTTGTCTTCAACTAAGTTTTTCTGAAATTACTAAGGTATCTTATTTCACAGCCCATTTATATTTGCAGATAACTCCATTGATGATCTTCCTCCATCAGTTTGTAATCTTATCCACTTGAAATCACTTTCTTTGGATAACAACAAAGTGAAACAGGTAATTTCCCTACCGCGCATATCATTTACTATAACTTTTCAGTGACTTCCGACTTGCTATTCTTGTAAGTTTCAAGTGTAAGTGAGTAGTGATGTGGCCAGCCAGTTTAAAAGATTTGTGCTTCATTAGCATTTTAAAATACGAAATTGGATAAAGGCACAGACTAAAACTTCATCCCTTCTCAAGAGGATATCCTGACTTATTTCAGCCTTAAAATATTTATTTAAAGTAGAATCTGATTCAACCCTGAAAGTTGACGTAATTTTTCTGAACAAGCAACGCCCAAAACAGTATTGGGGCCTTTTGATTTGAAATTGATGTAGTACTACTGTAGAAATAAATTATGCATGGGGAGAACTCTATACTCACAAGCTCATTACAGAATACAGACTAGCTGAAAAATCCGTAGGAGTATACTAAGCAAACAATACGGTGTCTCCTGTGCCGAATAGAGCTTTAGAGACAAGCATTATTGCTGAATTTAGAATAATATTTCCTCATACTATATTTTACTGCCTCAAGCGACTTTTTCAGGGTTTCTTTATTGATTATTGGTCTTTGTCTCTGAGGATAGCTATTTCAAAATCACATGAGGTAGAATGGGTAGTAAGCAGTAAGAAGCTTGTAGTTTACGAGTAGTATTTAGTTGGCAAGCTACTGCTCTTGCAAGGGCACTCTTGTCTAAAATCTATTTTTGATGGCTGTGCTGCCTCATATGGGCTGTGGCTAAACTACGTGGAGAACTCTGAAATGGTGTGGTGCTAGTGACTTATCCTTGTTCTGACAGAGTTTGGATTTTGTTTTTCTAATTTGTAGATACCTTCAACTATGCTCAAAGATTGTGTAGCTCTGCAGAGTATATCCTTGCACAACAATCCTCTCTCCATGGATCAGTTTCAGCAGGCACGTATCCTCCCATTTCGCTGTATAGATGTTGTTTTGTTTTGTTACGTGAGCTCTACCTCAATCACCTTAGCTTTACTAATATTCTAATGCTTATTTCTTTGGCATATTAGATGGAAGGCTTTCAAGAATTTGAGGCACGGAGGAAGAAGAAATTTGACAAACAAATCGACTCAAATGTGATGATGAATTCCAAGGGTCTTGATGAGGGTGTTGATTTATGATCCTGTGTGTATGAAAGTATATCTGTTAATCTCTTGACGCAATTTTGGTAAGTTTTCTTATTTGTTTTCAAAATTTAATAAATTCTGGTATACAATCTGCTTTGGTCTCTATAATATGACTGCTACAAAATTGAGAAAGCATTAGTTTGGGTTCTCTGGTTATTTGCATGATGGACAAAATCTTTTCCCTAGTTTATACTCTTTGCTACAGCACCCCCCCCAAATCTATGCCCTGGAAGAAGTGCGATTTTTCTGAGCGTTGAACTTTCGAGTGCTGGAATTGATGTATGGTTATTTGTGATGTTCGTTCTCCAGAGTTGTATCTTCTGAAAAAATAGAGTTGCTGGAACTCCAGTGCTGATAGCACATCCTTGCATAGATCAAACATTAATATCATCACCTGACAGTAATTTTTGGAAACTCTTCTTATGCTTGCAGGCGTCATACAATTGTAGGTTTTTGGCAACAATTATTTCTTCAATATCTTGGGCTGTGCTTCTCCGGCTTCTTCTAGCCTGCCGTAACAATGGCATGGTGAAAGTAGCCTCTGTAAATGGTTTTTTATCCTCCTCTCTGTTTCGTGGATCTTGTGGAGTCGATTGTGCAGGCTATTTGTATATATAAGTACCGTTGTAGATGGTTTTTGCAACCATATAAACTTGTTACTCCGTCTATCTTATTTCTCAATCAGTCATCTTGTCTGGTTAAAGTGTTGATCGTTAATGGCAAATGTTAATTTTCTTTTCGCAATTGCTCGAGTTTGACCCTGTTACTCTGTCAACATGATTTTTGGTGATGATTCTAAGTTCTAACTGCTTTGATTGCACAAATTGTGGAGAAATTTCTCTGAAGTCAAACTTGGGTTATCAAGTTTCAAAGTTGGTCATAATCTAAGCTCAAGATTTTCCTGATTTGTTCCTTGAAGATAAGTTTGTCAAGAAAGTTGGCCTAATGCCTGAAATTTCAGTTGGAGGTTCAGCTTGTTTTCGTCCCTGTAAAAAAAAAAAAATCAACTTGTTTTCGTCCGGAATTGATCCCCATGTTTCGTTTTTAGCTTCTGTTGCTCGTTGTTTGAAAATGAGGTTTTAAAATTTCACCGTTCAGAACTTTCTAAACCAACTTGATTATTCAGCTTTTTACTCGATTTTACATTTGATTTGAATTACGTAAATGAATTGAGCTAAACGGAGATATTAGGAAACATGCATCACAAATGTTGTCACTAAGAAGTCAGAACTCCACCTTAGAAAAGAAATGAGCTTAACTTTTAGAAGTCTTGGTATACCCATCATGAATTAACAAACTTCGACATTTTTGGCGGGTGTTTTCCTCAACAAACTAACACCATCACATCAATATTGCATTAACTAAACACAACACAATGGTTGGTTCATGGAATCTTCATGCTCAATCAACTACTCCACATATCAACATAATGCTTTTCTTCAACAAATGAAAAAAAATGCACTTTTTGAATAAAACCCAAATTGTTGGATGATCTTCAATTTATGATTTAATATTTGATTAATATGAGAAGTTTCTATAGTTAACCTTTGGTTTTGCCTAACAATTAAAGTGGCCACCAAACTTTCCCTTAAACTCATATCCAAGGAAAGTGACTTAAGCTTAAGGTTCCTATTCTACTAATATAAAACTCTTCATAAACAAAATCGCGATCAAATATGCAAATTTTTAAAATAAAATTGCGATATTAGAGTCAAATGCTTGAACTATGTTTTAAAAGAATTAATTGATCTTCACTCTATTATAAACTAACCCTTACACTTTGATTGTCATGTTATGGTCCACTAATTAGCTAATTAACCTAATTGTAAATTTGTTTTAGATAGTACACATTATGAAAATGATACCAAAAGTTGCTTTCACCAGCAAAGGGAGGAAATAGAGCAAGTGAAGGAACCACTTTGCTAACACTAATAGCCATCTCTCCAACCAATGACCTTTACATTGAAATTGTATTTGCTGATCTTGACACTATTATAGTATACTAAAGACTTGACTTACTAATATTATACTCCAATGCTACAAATTTATTGAACTTTCTACATCACATTCAATAAACCCACTTGAGTAGATAATAACAATTCACTATACATGTAGTATTGCACTAATGTTGACACTCTTAAGAGTGATCATTCCAAAAATTGTAACTAATTAATTAAATACCTACTTAATAACACTTGCAATCGTAATTTCCTAATCATCGCAAATTTGTTCCTAGATTTATATCTGAGCCCTCGTTGTTATTAGTAAGGAACTATAATGAATTAGCGATCAGAACATATCATGTACAAGTAGAACAATAGAACATATCTCGGACTCAATCAGATAAAACTTGACTTAACTTCAAGATCGTCCACTCAAATAATTAATTAGATGTTAACTTGTCAACCTCACACCAAGCAATTGAATTAATTTCATAATAATAAACAAAGAGTGGCCCTCTTACTCTCTTAGTACAAAAAGAAGTTGAAATCTTTCCAATAAGCTTGGTGATCATGTTACTAAGAAAAACACCTAATTAAACATCACTAGTTAGCATGCTACTAAAGCATAATAGAGCAAAGAAGAAGTGAGATGGGTTGTCATGTATGATGGTAGGTGACTAAACAACCACCCTATCTTCACATGCTATCTTTGTGTACACTACTAAACTACTATTAGAAATGCTTTACTTCTTCTCATTTTCTTCCTCTTTGTCTACTACTTGCTATACCCTTTTTATTTTATTTTATTTTCCTTTTATTCAAAAAAAAAAAAAAAAATCCACCACCACCCCATGTTTTCTAGCCTTTAACATCTTACTCATTTATCTTCCATAGCAAGTTAGCAATTATTACATTAGTACACAACTTTAATGAACTTACACCCACTTATAGCAAGTTTATACTCAAAGTATATGCCTGAAATTAAACACTAGTATATCAAGTTGGTCTATCAATGTATACATGACAATGGACTTAAAACTTTTGCCCATTGTCTAGTGTGATCAATTACAAAGAACTATTTCGAGTATTCAGTCGCGTCACCTTATGCTAGTAACAGAAAATAGTGAAAAAGAAAAGGATGTGCAATATGATTAATCTTTTTTTGAGTATACATTGTTAAGAAAGAATCAATAAAATCAATAGGAAAGTATACTAGACCCAAGAACAAAAAACCCTGTACACTGTTGAATACAAATTCAGATGATAATAATCAGTATGTAATAATCATGGACTTAATTATATGAAATCGCGGTTAATTAGTTCGAGATTAAGCTCATGAATGCTTCATGTTTGTGAGGATTTTCAACCCACCAATATGGTTTAATGAGTCCAACTAGTGAATTACTACTGCTTGCAGTAGCAATGGTAGCATTAGCCTCTTCTTGAACATGTACTGCAGGAGGAAGATTAAGATCAAGCATGTCCCGGGTTTCGGAACTTGATGATCTTTCAGTAACATCAGCAGTTTTATTACTCTGACTGTTACTAGAAGCCAACTGATGAGATCTCTTGTGTCCTCCCAGTGCTTGTCCTGATGGGAAAACCCGAAAACAGATTGGACATTCATGTTTCTGAACAGTTTTCTTAGACAAAGTTGATGATGACCCTAGAACAATCTCAGTAAAAACTTGATCACCATCATCATATTGTATTTGTTGCAGTTGTTCTACATCTGGTTGTGGAGAAGGGCAGCTCCTGATCTTAGTAAGCTCCTTCTCGTCTCGATTCGACTGAGTAACAGCACAGTCTTTAGCACCTAACTGTTTCTTGTGACTGGCTCTGTGCCCTCCTAGAGCTTGATAAGAGTGGAACACCTTGTTACAGGTAGTACACTCAAATTTGCTCCTTTTACTGTAATTTTTCTCAGGAGTACAAACTTTGAACCATTCTGAATTCATGCCAATTTCATCAGTAAAAATACCATTTTCTGATTCTTGAAAATCCTCAAAATTTTCACCTTTCCTGGCATTTTCAGAAGAGTAATCTTCAAATCTGTCTTTTCCCAACTTACTCTCAGAAAGATTGTTACTTTGATCATTTGACAAAAACCCAATTTCTGAAACTTCAATCCCTTTCATTTTTAACCCTTTCTGCAGATGTTCAGAGGTTACAGTAGTCACCTGTTTTTCACCATTTACAGCAGTAACTTTCTCACTACTCCTCTTCCTCTTCTTCTTACTGTTTTGAGAATTTTTACCACACCCCCAGGGCCCCACATCCCTAGAGAGCATGATCAAGCACATTGCAATGTCAACTTCCTCCTGTTGATGTTCTGCCTCAACCACCTCAGAAACAGAAGAAAGAGAATTATTAGTATTATTACCTGCAAGACTTGATCTTTTACTTTTACCATGACCCTGATTCAGCTTACTCAATCCTAAATTCTCGGTATCGGTTTCGGATGATGCTGTTGTTGCCTCACTCTGATGATGATCAGCAGCAACTCTCCATGTCTTCTTTGGATTCTCCCTAAGCTCATATCCTGGTTTTGGCAAATGACACCTTATATGACCTCCTAGTGATCTCCCACAGGCAAAACTCTTGCTACAAAACTTGCAAACATGCTTCAATCTCTGCCCTCCTTCCATATTACGCTTCCAATTCTCGAACCAGGGTCGAATAATATATCTTTACAGCAAAAACTTACACAAACAATCAGAAATTCAGAATATCAGATCAAATTTACTATATGATACAAAGGAAATCAGGGGAGAAATACAATATAGTTGATCCAATATGAAATGATCATATTATAACAACATAGGCAAATGACATTTTCTGGTATGAATGAGCTGAAAGTAGGAGAGAAAAGTTGCTGTTTTTGAGTAAGGTTAAGATCTGAAGTGATGCACAAAAAGAGGTTCTATTGGTTCTTTTTTAGTAAGAGGAAGTTTATCACACACATTCTCGCACACTCACTACAGATTCAAAGGTGGGTAACTTTACAACTGACAAAGTCGATATGTATACATTGCCATGTTATCTAATCTGTGGGTAGTAGTTCAAACATTATTATTAGAAAAATGAAAAAAATAGATGAGAATAAAAAAATAAGAAAATATTGTTTTGGTAAATTTAGTGAAATTGTGTGGTGTAAGTTGATGAGCAAGAAACTCTACTAAGTGTAAGAAAATTCAAGAGAGCTAGTTTGTAGTTGTAGTACTAATTAAGTAGTAAAAAAAGTTAGTACTAAATTTGGTGGAAGAGGGAGAAATCCATGCAAAGAAGCAAAGATGAAAAGGGAAAAGCGGGAAGGGAGAGAGAACGAGAGGTAGCACGTGTACTCAAGTCAGCATCTTCCGCTTCCCTCTCCTCGTCCATTGCCTTTGTGTTTCTTTCTGCTTAAATCAAGTGTTTTCCGTCTCCTAATTATCGAGTCGTTACAGGTTCGATTCTTAACATTTCATCATCAGTAAAATAGATCTCCATATTGATAGTAACTTGTCTATATATATATATATATATATATATACATACATTTTGAAACCAAATGTCAAAAAAGTTAAACAATTCACGGAGACACTTACACTAACACGGTGTCATGCCTATATATACTTTGTCTTCCTACTAAGCAAGCTCGATCACAGTTATTATGCACATTCAATTTTAGTTATTTATTCTATTACTTTACTCGATCTCTTCTTCCTGATCTTGGGTTTTAACAAGTCGGTTGAGTAAAGTTTTAGATTTGTCATACTCAATTTATATTGCTTTAGTGTGATAGTTGTAGAGATGAGTGATCTCACATTCTCACTACACACGTACATTTACAAACCTTTTATACCATCGTTCAGAATACGCATTTTTCCGAGTTCATACAAATATAATATAAGCAGTCGGTCTAACTTTAACTCAATCAGTTAATAAGTTTCCACATCGTGGCTATACATCTACAATTTTTAATTGAGTAAAATAATAGTATATCGACTTGATCACAAAAAAAAAAAGAAAAATAATGCATGAGACTAACAATGCAATGATTACTCCAATTAGTATAATTTCAAATGCATAATATAAAGAGTGAGTCTTATAGTATTATGTAATGGGTTGCAATAGCTTATGAGGAACATGCTGTCTGGTGTCGTGGAAGCGGATGCTTTTGGTTCGGACGCTTTGTGATCCAAGAAAATATAATAGACATAACACATGACATTTACTCATCATTTCTCGACTTAGAAATTGTCTATCTTGTTTGTCCCAATATTTTAGCCAAGGGCCAAACTCTGCTTATATTACATCTCACTCGCCATTACAATACCGGTTGGATTATATAAATTTCGATGTAATTGGAACGAAATTCTGATATATTAGAGGGATAAATGGAAAAATAGAAGTTACTATTGGTGTGTTTTGGGTCCTACAAACTGAAAACTGGCCAAACACACAAAACTGAAAAACTGTTTCCGGTTTTTGAGAAGCACTTCTAGTGTAAAATTGTTCATCAGAAGTAGAACTAGCCCCCCCAAAAAAAAACGATCTCACCTTAATAAAACCTGAGAAGAACTAGCCACATTAAATACTACTCAGTATATATATTTGAAAACTATATCCGAACCTACTCATTTGGTTTTCTCAATTATTAACGTTTACTCTACATTGACGTTTATCGAAATCGAGTTGGACCAGCCAAATCTGACTCAGCTCGACCCTAGGTAGAGTTAAGTAGAGTTTGAATGTTCAGACAAAATGCGGGTTAGCGTAATACTAGTATATAGCATGCCAAACTCATATAATTGTATAACGACCATGATATAAACACTGTTTTGTTGTTATACAAATTGAGTGAACTATGAAGATATTCACGCATCGATTTCGTTGCCGAGAATTTCTGTTTTATTTATCAGTACGACGTTGAGTTGTAATTTGTCCACCGCTTTCTTCCTGCTTTATAATTAGGGCTGGCAAACCCGACCCGATTCGTTGACCCGAAAATATAACCCGATAAGACCCGAAATTATGGTCAACAAAACCCGACCCGACCCGATGATGACCCGAAGCGACACAACCCGATATGACCCGGCCCGAAACCGACCCGACCTCCTGTTATCCGACAATGACCCGACTCATAATGCCAAAAATTAAACTGATGCCCATAAATGGCCATAAGTAAGTAAAACCGATTGTGACTCGACCCGGCCCGACACAAATTTTCCTCGATAAAACCGACCCAAAACCGACCCGACCCAACCCGAAACCTACCCGAAGGTTCATTTGACCCGTTATAACCCGACCCGACACGAACCGACCCGACATAACCCGACCCGGAACCGATCCGACGACCCATTTGCCACCCCAAAGTGGTGCTATTCAAGCTGATTATTTATACACTGTACAATTTTAATAATAAAAATGAATAATCATGCATTAATAACTTTGGTGTTTAACCCAACATTTTCTCTAACTTTACATGTGCAATTGTGCATTTCACGTTAAGGGCGGGCCTAAATGGCCAGTTAATCACAATGCAAACCCTTATCACCTTATGATTAATTATTCACAACAAGGTTTTAAGAATAATAATGATTTATTAGTAGCAGCAATTAATAACCCTTTTTCAATAGATTATTCTTGTTTCATAGTAATGCCTACCTGATCATGACGACTCAGTGATCTTCATAAGCGGACAACCAGACATGAAAATAACCGTCTTCTAAATTGTACGTTAATATTTAAGTTTAGATATGTGTGAATTCAAAATTACATATTAAACTTTAGCAATTTAAGGTAACGATGGTTGAGGCCTTTAGGTTAAGATATGAACAAAATAATACATCAATTTGCTACTTTAGTCATATGTGCAAAATGGAATATCTGCTTAGCAAAATGGCAAAGTGCCAAAGTTAATTACTCGATTGGCAGCAAGCAGATACATACTTCACTTAAAGCTAGAGTTAAAGGTAAAGATTGTCATTAGTCTATGGTCAATTATGCATGCCATCGATCACCTCAAAGATGCTAGTAAAAAATTGACAGCTTAACTAGGGCTACTCCTCCTACTTTGGCTCAATTATGTCACTTACTTACTACTAAGCCCTCTAAAACACTCAAAGTTCACTTCACCCATTCTGCTACCATCATTATTGCTCATTTAATCATGCTCATGTTATTACTAAGGTACTAACTTGAAATTAGAAATAAGTTATCCGAGCATTAATAGTCACGGTAGCGCATGTTTTTCACGTCTTAAACATAAAACTAAGGCTTATAACAAAAGATTATGTGCTTGAGGTGCAACAATCATTATATCACACAGTGTTTTCTTTCAATTATCACCAATATTTCAATATGACAAAATCAGTCACTAATAGGTCAATACATATGTCATCGTACTCACCAGGAAGCTAAAGAGATCGGCAATAAGTTTTCCTCTAAGTGACAAATTGCCGGTCAACTTGTGTGACTATCATAACAAATGATAAAAAGTTATGTGCGGCGAGATGTATACAAAAGTTAATTACACATAATAATAATGTTCTTGTCAATTCAAGCTTAACTCGTCGATTCGCCGTTGAACGGTTTGCTTAATTGTTTCTGATTAAGTCCCAATTAATAATTCCGAACCTTCGTGGCTCCATAAAAAATATAACAAAATCATTAGTTAAGTATATATATTCCATTAGAAGTTTATGCAAGTTCAAGGTCGGACTCCGTAGTTAGCTATGGAGATTGAAATTGCACGATTGTGTAGAATGGTTGAGTTGTAAATGAAAAATAACATAAATATATAGTGTGACTTTAGCCCCGTGAAGTTGGATCCACCGGCAATGAGCAATTAGTGCATTAAATTCCTGACACACATAATCTAATCCTAATTCCTAATAATTTCATATGCACAAACAGCATTGCATTCTCACAATTTCCATCTTTACTTGATTGGTTGGTTAGGCTTTTTGAAGCAGCAGGTAGTAATAATAACAGTGATTAAAGTCAAATGATTAGTGAGTAATTTGCATTAATTAAGAAGCATAATTATCCACCTCCAACCTCCTTCACCCCCACAATACTTCCAAAAAAAGTGTATTTTAGCCACTAAAATAGTTTGGGTGGGATTTAAATAAAAACAATCAATGTCAAAAATGAGATCTATTCAACATTAAAGAAAGTGAAATGTATTTATAAACCACTTTAGATAATTAGGGGTTTAAAAACCATTAAATATTATAAAAGAACTTCTAATAGCGTGCTAAGTATGAGGCTAGGTGCGCTGCTTTGGGTTATGCCTTCCTCCCCTTCTCTTTCTCCTCTTTAAGCGAGTTGGAGCCTTCAGTTGTTGCTCTGCTAAAGCGGATCCAGCAGTTCTTTAGGACGCAGGATATCGGGGCAGGCTGCAGCTTTTATTTTCACTAGGATTGGTTTTTCCATAGCAAAGGGTGTGTGGGCTCAGATTGTATCTCGGCTCCCCACCAATTTCTTGTAAATTATTATGGATTTTTAGATTTATAATAATATCAATGATAATAGCAATTATAAAAGTTTTAGATGAAAAAATTATTTATCAAATGTTATTCACGACTCTGCGCGAATCCATGAATTTACCATCAAGGTTGTACGGAATTAATAAGATGAAAATTTTCTTATCTCGGGAGGATTAATGAGTAAAAAAAATTCTACTCAACCCATAATAACTTAAAGTCATAGTGTTTATATGCAATATTGTCAAATTTCAAGATGAACGAAAATATTAGCATGGCTACGAAACTCTTATTATATTGACATGCATTATTCTTGAGGTAGAAGACTAGAAGGTAATACAATCAATGGAAAAAAAATTCTTTCATTTACGGAAACGATCGATCAACAATTAGTCATTCACTCGATGAATTTGTTAGGCCACGTTCAATTTTTAGAGTCAGAATTACATTACATAGAATAAATTTTCAACTAAAACTTATTTAATTGATTTTAAGATTATTTGAAAATAATATTTGATGGTTAATAAATCCCAAAAGTAGCTAAATTGGTTTATAAACACATTTTAGTTACTTTATTTAGTGTTTAATAAATCTCAATTTAAACATTGGTGGTTTTTAAATCCAACATCCACGGAAAGGTTGGATGATTACCCAACGGAGTATCCAAAAAGTACACGAGGAAAGTACCGAGCTTTTAATAGAGAACATATAGGGGACTCCGGATTATTCAATATTCTCCATCAGTTTTAGCATGAAACAACTTTTCCCACATAACCCAATGTATCTTGCTCTCACCATCTCATGCACCCCACAAAAATCCAGAAATCATGTAATTATCCCCCTACAAAGACTAGCCGGAAGTTTAAACAATCCATATGATAGCAGGTAGGAATGAATCGCTTGGGCTACAACCTTAATTAGGATCTCTCTACTTGTGAAGGAAAGTAGTAAACCTCTCTTCCACCCTTATTGTTTCTTCCAAATTCTTGATCTGATAGTTTTGAAAGCGAGCCGGCTATTCCTCCCCACGGTGGCCCTTGGTAGACCAAGATACGCTGATGGTTCTCAACCACTCCCACTTCAAGCATCTCGGCCAGCCTCACCCTTTCACTCTCCCCCACATTAGGGCTAAAAGATCAGAGACATCATATTTTGCAAGTTTACTTGTTGTCCTAATGCAGACTCATACTGCTTGATCACCTCTCGAATTGCTATGAGATCCGCCTCCCTAATTCGACTAAAGATAATACTATGGTCAACAAATAAGAGATGCAACACAACTGGCGCTTTATGGCAAATGTGCACGCCATATTAAGCCTTCCTCCCATTCGCTTTCTTTATTAAATTCGAAAGAGCCTCGACACAAATTATGAAAAGATACAAAGAGATGGGATCGCCTTGCCAAGCCCCTCTCTGAATAGAAATAATCGGTAGGCTCCCCATTAATCAAGACAACTGACTTGACCAAAGCAATACATACCTCTCATCACCAGGCTCCTCCACTTAACACAAATAAAAGCCCATTTTCTCCATAAACACACTTGGATCTCTAATTCATGGTTCTTCGACTTTTACCATGGATTTCGGTATTTGTTTTGAAACACGCATGCAATATCTCGCTGGTGTATAATTATTTTAGTGTAAGTACGTGAGTAGATGTCCTCCGACAATAATGCGTTTACTAATTAAATCTAATTAGGAATAAACCTGAGATATATTGAATATACTAAGTGAGTTAATTAACATATATCGATAACAATTGGCTGGCTAGAGTTTGACGTTATTGTCGTTTGACGACGGTAATCAACCGATCCCTCTCGGTTACACCGATAAATATAGTTTCTCCAAAATATATTATAGATTTGTATTTAGTACAATACAAACCCTAATATTTCATTTAAAGAGTTAACTGTTATATCATATAATGTTTTACGAGTTCGGAACTCAGGTTGAATAAATTACGATTTTTTTGTGTGAATTGCCAATATAGACAATTAGCTAATTAAATTACAAATAGTTGTAATTTTAGCTAAATTAATGTAATTGGTAATTATTATATAATGATATAATAATGAACAAACAGTTAAAGAAATAAGTGTACAAATTAAATTATACCAAATTGAAACATAAGATGTTAAGGGGTATAATTAGTAAGGGCAAAATGGTAAGTTAGATTACCACTAGTATATATATTAAAATTTGATGTTCAAACATACAACACATCATTTTTCCACAAACACCACTTATTTTAGAGAGAGGTCTTGAGAGAGGAACCTCAATTTTCTCTAAAAAAATCAGCCAAGTTCCAACATCTTTAAGATCAAGTTTTCTTCTTTGCATATCAAATAAAACTTGATCAAAACACTTATTTAAGCTTAGTATGTCATTAGAAAATTTGTTGACTAATTATATATAAAGTTTTAAGGTTAAACTCTCATTGAAAAGTAGTCGTTTTTGTGAGATTTTTTGAGAGATTCTTTGGTGGATCAAGGGAGGAGGTTTCCTAACTTGGAAACTCAAGATTTAAGGAGGAGGATCCTCATTAGTTAGCAGCCCAAGATCTTTCATGAAAGAAGATCAAAATTCCTCTTGATTAAGGTATAAAAACATGTTTCATCACCTTATTTATGCTTTAATCTTACATGCAACAAGATCCTTAGCTAAACTTAATTAGGAGTAATTAAGTGCTAATTAGAGGCTAAATAACTCCCAGTACGCACTAATTCATGCTACCAACAATATTCTAACAATCATGCTAACACATTTGTTTACTTTTTTTTTTAAAATAAATTCTACAGATTCCTCGATCTGAAAAATATGAAATAACTGACGGAATACTAACAAAATCCCACCCAAACCCCAATCAATAACAAAGAAAGTTTGGACCCCAAACGATAAAAAAGCTGAAAATTAGACCCCATTTTAACACTTAACTCGATGATTTAAATAGTAGTTCCTTATTTGATGAATATTTTGTTTCTTTTTTTGGCTGAACAAAGATTTAAAAAAAGAAAGATAGTATATCATTTTTGGAAAAATATCATAATATTTTATTTTTGATGACAAAAGATATGATATCAGAAACATTTGATTTCACAAAAATTTGCTAAGATAGCAAATGAATAACTCTACATGATTCCCACCTTAAGAAATCATGCATGTTATATGTTGATGGGATCCAATATGTGTACACCCTCTTTTAAGACAAATCTAATTATCCTATATCTCTATATAGTTTTGGGTTATGTAAGAGTGGATAGATTGCTTCAATAACAACAAGAAATAATCTCGTAATCATTGAATCAAAACTTTAGGAAATTAGATGTTTACATTAGGAATTAAAAAGGTTCAAGTAATCTAAATTGAGTTCACACACATTATACATCAATAATCCTAAAAATTTGTGTATATGTTAATCATCTTAGAAAATAAATATAATGAAGTTGCTAAGTTTGAATACATCCACTCTACATTTAATTTAAGTTGTCCACATTATAATGATCAAATAAAGTACCCTATGATCATATGAGTACATTGTACATAGTACATAAAAATTTTTTTATACATGAATCATGAATGTATGTAGTTTGAGTATTCAAACTACCTTTTTAATTGCATGAATGTATGTAATTTGAGATATTAAAAGTACCTTTTTAATTGCATGAATGTATGTAGTTTGAGATATTCAAAGTATATGAATTAAAGTATACATGCAATACAAGTATAAATACATGAGTCTTAACCTCTTAAACTTAAAATTATTTATTTCGTGTCTTTTGCAAGTGCATAACAAACAAACTTTTGTATGCTCTCATAAAATACATGTATCATATTAATTTACTTATTCTAGCATGAAGATAATGCACTTTTGTGACGAGTAGTTGATATTAGGTTAGTGTTTGAAAGAGAGTTAATATTTGTGTTAGTTATCGGTTTCTATTTGGTGTATAAAATGATTAGTTGTGGTTTAATTTTTACTTAAACATGAATGCATTCATTATATTATTCAATCAAAGTTTCTACTTATCAAAGTTTCTATTTAATACAATCATTCTTATGTTTGGTTTAGTGTTATTTGATGACATTATTGTTATAAACGGTGCAAAGAAAATGCTAAATTACCCCTAAATTTTAGACTCAAATATAGAACCGTATCGTGCGAAGCACGGGATACTTTCTACTCTAATATCTAATCTAATCTAATATATATTATAAAAGGCGAGTACAGTCTTTCATTGATGGACACTTGGCACAATCCTATTGGATGAAATTGAATAAATATTTTTAAAATATTAGGATATTGAAATACTATATAAAATATTAAATAATATGTTAGTTATCAACTAATATATGGAGAATATGATAATTTATGGTAATGACTAATTTACAGTAATAACTTGAAATATTATGTGATATAAAGGGTGATGGGATACTGGAAAAAAAATGAAATAACATAATGGGTGACGTGATAGTGGAATGAAAGTGAAATATTGTAACGGGTTACGAGATATGAAATAATATAAAGGGTGACATACAAGTAGAATGGAAGTAAAATTACGATGAGTTAGTAATAATAAGTAATAATATAATATGATGGGTGACCAAAGTTGAAAGAAAAAAATAATGTAAAACATCGTTTCAAATAATATTATAATAAAAAATAAACCTACATTTATTATGAAAGATATATAAACAATATAAGTAGGTAGGCCGGACGCGGGCCGGACACGCAAACTAGTGTATATTTAAACCTGAAATCAAGTAAATTCTAGAATGACACTTGGCACCCATTAATTGGATAGACTATAAAATGTTAAATACAACTATTGGTTGTGATATGGTAATAAATTATGGTATAGTACAACATGAGATCGAAGGGATTCTACTACAAAGGTAAGTTAATTCATGGTAATAATTTAAATAATGTGATATAATGGGTGACAAAATATAGTAGAATGAAAATGAAATAGTATAACAGGTGACGAGATAATGTAATGAATATAAAATAGTATAATGGGTGACGAAAAAGCGAAAAGGCAATGATAATATGGTGAGTGAATAGAAATAGATTATAATATAATATTACGGGTGGCAAAAGTTGAAAAAAAAGTATAGTACCATTCATAATAATATTAGAACAAAAATAAACCTACATTTTTTATATATAAAAACTAATATAAAAATCATAAATAGGCAGCTCGTGTGTGACATGAGCATGCAAACTAGTTGTGTCATGACCCATGGATAAAAGTGTGTAGAAAGTGATCCAAAAACCAATTTGCAATTTTATTAGAAATTTTAATTCATTTTCACTCGCTTACATATTCTCTCTTCTCCCGACTTCCTCCTCCTCTGCACCACCACCACCACACGCGCCGCCAACATTGACCACCACCATGCACGTCGCCGCCACCACATAATATGCAACTCAAGATGGCGACTCCACGATCGACCACCACTCCCCCCGCCCCTAATCCATTCTCCATGTGGCTTTCTGTCGCCCCCCACGCCTTATCCTCTATTTCCTCACATTTTCGACAAGTACCCCAACCGTCGCATTCTGACATGGTAGTCGCCCCCTCTCCGTGCACATCCCGCCCATCTCCCTCGTGGCCATCCCTTTTTCTAAATTATTTGAGAGTTTAGTTACCAACTTAAGATTATTCCACCTGTCCTTTTCGGATATCCAAGGACCAAGGCCCATATTGATTGCTAGCTTAAAAAATGAAGGTAATAGTGTGTCACCAACTGTTATCGAGTTTCGTACCACCCTAATTAAAATAATACGATAATACATGGTGATTTTTTTTCTTTTTATTCTTTAACGAAAATCATAAAGGGCTCATATATTATTTGCTTCCTATATGAAAATGAGTTTACACTCCGAAAAAAGAAATGAATAAGAGGTGCACCAATTCAACAATGAGAGGCCATGCCAAGTATAGAGAGAATGGTGATCAACATTCAACAATGGTAAATAAGGCAAGACTACTTAGGCGGTGAGTTTCTGTCCAAGCAATTGCTTGAGCTTGAGATCGTCAAAATTGACACATCTTGATAGTCATATTTGCAATATTCATGTTGTAATAGTAGCGAGCCAAACTGGTATGGTTAAAGGAATCACACCATACCATCAACACCTTCATTAAGGTATGCGAATCTGTCGAATGAAATTCACCGCCACCTGCAACTATTAGTACTATCCAGCAACAAATTCCAAACTTCTCAACCACTACACCTGGTCCTAACCAGGAAACCTTTGCCCATCACACTGATTCCTACATCCCAGATCATCTTAATTTCCCTCGCCCTTACCTTACCTTGATTGTCGATGCGTCCTTTGCTCCCAATTTTGATTTTGCAGGTGTGGGTGGTATCCTCCTTCATCAGGATAATACTTGGGTAGCGGGTTTTACGGCGTCTGTTTTTGCCTTGGACGCCTCCCATGCGGAGGTTCTTGGGATCCTTAGGGCTGCCCAATGGTGCAAAGATAGTAATAGGCAGGCGACTACAATTCTAAATGACTGCAAATTTGTCGCCCTAGGAATGTAAGGCATGGAGACGATAATATACCGCTTTATCAAACCCTATAATATGTGCAGGGAGTTCATCAAGGATGGATTCGTGAAGATGATCCACTACATTCCGAGGAAGTGGACACAAACTGCTAATCTCCTTGCCTCAGAGGCTCGCCAAGACAAGAATTACATTGGAATAAAGCATATTGTAAACCCCCTTCTTACCATTCAAATGTATTTTGATGCTAGCGACGCTTTTGTCCCCCGCTTCATTCCGGGGGAAGACATTGACTGCGGGGGTGTAGGACATAGTAGTTGTGACGCAACTTAAAACTACCTTGTAAATTTTCTTTCATTAAGCAACTGTTACCAAAAAAAAAACAAATTTCTTTCCAAATCTATGATTCCATAGATCACACCGTTGTACACTGAAAAACCTATATTCCGTTTTGTAGTTCACCTGTAAATATGCTATGGAGTATAACCAAGTTAGAGCAACTTCGGTGGAACAAAAATGAACTGCTTGGAGTTGTTTAGTTTAAGACATTTGCTTGACCATCGGAGAGAAGAAAGCAAACCTGCTCATCTTGGAGAATCTACCCATTCAGGCAACTTTTTTGAAGCAAAAAAATGGGGCCCACTCAAGCTTTCTTACTCAATCATTTTAGTTTTTTCTAGGGAACGAAAAAAAGGAATAGATATAAAGTGGGATCATTCAACCAAGTTGAGACTTGAGAGTTGCCTGGCATTTAAGTAACTTTGTTTCCGACTTGCTTAAATTACCTTTTTAATGTACCGCTTCTAAACAGAGTTAAAACCCGCCAGATGCTCATTGCGATGATTCTATGGTGATTGTTAGTTTTTGACAATTACGATAAAGTTAACTATGGTTAATAATTAAATAATAATAAAAATTATCACACAATCTTTTTTAAAATAGTAAATTGAGATTATTGGCATATTTTCAAAACAATTTTAAATAGAATAACAGATAATTTTTTGTAGAGAATGAAAATCAGAATGCCATGACCATGCTCAACGTCTTAACGACACTAGCCAATGCCGACCATCCCTCGCCTCCTTCCAATCGTTCCCCTCCTCCTTCCGCCAGCGCCGGTCCCACCCCATCAACCTCCTCAGTACTTGGAGCACCACATTACCGGTCACCCTTCAACCCTACACATCAATCGTCCACCCACCCACTCGCCACCGAGCGCCTAATGTCCACATCCCGGCCAGCTCTCGATTCCCTCTCTGTACGACTCCCTTCACCTTCTCGGCCTTTTCCCTCTAGGCTTCTTTCACCATCCCCCGTCTGCAGCCCTGTTCCGGTGTGAATCTAATGACTCCTAAGTCCTTTTTCATTCGTTTGATTATTAATGGGATAGAAAATATAACGACGACGTTACAACGGACATGTAAAAGATTGCGTACAAGGGAAGAGCACTGATTGATTTTGTATAGAAAATCCGTTTTGTATGTTAACGACGAGTCGACGACTGATCAATTTTGCGTAAAAGGGTGCTCCGGTGTGAATCTAATGGCTCCTCAGTCCTCTTATACAAGATTGTGACGTTACCAATGACTCCTTACTCCTCTCATTCGATTGATATACAAAATCAAACTAATTAAGGAAAACATATTTGAAATTCATAAAAATTCTTGTATATTGTAATCCTGTGTAATAAAACGTATTGCATGAACTGTTTTTAAATAATTTTTTTGTCCGATACTGATCCCTTATCCCAATGATCCGATACCGACAACTGTAATAGAATTTTTGTCACCATTGCAGTTGTTCTTTCCACTCTAGTATGATAGTATCTTTTACTTTCCCATAGTAGACCATAATGACATGGTATATAAACAATCCTACTAAGCAATACAAACCCACACTTGTAGGAGATCTGCCTCAATCACGCTTCACATTTCTTCACATCTTCTCCCCCAAACTTTCATCAGCCACCACAATCTCCGCCGCATCACCAACCCCCTCCACCTCACACCATTAACAAGAACACCCCCATTAAATTTACACATAATTAACAGGAAAAAGGAAAAAGAAAATGTATGAACCAGGAAGTCAAACGTCATACACAAGCTTATCATTTTTTACAGTCCAGCCTTTGCCTTTGGGTCCCCAAATCCCCAATCCACAGTTCCAGTCTCTCTCCTCTGATTATTCTGCGCCCAACCCACCACCAAATTACGCAACTTTTCAGCCTCAACCCTCTTTTTATTCCCACCCTAACGTCATTTCTCCTGTATGTATTTCTTCTCTTCCTTTTAAATTTAATAATAATTCTTGTGAATTTTTGTGTTATTTTGATAGAGGGATTTGATGGGTTTTTTTTTTGGAGGAGAGGATTTTTAGAGTTCATATATGTATGCTAATGAAAGTTGGAGTCTTTATGTTTACGTTTGATTTTGTTGCTGAATTTATGGGATTTTAGAGTTTATAAATGTATGCTAATGAAAGTTGAAGTCTTTACTGATTTTAAGTTTGATTTTGTTGCTGAATTTATGATTATTTAGGGTTTATAAATGTATCCTAATGAAAGTTGGAGTCTTTATTGTTTTTAAGTTTGATTTTGTTGCTGAATTTATGAATTTTTAGGGTTTATAAATCAATCGGTATATAGTACCCGGGGGTACGTAGCTCTAGGTACCCCCAATTCAAGTGGTATATAATGAGTGAAAATTGGAAATTAATGAGTGGAATTCGGGAAATAATGAGTGAAAGTTGGGAAATAATGATTGGAAGAAAGCTGTATATAATGATTGGAAATTCATAAATAATGACTGAAAATAAATAATGACTATCATGTTATATATAATGAGTGAAAGTTGAGAAATAATGAGTAAAAATTGTAAAATAATGAGTGAAAGTACATAATGAGTGAAATTGAGAAATAATGAGTGAAAATTGTAAAATAATGAGTGAAAGTATATAATGAGTATAATGTGCAATATAATGAGCCGGGGGGTACGTAGCTCTAGGTACCCCCGGGGTACCTAATAATTTGTGTTTATAAATGTATGCTAATGAAAGTTGGAGTCTTTATTGTTTTTAAGTTTGATTTTGTTGCTGAATTTATGGGTTTTTGTTGGGCATATAATCATATAGGAATCATATAGTGTGATTATGAAGTAGTTTTAATGTAGTGTCCAAAACTAGTGAAAGTTTGATTCTTTTTGCATGTATATTCATATATTGTTGTTTAGAATGTTGCCTTTGTTGCTAATTTCTTTGGAGAACAATTGAACAATAAAAATGGTATTGGTTTGTAATCATTATAATGGGAGAAAGAGTGACAGAAACTTTTGGTATTGTGGTTGTAGAATGCGGGGTTTCGCTTGATATTGGTGGGCACATTTCGATTGTTTTGCTCGTATTTGACATTTTGATAGCGCTTGTAATCTTTTAGAGTTTTAGGGTTCCTTGGATTCACGGTTCTGTTCACATGGATACTTTTTCGGCATACATCTTAACTCGATTTATTCCTGGGAGTGGTTCTATTGTTAATGTATGATAAAAGTTCGGTTCTTTTATGAAACTTGTGTGATTCTAGTTTTGGCCGTCTTTGGATGGTTTATGGCTTTTGTACATTTTTCATTGTCTTTTTGAGTCTGCCCTTTGTTGCAGCTCTTTTTAGGTCATCCGTCCATGTCTTTAGATATGTATGAGTGATTGATATGTTTTGTAGTTTAGGTTTGGCTTATTTGGCTTATTAAAGCTCTCCTTTGTCTTGTCTGATCCACACACATGTGAGGTTGGTTGAGCTGTGTTGGTGCAGTTTCCAGAAACATTATTCTGCTTTCTACATCTTCTATTATTTTCAACTTAGAATGCAGAATTTGGCTCGATAACTGTATCTTATCTGAGTATCTCGACTGTTAATATTCCACAATCCACGTGTATGGTAGTTTTATTGAGTGTAGTTACTTGATCTATGCAAGTTAAAAATAGGTGCTTTTGAGTTGCAGACTGTCCAACCCTTGACGAACGAAGCCATTGCTTCAGCTAGTCATGGCACCTTCTTGAACAACAACTTGGCTGGGCAATTGGCACTTGGAAAGCTTATGAAAAGAAAGAAGAAGATACCCAAAGTGATTTCAAGCAGAACAAGTGTGAGCCAAACTGTGTGGTGTAACCTGTGTAAGATTGAGTGCAATACCATTCGAGAATATGAGAAGCATGTGTACGGAAAGAAGCACAATAAAACTATCAAGAACATTTATGCGAGTACAGTAGTCTCTGCTCAGGAGTCATCTCAGTCTGGGAATAACCCTACTGGAAGTGCATCAGTTGGAGAGGTGAAGCCTGTAGTTCCAAGTGTACTCGCTGATTTGGAGTCAAAGAAGCAAAAGCTTCTCGAAGGTGGTACCTCAGCTCAGTGTCTGAGGGTATGTGCTATCTGCAATGTTGCTTGTAATGGACAAATTGCCTTTTCTGATCACCTTGTTGGGAAGAAGCATATTGCCCAGGTAACCTATGTCTTTAAGGTTGTTTCTGCTTAGGCTTTAAATGTGCTTCTAAGTCATCGTCATATGTCTATGCATGCCGGAGAACAACCTGTGATACTTTGTGTGGATCTGTATGTTAAGTTAAGACAAGACAAAGATAAAGAATTAGAATTAGAATTCGGCATCCTCGCAAGTCGCAAGTTACAAAGTGTCCAATTTTGTTGTAATATCTTAGTAGGAATCTCCCTGGAATGCTTTTAACCATATCTAAGTCATTAAAACATTGAATGTGGAAGTCTGGCTCTTCATTGGCACATTTTGACTATGGTGATTGTTTACGAGATCTAAATGTAACTGTGATTACACTGTCAAGTAGCAACTATGAATGACCTTCTTGGATGTGTTTTCATACTAGTGTTTATTAATGTATTTTGAGGCGTAAGGAGGAGAGGTGTATGTCAACATAACGAAGCCGCCTGAAAAAATAAACATATTTGAACCATGTATTCACTGAGTGAATATGAGCATAATTTTTTTAAAGCTTAGATGAATGTTAAACAAATCAAAAATGTGTGGCTAAGACTCATAGTTGTGTCTTCAGCTTGAATTGGCAATTGTCAGAAGCTTCGAATATGAGAAAAGAGCCCTTTCGATTTTACATGGGGATGGAAATCTTTACTCTTTCTTTTCTAGAAACTGTAGAGACGCACTCGTCTGACATAGTTTCTTTTCTTTACAACTCTTATGTTTGAATGTCACGATTTTCCATATCAGTGAGCTTAGTATGTGTAGGCTCCTGGCTGATCTAAGCTTGAACGTAGGATTTTGTAACCTTAGTATTCTCCGCCTTCAGTTGAGTGAACTTCTACAACTGACAGAATTAGGGCCTGCATTTGGTAAGGAGTTGTGATTAAAAACGTACAAAGGCGGCCACATCTATATGCACTAAAGGCTAATTTTCTGGAGATCACGATTCACTTCTCATCTGTCATGAAACCATTTTGCTTGTTTCTATACTAGCAATCTGAAGTATACTAGCCCTGGCAGCGCTTCAAAATTGATAGGGTTGGAGATCGGTAGAAAACCTGCCTATTACTTTGACATCCACCTTTTTTTGGTATTGCCGAAGATGCCATTAAACATGGCTAGATTCTAGATTATGTTATTCATTTACCTTTTTTCCTAAAAGAGCAGCCGGTGCACATTGGTGTATAGAGGGCGCCTTCCTTGTCATTTACCTTTTTTTCCTAAAAGAATAGAATTGAATTTTTGTGCACCTCTATTGGTGATGATAAGAGAACGTATACAATTGCAACGATTATGCATCTTCCGTGGTTGACTATGTTGGGCACTAAGGGTTTTGTGATGAGCTTTTTAAAGTTGAAGACTCTTCCACAAAAGTCAAAACCTTAAAGTTGACAATGTTAACGTTGCAGTATTGGTTTTCTTCAATCTCATGTCATTAAGAGCTTGAGATCTTCCAATATTTTCTTGTTCTGTAAAGTTTTGGATTGAACTCTATTGCTCTGCTCTTTTTTTTTTTGGAAGAGCTTTGCTTCAGAACAATGATTGTGGCTTCTTCTTTTCCTCTTATGTGGGATTGTGAGAGGAATTTTTTTTGGCTTTAGAAGTATATCGACCATGTGAATTGTCACAGAATCAGCTCTCATTCTGAAATGTTGCAGGAAAGGGCTCTGAACGCTAACGTTGCTAAGGAAAATCCAGGCTCCACAAACTCTGAGGCGAACATAACCAAGAAGACAAATGTTCCTGGTGCTGCATGGTGTGAGATTTGCAAAATCAGCTGTACCAGCATCGAGGGTCTTGCAGTTCATCGCGTAGGAAAGAAACACACAAAGAACGTAGAGAAGCTGAGAAACTCAATATCTGACATGGCAGATCCTTCTTCATCTTTCGCGCAGGTGGTCTCCACGAGCATGCCGACTGAAGTAGTTGTCAATGCAGCAACCATTCAGGGTACTGTTTCGGAACCTGAATTGGTGAAGAAGAAAGGAGCTCAATCAATGGATCCCATGGTTTTGGAGGCGAAAAAGCAGAAGGTCCTGGAATGTGGTGCTGCAGCAGATGCTGTTAGAATGTGCACTGTATGCAATGTGGTTTGTAATAGTGAGTTGGTGTTCAGTGCTCATCTTGCTGGCCAAAAGCATGCTTCAATGATGAAACAGGCTTCAGCTGTAGTGACTCCTAATAGTCAGCCTGTCACAGCTTCTACATGAAAAACCCTATCTGCAATCGGCTACCAGTCTATGACCCAGATTCTGTACATGCATTTTCGCGTCTGTGCTGCTAACCTGCAACATTAATGAGTCAGGTGATATCTTAACATTATGAAGGGGAAGGAGGTGGAACTTTTGATTTCGCATGCGCAAGCTCCATCTTTTTTGTCTTTGTTTCTCTTACAAGGTAGGAATGAAATGAGAGGACCTTTTGTTTGAATGATTTGCTTCCATTGTTACAAAGCTTCAAAGCATAAGTATTGATAGGAGTATACTTGTAGAGTACACTGTACATTTTTTATAGAAATTCTTTTTTTTTTTTATTTGGGTCTGTTTTATACAATGTATAACTGGGAAGAAAGAACATTTTCTGGTAAAACTGTGATCAAATTTCTGTGAGGAATGCAATGAGTCCCGCTTATCTGATGTTAAGCTGCTTCTTTCGAAACAATGCTAAGTTGCCCAAGATGCAATCCGAGTCTCGCTCATCTGTTCCTTACCGATGCTAAGCTACTTCTTCGAAACAATGCTAATTAAGTTGCGCAAGAGTCTGTAAACGCCCCAATACTCGATGCAGCAGGAGTCGAGAATATGGTGAACCAAAGCCGCTGGAGCTAACCCGTTTGGCAACTGACATGGGGGAGTCTATTACAACCCGATTAATTGATTATGCCCAAACTTAAAGGTGATCCCCAGTAATGACCCGACAATGATCCCACTAAACTTAGTAACAACTAAACCAAACGATGCCTTAATTCCAAACTGACCAACACGAACCCGACACAATAACTGACCAAAAATAATTCAAGTCGAATCAATAAGGCACGCAAACCCGACCTGACCAGAACACGACATAACTCGATACAAGAACCGATACAACCACCCGATTGCGAGCTCTACTTAGGCCTTGTAAAACGTTGTAGTCCATAGACAGCCGGGTCAACCCGAACATGACATTTACGTCACATTTCACATCTGTTTGAAATACCAAAAAAAAGAGAAAAGATTTGAATTATAAAATGATTAAAATTGTGACAGAAGCTTTCACTTTTCTGACGACAAAATTTTGAACAACCGGTTTTGAACAGATGCTGTCTTGTTTGTTCAGGTGCTAAAAAAAACGACAGCATTCGTATTGTTGTTCTTCCTCCTAAAAAAAACCCAGATTTTTACCCCTTTTTACTTGCTTATTTCAACCTTTAATTCTTCTTATTGTGACGTTTAATTAGAAATTGGACATGTGAAATCTTCAAATTTTAATCTTTTGCTATCTGGGTATTTTTTAATCCTGTTTATATTGGGAGATCAACCCACTCAAAATCGAAGGTATAATTTCTAATTTGATATTTTTTTCTTCATATTTGTGTTATGGAAGAAAAATTAATGAATTTGGTATATATTCTGGTTGAAGTATGCCCTCTTTTTGTTGATTTTTGGGTCTTTTGGGTATTCTATGACTTGAGAATTTCTTGTTTTGAATGATTCTTTAGAAATTTGATGAATATCCATTATTTTAGCAGTAATTTGAGGGGGGGTGTTGCTTTGATGAGTGTTTAAGCTCATTTTATGATTTGTGATTTGCAAAAGTTTGTAGCTTGCTTGCATAAAATCAGAGCTTTTGTTTTTATCTGGAGTTGCTTGTTTTAATCTTTTGTAAAGGAGATGTTTGAGCTTGGCTTGTTCCTAGAATACAAGCACAAAGTGGGATTCTTTAGAACTTGGGGTGCAATTGTTGTAAGATGAGAGGTTGTCTTTGGAATATTTTGGGGCATAGTTGTGGAGGTCAAGGTGTATAGTCGAGGTGATTCGATGTGCACTATAGCTCGTTCCTCGCTTACTGGGGTCTGTTTAGATGTTTGAGAGTGAGGGTAAGGACCCTTGGATAGCTTGGTTGGTGGTAGTAGTACATATAGATTGCTTGGGTACAAAGCTTGGAGGGAGAAGGTGTGGGGTGGGGGGGGGGGAGGAGGGGAGGTGGAGGAGAGAGCTATGTGCCATTTCCCTCGAACCTTTCCAACGATACAGAAATGGGGTTTATTAAGGAGGAGGAAAAGGATCACTCCAATTTTCTATCTCTCCCTCTCCCTCCCCTTCATTACCTTTTGAATCCCCCGGAGAGTGATTTAGTTCGTGGATATTCTGTGGATAAGGTAGTCCTTTGTGGGAGAAATGATTTTCGTGATTGTCCCTTGCCTGATTTCCTTTGGGATAGCTGGATGAGGGGGAGCATGGCGCCTTTCTTTCGTTGTCTAAGAGAATAATGTGCTGAATCAGATATATACTTAGTCACCTTTTGGTCTTCGTTAGTTGGTGTTGTTGTACCTAATAGCATATGTAACTCCTCACACATCACTGGTTTATATCAGTTCGATCTATGTCATCATGTGCTTTCTTGTCTGGTTACTGGTTACGAACTCAACAGAACTTGTAAGTTACACATACAGTGGAGCTTTTCTAATGATTGCACTAACTTCTCTTGTCTGTTTAACAGATGTCCACGAGCTCCAGGAGTGATTCTGATGACTCCGTCTTTGATGTAAAGGAGCTATTAGAAATTGAAGCAAGATGTAGAGAGGTATGTTTCCAGTACTACTTTACAAGCGTTTGTGTGTCAGTGTACACTGCTTGTATTAATCATCAGGTTGAGATAGAATCGTATCCTATTAAAAATGCATGAATTTTACTGAAACGTTGAAGCTCATAATATTGGCCTTAAAGAGTTAGGGTATCAGTTGAATGGGAAGCCTGATTAATCTGATTTTCTTGATTGGAGGTTCTGAGTGTCAGGAGTAACCCACATCATCCCACCCCAAGTTCATTCTCATTAGTTGAATACGATTAGAACTTCAAGAATAGAGACACGTTTAGAAGAGAGGGACATTAGTGTGGTAGTATTCCTGGGGAGTAGCAAAGTTTTAAATAGGTACAAGGGATATCTGGCCATTGTAATTGACTCATGACCTGATGGCCAGATGTTATCACTTGTTAATTCTCACCGGATAATACCTCGACTCCTGACAATACCCTTGAAGGCATTTTCCTCCCATCCACCCTTTGTAAACGACTGCCTTAAGTAAAATGTCATATTAAGTACAGTCCCATTCCCCCAGAGGTTGTGCAGTAACTAAGACTTATGCTCATATAACTGCTTACTGGGATGGACATGTAATAGAATCTCCCTTAGCTTTGGAATGGGCAATGTTGTCATTTGGTTATGAGTTATGCTTAGGGAGCAATCTATCTAGGAGGTTATAATTAGGGAGTCACTAGGAGAATTATTTATGCCATCAGATATCATTGTATCAGTTTATTGTTTAGTTTTACATTTGGAGTGTGAGGCCACTCAAACGTCCTCTACTACCGTTAGTACGGTGTATTCATCTCCTAACTTTTTTTGTGACTATCCTACTGTCTCTACTCCACTGGCTACCTATGCTAATGCGTCACAGGACAGCCTTGTGGTAGTTTTTTAGGATTTTAGCTGAATAACTGGCAATAGAATAGACAATTCAAGGAATTCATAATGTATGTTTTAATTTTTAGTAACACCTTGGTTGCACTCCGCTAATGAAGTTGCCAGCCCAAGACTTGTGTAAACATTTCGGTTTTTTTTCTTCTTCTTCTTCTGGTAAAGAAATTCACAGCAAAGGCCTACGAAGGGTGCTACACATCTTAAATAAGTGCATCATTGATTCATTGTCACCTTATTAAAGAAAGGGTACTATATACTGTTTGAACACGATGGGAGATAGAAATGCCTCTAAATTGGGTTTCTAATGATTGCCTGCAGATTGAGATTCAATCTTATGGGGCATGTAATTGAAATAGGAATGGAGATATTGTGCTCTAATTGAGACTTGGGGTTAGGGAAAGGAATCCAATGCATCATTCTTAAGTGACGAAAAAGAATATGGTGTTCTATTGTACTTCAAAACAGATGTAAAATTTTTTGCATTAGTTTGCTCGCACTGTGATCCGGAGTCCGATAGTTGTCTCCCTGATGACATGCCATCCTCAATGTTTATAAAGTTGCACTATCAATTGTTTTCCTCTATTATTGTTGCCTCTTTATGTATGAAGGTTGCATGTTTTGTGGCTGATTAACTTTTCTGGGGTGTTTTTGCCTGCAGTTAAGAAAGGAGAAGGATTTGTTGAAAGAGACGCAATCTCAAAGCTTTGACTTGATCAAAGTAATATTGCAGTTTCCGTTTCATTGCCATTTTTGCCGCTATACTAGCTTACAATGAATTTTATGCTATATTTGTGATGCTCCATATCTGACCTCCTTGTATAACATAAAACTGAAAAAGTGGAAATCAAACTTAAGGGATTAACTTCGAACCACTTGTTGAAGAATGTTAGCATGACAAGTAGCAGTCATTCGGTGTGATTCTCGAAGCAATTTTCATCTTGGGTCATCCGTGCGCATCCTCTCTATGTTTCAATAGGGGTAAGGCTTGCGTGCATCCGACTCCCCCTTACCCCGCCTTATGGCGGAAGCCTTTAAGGCACTGGGGTAAAGATGTTGTCGTAAAAAATAAAATAAAACAGAGGTGAAAAGGGTTAGCATGTGTGTATAGGAATATCTGAATTTGGGGATACAATCATAATCAACAAATTAATTACATTATTATATATACACTATCATTGTATTATGGCTATAAGCGCTCTTCTTATTGTTGCTACTGTTCTATACACCATAACTCTTTTGGCCGACTTCTCTTTGCTGCAACTCCAAGAGCTTTCATCAGCTTGCAAGCATAATCTTCTTGTACCTCATATTGACTGCAATAATTTTCCTCAGTGTTGTACTAGAAACTTTGATAGGATATGCTCCTTGTTGACAATTTGAATTGTAGAAATTAATGTTACGGAGTATGATTTTTTCAAAAAAATAAATCAAAATGCTGTTCAACCATGAGTGGAAGACAAATTAGGATATGGTACATAGTAGAAGGTCAAAGATCAAGATTATCATTGTTTACTCACAGAAGATGTTAGAATTGCGACGTTTTTTTTTCTTTCTTTAATGTGTGCTTACAATATTCTTACATAATGCAGAGACTAGAGCTGCATGTTAGGAGATTGAATGAGGCACGGTTGGATGATAAGAGGCAAAATCAGGAGTTACAAAGAGAGTTGAATAACTGCCATCAAGAAATAGGTGATTCTTTTTACTTTCCTGATGCAGCTCGCACAATATCAGTTGCTTTGAGGTCTTATTATTCATCACAGCAATTGTTGTGTTTGGTTTAGAGATGAGTGGAGAACTACGTTCAAAGGTTTTGATGTGGCGTGTGTCTCAATACGTGGTTTTGCTCTCATCATTTTTCTTTATATGTTGCATCAAGTACATTGTTGTGGAACTTAAGGTCATATTATTGCAATTTATGTTTTCTGCTGTGAAATCCATTTGGTAAACCGGAGTAAATGTTACTGAATGACAGTCTCAGTAGTCAGTATGCATCATACAACAAATTATGCATCTCATTTTTACAAGTGTGTTGGAGATCCTCATCCTAAATAACACAGGTAGATTCAGTTTTCTGTTACTTGTGTTGTAGTTTCAACTTGCTACACTTCTCGTTCTTCACACTTCTTCTTAGCTGTTTGGCTGGTAGTAGGAACTTGGTTAACTGTTTTGGGTATCGGCACTATGGCGTTCAATCTAAATTTCATGTGCACTTTGTTGCGGAAATTTAAATTTGCCTGTATGAGATGTTGTATATCCTTTATATATTAGCATGCGATGTTTTCTTTGGATACCCATAAAATAGGACTCCGCTCCAGATTCTTATGAGCACACTTCCTCTTGGTTACTCTTTTGAGCTGCTGTTCCTAGCAGCTTTTGTGGACAGAAACTTTTTCATTTGCTAGCTTCTGAATCCAGCTGTGTGACTTGTGATTTGATGCATATTTGTTTTGTTTCTTTCAATATTGGTTTCGGGTTGCTGCATGTCAACTGAAAACTCTGTACTATCGTCCTGTGAATTTGCTTGCCAAGAACACTAGTAGTCATGCAGTGCGTTAATGAGTTGATGCCAGACTTTTTACAGGACCAAATAAATGAAAGGACTGCGCATGCGGAGAGTCTTGAAGAGCAAGTCTACAGCTTAAATGCGAAGTTGTCAGATATAGACCTTTTGGAGGAGGAGATTGTTAGCTTGAGAGAGGAACTAAAGAAATCAAAATCAGAATGTGACTTCTTAAGGCAGGATCTAGAGATCAAAGAAACAGAATTACAGCAGTCGTGCTTGCATATAGAGAACTTAGAAGAATCGATTTCATCAGCTGCGTTGGAGTACCAGTGCGAAATAGAGAGCATGAGGCTGGAAATGATGACCCCGGAGCAAAAAGGCTTCAAGTCTAAGAAATCTGGGGACGAACCTAGTCAAGAAACGACTAGCTCAAATGAGTCACTTCTGGAACTTCAGCACAAATTAGATGACGCACAAACTATTATCAGACATTTAGAACATGAAAGCAAACAAGACAAGGATCGGCTAGAGGCGAGTGAAAAAGAAGCCAAATTGTTTTGCCAGAGAGTTGAAGAGCATTTCAGGGGACGACTTGAAGGCAGCGGTTCTGTGAAATCGCGCATATTCTCGAAGGATGTGAACAAGCGAAAAGGGTTTGCCACGACAACATCAGAAGCGTCCTCATGTGGTGCCATCCTAGGGCCACTTCTTCCAAAACTTTTGGCCATCACAACTTCAGATGCAGATGGTAAGGGCATCATAGATACAATGCCCCATCGACTTCTCGAGTATGAACAACTAGTAAAGCAGCTCAAGGACGAGCTGAAGGAGCAAAAATCGAGAGCAAAAGAAGAAGCTGAAGATCTAACTCAAGAAATGGCAGAATTAAGATATCAATTAACAGAGTTGCTTGAAGAAGAACGCAAACGGCGTGCTTGCATCGAGCAAGCATCATTACAGAGAATATCTGCATTAGAGGCAGAACTTCAGATGGAGCGACGAAATTCTGTTGCCAACAGTCGTGGTTTGCGTCAAGCATAAACTAAGTTACTCGTATGTGGTAATGTAATATTTTTGTTGCAGAAGTTAAGATTTGTTGTTTGTACAGATTGGGTAGAACATAAAAAAAAAACGGATAGACAAATGTAAAGAGTTATGAGAGGAGAGAATTTTCGAACTTGCAAATTCACACTCCGTAGTACTTCTTAAACGAAACGTAAAAAACATTAAAAAAAAAACGGATCCTTGTGAGTCATTTTCTTGTGTGGCAATATCAAACCTTTTTATGGGCAGGATTGAATTGTCCGTTTTTTTTTTTTGGTACAAAGGAGCAACTAATGTTGCGGGGATTACCCCCAGTTGATAAATGCCTTGCGTTCGAGCTCTTTTTCTTGTAGCCATTTTGGTCTTATTTCTCTTCATGTTTTTAAATTTTTCTCGTACGTTTGAGTCTTGTGTTTTTAGTCATGTTAAAAGGTCGGGCAATAAAGTAGATCATTTCATTGCCCATTTAGATCCGATAGACTATCTTACTAGAGTCTGGGTCAAGAGTAGCCCCCAGAGTCCCCGACTTGTTTTTAGTGATATCTCTTTGCGGGGAGGGGAATATGAAGATTCGACTCGTGAAGCGGATTGACTTTTTAACTGCTAGATAAATCTTGATCCTCAAACGGTTACAATCCGTTATGATGAAACCGGAGTGGTGTAGAGGTGAAGAACGGCTCATCGTGTCCAAATTACAACTTCCAACAGTAACAATTGTGTGTTCATCTGTCACATAAAATTGGAAAAAATTCCCATAAAAATTATCAGAAAACTCCAGCAAAAAAAAAAAAATGGCAGCAATAATTTCTTGCTCAAATCCAATTATATCCTCATCAAAAACACCAAAGTTATCATCTTTGATTATACCCAGTTGGGATAAATGTAATTTTCAAAGAAATTCCCACAAATTTACTGCTAAAAAAAAGCTGGATTTTAATGGTGGGTGTTTGAGCAGGAAAAGTAGTTGTAGTAGAAGCAATTTCATATGCAGTTCATATTCATCATCTTCATCATCGTTTGCTTCATTTGATACTGGTAATAATTTTAGTAATAAAAATGGGAAAATTATGGTGGAATCTTGCTTGGTTGTTCCTCCACCAAAATTTAAGAAACCTCGTGCCATTATCAAGTTTCTTGGTGGTGCTTTTATTGGAAAGGTCTCTCATGTCACTTATAGGTATCTCCTCTCTATTTTGGGTTATTCGGAAGCAGTCTCTCTATGTTTTTTTAAAGTGGGGTAAGGGTGCTTAAACCCTACCCCTGCCCCCTCTCACTATACCTCGTTTTACGTGAGAGCCTTTGAGTCACTAGGGTAATATTGTTGTTGTCGTATTGATTTTTGTAAGGATGGGTGCTTAAACCCGACACTGCCTTAAAGCGAGAGCCTTTGAGTCACTAGGGTGAGTCACTAGGGTAGGGTGAGTCACTGGGGTAATGTTGTTGTTGTCGTATTCATATTTGTAAGGATGAGTGCTTAAACCCAACACTACCTTAAAGCGAGAGCTTTTGAGACACTGGGGTAATGTTGTTGTTGTCGTATTGAAACTTGTGCAATCCCCATCATCCCAGGTTCATGTTCTTAATTATTTGAGCTGGAAATTAACATCTGTGGTTTTGTATCATAAACGCAACTAGCATGCGTGCTTGAGAAATTCTGTATCCAGTGTATCATGTTTGTGAATTGTGATTACTAAATTAGGATCCTTTTTTTAAGGGAGACTCTGAACTGTTTTGTTTATTGAGTTCTCTATTTGAAAAATGAGATCTTTGCTGAAATAGTGAAGTAGGTTGCGAGGGTGGAACCGCCTTTCATTGTTCTGTATGTGTGTATCGTGTGGGAGTGGCCGTGGAGGCGCTTAATTTCAACTATATGAATGCATTGGACTCGGTTATATTTACAAGAATTTTGTTTATGCTTGGTTGGATATGTATGTGTGTACACTAGGCAATATAGGGGTAGGGTTATATGAATTTTTCTGATCTTGAATGTTGCAACCTTGATTGAAATCGGTCCATATTACTCGACTAAGCTTATCGGTCACAGAGTAGGCTTTGCAGAGCGCATTATGGTAATTTGTCGTTTTTGTTGCTCATTTTCAGCTATTTAGTTGAGTTTCTAGCAAAGGAAGGATATCTTGTTGTGCTAGTTCCTTACAATGTGACATTCAATCATGAAGATGCTACTAGACAGGTCTATGAGAGGTTTAATGTGTGTCTGGATATTCTTCTCACTTCTGGATTGCCCGAAGCAGATCTCCAGGCTTCCAGCCTTGTTGACCTCCCTGTTTTCTCCGTTGGCCACAGGTAAATTCATCTCGGTGCTTGATTTTCCTTACATTACTGAACCATTTCTTGGAAGCAGATAGACTGCATCGATATATGCTAGATACTTTAACCTCTGGTTCTAATTCATGTGACAGTCATTCTTTGAAAGTTCAGGGTTATTTACATTGGTGCAACATTCTGCTCGCCCTTGCCCTTTGATTTACATGTCCTGTGAACCTTAGGTTATGTTTGGTTGGAAGTAACGTAATGCAATAAAAATGTACACAAATGTGAGAATTGAGAGGGAGAAAGATGACTCACAAGGGGAAGAAATTAATTGATTGCATCCATTGATATTATGATAATAACATGGGTTTTAGTTAAGAACGATGATTACCTTGATCTCGGTGAAGATCTCACTACATTGTTACGAGGAATGCACCCAACCCCCCCTCCCTCAATCCTCTGTTTTGGTAATGGCGATTGCACCTTGTAACCATATAAGCACTCAACTTTTTGATTGAGCCATATTGATTGTATCCTATTGGTTGAACTTACCTAGTTTTTGGTTGAACTTACCTAGTTTTTGGTTGAACTTACCTAGTGAAGTAGCTGTTGTTGACAGTAAAGAAATTTTAAGACCCTATGCCATGAGAGTTAGATGCCTTAGCCTGAACAAGCATGTCTCAACTTCCTCTACTCTGACTGTCATGAACGAGTGGGATGATTATACTTTGTGGTTGACTTTTGTCCATGTAATGCTTGAGGACATTGATCTTCTTTTATTACAAAAAGACTTGGAACATGGATTATGTTTTTGGCCTTGTTGATTTCTAATGACCTCTGAGTAAGATCTCTGTATGTGTCTTATTGATGACTTGTTATGGCTGGCTGCAGCAATGGGGCACTTCTCCAAGTTCTAATAGCAAGCTACTTTTCCGACAGAATACCAAAGGTTGGATTTCCTTCATTAATTTACGAGAATTGGCCTCTTTTAGCACGATTTTGAACACTTAAGTTGCATTAGTATGTTGGAGAATTAAGGTTGTAAAGTACTACCTTTAACTTCAACGGTTGACGAAACTTGACAAAGGATATATCTCTTGTGGAAGGCTAATGCCATAGTTTCATTCAACAACAGGCCAGCAACAGAAGCAGTGCCATACTTTGAACAGGTTAGACTTTTTCTTCATATGGTGACTCTTATGCTTGTATTGCTTGACATGCCTCATGAGAGAGTTACTTTTCATCTTTTTTCTTCTGGTAAACCGTTAATTTATAGGTTTGGAGAATTCTCATTAATCTATATAATGTCGTCTAATTAAACTGAGTTTTTCGACTTCAAAAAGAAGAAAAGGCCTTAGTTTATTAGACTGCGTAGTTTCTCTGAGAGGTATGCTTCCTGTTTGTCCAATATTACATGTGCGTGAAGGCGCGTTCTTTTAGTGGAGGCAGTGTCTTAATCTGGTGCTTTAAGAACTGCAATGATTAGCAATTACTAAACAAGTGTCACCAACATCCATGTCACGTGTGTGGGGGAGGCCATTCCTTTTGTTAATAATTCTCTTATTTAATTTCAGAAGAAAAACCATGTTCTTAGAACTTTAGGGGAAATCACATATCCATCTTCATTCTAAAGTGATGAACTTTAGCATGGGTTTTAATTTTGCATTAGAATACATGGGCATCAGTATTCAGTAGATATCGCTACTTTTCGTAATCTTGGGAATTGGTTTTGCAGTTGGGTCCTTTAGTCAGTCAGGTCATGCCAATGGTGGAGACAAGTCCAGTGTTTTCAATGGCTAACAGCTTATCAGGTATTATCTTGTTCCTTTGCCATGTTCCTCTTGAGTCTTGACATTGCTATATGTTTGTTTTTGTGTTTATGGTGAGCTCTTAGTTTCTGGCTCCTGTTGGCATAAAGCGTGCTAGTCAGAACTTTTGGTCTTTTCAACTTATCTTGCATTTCAATTATTTGGGGAGTTTTTTAGCTGTTGAACATCAGCAAAGTAACTATCTTTTCCTCTCTCCTCGTATGAGTCTTTAATGTGAGTTTTGAGATTCTTTTATGCGGATAAATGCAGTGCTAGATGCCTGGAACTCAAGCTCAGGGGACAAATCCATGTCCAAATCCTGCAGATTTAACAATTTTTTTTTTTTTTGAGGTCTGAACTCTGAAAATGCCTGATTGGAAATGGTTTCCTAAAAATGAGAAAGTGTTTGGTAATGCTCCCCGATCAAGACCTCCACTTGTAATATACTTCGTTACTCTGAGGATGCTTCTTTTAGACTGAAGATCTCTCTCTAGCTGTGACATCCAACAGGTCTATATAAAATCTTTGACGAAGCATCAATGATTATACTGACATAAGATCACTTCCTGTTCTAGAGCGTCACAAAACTTAGTGAAGAGGGCTAATAAGGTGTCCTCATAAGAAAGCCGCACACCATCACCAATTTGTCTTGGTCCACTGGGATTCTGACTTCCTATCCACTGCTGTTGACCAATCAGAGACTGCCCTATGAAACCCCTTTCTTGCATCAATTGTTGGATCTTAATGATCTATATAAAACTAACTAGAAAGCCAATTAACAACCTGGGTTTCTGAGCGGAATAAGGTTAATTGGTGGTTAGGCATTGTTACGGTTGCTATCTTTACTTAGATAATCTTCAATCTGCTGTATGAGGACCAAGGAATATTTTGTAATTCTCTTGTCAATAGTACTTGCTGATGTCTTCACTTCAGATCCGATTGATGTTATGCACTTATGCCTGCTTTAAGCCATGAAGGTCCATTCTGCTTGAGTTTGAGATGGCCAAGTAATTCAGCTTTGTGAATCGTGAATGAATAGTGACTTATATTATTGTCCTAGTAGGTTTGTAACTAGCAAAAATTCTGCTGCTTTCTGCAAATTGTTTACTCTTTGGTACTCGCACCTGATTCAGATGTCCATCCTTGTATCAAAAGTCTCTCCAATTATTCGGTCTATCACTGCTAGTATACCTGGAAACTGCTGAACTCTTCCTGAGTTGTGATTCTTGTCTAATTTGTCCGAGAGGGTGCTTATTAACACCTCTTTTGTAATCCTGCTAAATTTAGGTGATGCATGGAAGGCACTGGTAGACGGAGCTGGAGCAGTTATGTCACAAAGTGATCCTGAGTTAGTATCTTCAGTGAATCAATTTGTTGACCAATTACCCTCTGTGCTAAATGAGGTAAGATACAAGCAGTCATTACAGTAACATGGCATTCATTTCTGTTTTAGCTTTCTGGGATTGTTTCAGAAAAAAAAAAAAGGAAGAATTGTAATGGGCCATCTTATGTATAATCTATGTGGGCATTGGACCGTACGATTTTTGTGCATTATTAAAACCTCTGATCGTTGTGAAAGCTGTTCTCGAGATCTTGACATTTCTTGAAAAATGACTATCAGGTAAGACAAGGGACATCCGAATTCAGGCCAACTCCATCAGAAAACCGTGAACGTTGCAAACTCTCTTACAATGTCCCACACACTTTGCTGGTATAGTGAGGCTCCTGTAATCATTTGCTTTGAGGAACACACTTGAAATTGCTACTCATTTTTGGAAAAAAGCTGTCTTTCTCAGGTGAAATTCAATTTTGATGCAATCGATGAGACAGATCTCCTTGAAGAGACCATGAAGCCCCGAGTCAGCTCGATTGGAGGGACACTTCAAAAGCTTCAACTAAGTGGTAACCATCTGACACCATGCATACAGGTAATTCTTTAAGAACTCAGATTCCTGTATCATAACATTTGTATTTATCTCGAAACCTCAGCTTTCATACTACCCTCCTTTGGCTCGCAAGTGAGATCTGAATGTTCTCGTCTGTTCGTGTTGTAAAATGTATTGGTTCTTTACATCTGCAGGAACCAAAATGGGAAGTGGGCAGCATGTACACACCTATTGACGCTGTCGCACAAGGTCTGAAAGCTGTTTCCTTAAATGACACCAAAGTCCTAGCCCAGACCATAAGCAGTTGGTTCAGACTTTACGAATAGTGAGACTCCGAAGTCCTAACCCTGTGCCTGGGGTTGAACACAACACTCTGCTGGATGGCGTAGTCGGAGACTTCTTGTTCGTACTCAAAGACTTCTTGTTTTCCGTACATACGATGACTTAGGCCCTGTTTGATAGGACTTATTCTCAGATGAATTCAGATCAGATCAGATGTTTGAAATTTGGTTCAGTTCATTTAAATAAGTTGTTTTTAAAATAATAACATTATTAACACTGATCCTTTTATTTTTAATGATTATAAGTTACAAAAATAAAACTAAACTAGTTTTAGGGCCCGTGAAATTCACGGGTAGTTTTGTGAACCGTTAATTGAATAATACTCAAAGTTCAATAAAGTTGTCGAAATAAGATTAAAACGAAATGTACTTATCAAAATACAGTCCACATAGGTTTGTACAAAGGTTTAAAGCAAGTTCGCCATGGCACGTGAAAATTTTAGGCAAAACACGGCGCACAATATTTGTAGCACATCTAGTGTCATATACTTCGTATCTACTACTTTCCACTCTCGTCTTTCTACTATTTCCCGGTCCTTCAAGTGAATGAGACATTTCCACATCGTATATATAATTGTTTGGGGGATCGAACAGAGAATGTGAGGTTATGATTTCTATAAGGTACATGGAACATTGGAATCCATGGGATGAAGATTATCCAATAATCCAAAAAATAATACTCCGTACAATACTTATTAAAAAAAAAAGGTGATCATGTTATCCAATAATCCAACAAAAAAAGAAAAATTCAAACCCACGAAAACAAAGAAGACACTGAAATGTCAAAGAAAAAGTGACCGTGGAAGAAAAAGTTTGTCATACTTTAGCTTCATGTATTCCAATTTGCTTCCATAATATCTAAACCTGCAATATGATAAATCCAAATTAATTACCAAGAATCTGCATGAAATTGAACATTTATAATTATACTAAATCATCATGCAAATACCATATAATCAATACGACACAAGAAACAATCCAAATACAATAGGGACAAAGGGATTGTAATTGAGAAGCAAAGTTCGAAGCAAATTAGAAACAACCCTCACGATTTGAATATGATAAGATGATGTGGTTGGTAGAACCTTTTATGTTGATGGTGACTATTTATTTTGAGGAAGGGAAAGGGTAGAGGAAGATGAGGGGTAAAGGAAGATGAAATGATGTAAATCAAATCACTCATGAAAACGTTGGAAATCATTTAGGCCCTGTGCGATTGGACTGCATTTTTCTGAACTGATTTGATTTGATTTGAATAAACTTGATTTGATTTGATCTGAACTGAATTAATTGATAAATTAACTGCAATTAGACGAATTAATAACTAGAAATAGACTAGATTCATTGATTGTTATTTGGATAATTCTGATCTGATTTGATTTGAATAAAACTGATCTGAATTGATTTGATTTGAATAAATCTGATCTGATTTGAAAACACTGTTGAATAAGTTGAATCGCACACGGCCTTATAGGCAATTGATGAGTTGCAGTTGTGAATTTATGAGTGAAGAGATAGTAGCTTAACAAGTAAGTTTTTGAACAATCTAGAGATGTCATGTGGATTTAGAAAATCGTTTTTGCTTGCCTTTTAATAGTTCTATAAAGAAGACAAGTAAATTTTATTTAAATTTTTTTAAATAAATGAATTGAAGAATCTAGTGGATTGTCATAGAGCTAATTATCCCATATTCCCATTACATATCATCCTCATGTTAATTATTATTATTATTATTATTATTATTATTATTATTATTATTATTATTATTATTATTATTATTATTATTATTATTATTATTATGTTAATTCACGTGGTACCCTCGTGTTTTGCCGACTTGCACGTGGTATTCAATGTTTTGTAAATTTGTACAAAAGACCCTCGAGATTTGACTTTTTGCACACGATACCCTAAACTTAACCCTCCCATTAACACCGTCAACTTTTTTTTTTTAAAAGGTTTAATTCACGTGGTACCCTCGTATTTTGCCGATTTGCACCGTGGTACCCAGTGTTTTGCAAATTTGTACCAAATACCGTCAAGATTTGACTAATTTTACATGGTACCCTTACCTTTAAAATTCCGTTAACGCCATTAATAGGGAAAAAAAACCCTTTGATTTTTTTCTTCATCACCATCTCTATCTTCCCCCACCCCAGGTGTTTCATCATCACCATATTCATTTTTCTTCACCACCGTCATCAACATCTTCATCATTTTCCACCGCTACCATCAATTCCACCCATAATAAATACCATAACCACCATTTTTTCCTTCGCCATTGAAATCAACTTTTAAACGGCGTTAACGGAATTTTGAAGGTAACGATACCATGTAAAAAGAGTCAAATCTTGAGGATATTTGATACAAATTTGTAACACTGGGTACCACGTGCAAATCGGCAAACACGAGGGTACCACGTGAATTAACTTTTATTATTATTATAGATCGAACGAAGAATCAATAATAATTTACAAGAAATTGGAGGAGAGCCGAGATATTATCTTATTATTATTATTATTATAAAACTATTAAGAACATGTTAAATTGATATGTTCAATTAAAATTTTATTCAGGTCAAATCACAAATTCCAATCAGATCAAATCAGAGTCATTCAAATTAGATCAGATCAGATCAGATTCATTCAAATCAGAGCATACCAGATCAGATCAGAATCATTCAATTCAGTTTAGATCAGTTCAGTTCAGAATTATTTAGATCAGATCAAATCAGTTCAGAAAGATACAGTCTTATCAAACAAAGCCTTAATATGGTAAAAGCTAATTCGAGCATAACCCGAACAATAAGAAATGGGGGAAGGAAAAATCTAGGAGATTTAGGAAAGTATTAACTAATTATTTTTTAAAGGAGAAGAAAAGTATTATTGACGTCTACTAGTATATATAAGGAGTGGTAGAGAGAAATTTATGACAAGAAGAACTGAAGAAGCCGCAAATAAATAATATCCATCAATGGCAGTGATTCACGAGAAGATTGGGGAGATGAGCCAGACGGAATTAGATGAAATAGAGGAGTGGTATGATATGATGGATGAAATCCCGGTTGGGTTGTGTGGGCCCCGCCTTGTGAAGCAACCGAAGACATGATGTTGTTGTGGAATGAGGTGGAAGCTGGTCCAGTTGAGGTTGAGGTTGTTGATGAGGAGGGATGGCGGCTGAGTGAAAAGCTATAAGAGCTATTAGAATTAGGAGATTACGAAGTTGGGAAGAGGGTCAGGGTTCTTAGGCATGGGAGCATGAGGGGGATGAAAGGAAGCGTGACCGAGGTTTTGGAAGGTGGAATGGTAGTGGTGGTACAACTTGATAATGGTCAGGGTGAAGTTACTTTCAATGTGCGTGATCTTCTTGGGCTTGTGGAATGTGATCCTCCTATCACGTTTCACAATTCCAATCAATTCTACGCTGAGGTGAATAAGGGGGCGTTTGGTTCATGAAAGTGGAATGGAAACGGATTGGATACGAAAATGGAATGGAATGGATACAAGTATCATTCCTAAATAAAGTTGTTTGGTTCAATTAAAAAGATAAATCAATCTATTTATAAGGGTAAAACTGTAATTTACCATTTAAATTTTAAATATTACATCAATCCTCATCTTTTCTCTCTCCACCTATGCTAACACCGTTGACCGCCAGTCGCCGGCGTTGACCAGTTTGCCTCGATTTGGTACCGCTCTCGCGGCCCGCACCGAAACAGTGCTTTACCCCTAGATGTCCAGTCAACTGCTGTGCCTCAACGCATTTCGGGTGTTCTGCTCGTAGCTCTCGTTTAATACCGGATAAAACTAATCTTGGGTTTCGTTTCCCTTGTGATTGACCACCACCAACCGCCACTTCTCCGACAAAAACCACCACCAATCCAATCAAAATTAGATACTCAATATGGTTGTGCAATTAGTTTTCCTAAATTTTATTTTAAATTTTGTAGATCTAATATTAAAAATTCAAAATTTTGTTTTTTGGTTTGCCTAGGTGGTAAGGACGGTGGAGGGGGCTTAGGTCGGGGTTGTAGGCGGAGGAGACGGCGTTAGGGGTGGCGGCTTTGGGTCCTTGTCGCGGTGGTGGGAGGAGGAAGAGGAGAAATGAGGAAGAAAAGAGGAGAGAGAAAACGCAAAAGTGAAGGCGGTGGGGGGGTTTCGGGTCATCGGTGAACTCGCCGGAGTACGACCGGCCGGAGGCTGGTGTCGCCGGAGGAAGGGGTGGCGGCGGGTGTCTCTCCGGCGGTGCTCGTGGTGGTCCGGTGAGGAGTTGGGTGGTTGTGTGGGAGGAGAGAGAGAGAGGAAGGGAGGAGAAAGAAATTGTTTAGGGGGGATTTAATTTTGTAACATTGGGTTTTTGGTTGGATCATTTCGAGGGATTGGAATGGAAGTGAGAAAGGGTAATAAAAATATAAAACCAAACACAATGAAATGAATTGGTAATCCAATCCGTTTCCAATCCCTCCAAAAAACATGAACCAAACACCCCCTAAGAGGAATCAGCAAAAAGCAGCAGCTTTGGCCAAGAAGGAGGAGTGCTCAAGGCAGCTCAACCAGATGGTCATCATTCATGATGATTGATTTTTTGTATCGCTTGATTTTTTATCTCTTTTACAAACAATGTTTTATGTAATAATAATAATAATAATCTGGTGCATTAAGAATTGCAATGATTAGCAAGCATCCATGTCACATGTGTGTAATGATATGAATTGATTAGAATTAATAATGACCTGAGATTATTCGAATTCGAGGTAATATGAAATTATGACCCCGTTTATCCGAATAATCCAATTATGTTCAACTTATTATATACGAAATAATCCAATTCATTAACGATTAACGTTCAAAACTCAGATCGTGAAAACTACATCTTGCACAATACGTTAGATGATTCTTTTCATTACACAACTATCCATTTAAAAAAAAAAGGATTTGAGATAGGCTAATGTTCCCTTCAAGTGGGCTCTAATTTTCATTATTTCCATCACATTCCAATTAAAAAAAAATAAAAACTCCTTAACTTTACAATTGGGTTTTAGGTCCACTAAGTCCACCTTCAAATGTTTGAAATTTTCAACAATTCAACCCAAAAAATAAGGTTAAACTAATCCAAAATCAATCAAATCCACAATCCAATTAATTTTTTTTTCTTTCAAAGGAAATAAAGAGGAGAGAGATTTGAGAGAAGTCAAGAAAGAAGAAGGCGTGTACTCTGAACAACAACTTCAAACGGCCATTTTTCTTGCTGTCTTCTTCTTGACGCTTTCCAACTTCTTAGCCCCTTCCGCCCTCCTCCGTGTTTCTTTTACCCACCAAATCTTCTATCTTTCCCTCTCTCCTTAAAAAGATCAAATCTTGGGGTATCACTTGTATATTTCTTAACCTTGAAGTTTCTATCTCATCAGGTAAAACCCACAAATTTCTTTCACTTGTAATTTATCTATAATTCTTCGAGTTTTATGCTTTGTTTGATAAGTTTGCAATTCAACTCGTATTATTTCGTGGGTCGTTTTCGAATTGTTCTTTCGATTAATTAATTTGTGTTAATTTGTTTGTTCTAGTTCAAATTTTTATGATAAGTTTAGAAAATTAAGTCAATTTAGTTTGTGGGTCAACCCCAATTTCTTGGTTATTGCTGTTAATCTGTTGTAGTATAAGTAAATTGTAATGATCGTAGTGCTAGGATTCGAGCAAAGTTCGTGAATTCCCATGTTGTATATAGGGTGATGATCCACACATATAGATTCAAAATGTTATTAATCATCGTATACTTTTCTTACTCCGTTCATCTCAGTGAATTGTTTACCTTTCCCGAAATTTGCGAGGTAGGGTTTTGAACACGGGACACACTTCATTGAGAACGAGGGATTATATTGAATTTGTGAGCATTATGTTGAATTATTATAGTATGAATGTATGATGATGCTCATGTATATTCAAACTCTTATATTATGCTTAAGAATTAGGGGTAAGAAATGTTTTGTTTTTGTGTTAGACTCATTTGATTTGGTGGGTCATTGCGAAATTAGTTCATCTTTTGGAGGGTTTTATACCAGTTGTAGGAGCCAATGGTCAAATCGCATGCTTAACAATGAAATTATGATGCTGTGTTGTATATCAGAAGTTTGATCTCAGATTGGTACTATGCATGTATCTCAACTCGACTAAATACATTGGTGATATAACTAGAACCAAATGAGACATATGCCGGTGCTAAAAACTTAAGTTTTCGGCAATATATACTTTGTACTCTGGTGCTTGTAGGCTTTGGTGAGTGGAAATTTAGAATCCAGGGAAATTTTGATTGAATTATGATATATTCTCGTTCCACCAAAAGGATTTTCTGCCGATGAAGTTGAATTGTTTCTACTAAATATGTCTTCCTTCATTTCAAGAATACTGTGTTTGTTATCATTACGTGAGTGCTTAGTAGCTCGGAAATTTTCAATTGTTTTGGTCCTAAGGGAATGTAATTCATTTGTATGTCTGGCTTCTGACTTTGTTTATAGCTATCCAATAGCATTGTGGCATATAAGTTTGCAATCTTCATTCATGTTCCTGCTGGTTTCTTTTTTATCAGGGTGATAAAGGGATTTTTGCATAGTCATTTTGCAGCGTGATTCTAAACCTCCATTCACTAACTGCGGTAAATTTCTGCTAGCCATGAATGGGTTGAAGAGCTCCCCTTTGAATAGGTTTTCTAAGCCTAGCTCTGCTCCCTCTAAATTTCCCAGCAAGGCAGGCTCTAACCCCTTTGACTCTGATGACGAGTCTGACAAAAAACCGACTGTTAGATCGTCAAGGAAACCCTCTTCAGAGCCATCACCACATCTCTCTAATTCTGCCGTGACCAATCCTTTTGATGATGAAGTTGATGATAGAGAGAGAGCTAATACATCATCAACCTCTAAGTTTTCGTACTCTTATGCACAAAGGAACAAGTACAAGAATGATTTCCGTGACTCAGGAGGCGTAGACAATCAGAGCGTGGAGGAACTTGAGAATTATGCTGTGTACAGAGCGGAGGAGACCACTCAAACTGTTAACAGCTGTTTGAAGATTGCTGAAGGAATAAGAGATGACGCTACCAATACATTGGTCCTTCTCCATCAGCAAGGTGAACAGATTACTAAAACCCATGAGGAGGCTGTAAATATAGACTACGATTTAAGCCGGGTATGCTTCCTTCTCTTCATATTTGCAACTGTTAACAGGCTTTGATATTAGGCACCAAGCCACCAACAGTAAAATGCCTCTTAGCTAGTGCAGAGTTCGTAGATGTAGTTTATCTACTTTTCATGCTTACTGCAGTATTAGAGCCGATCATCTGTATTGACCTCCAAAAAAAAAAAAAAAAAAAAAAAACAAAGAGCTGATCAAGTGATCATCTCTATAGAAGTTGATAGGGCATGATCTGGTCTCATTGCACTGGTCTCCTAAAAGCTTAGAAGCTCATCATTGATAGTGAAATTTTTCATGTGGAGTTGATGATGTTTAAATGTTGAACTCAACTAATATATCTCTAGTTGATGTAATTGTATTTTGGTTATGAGTTCGTAAACATAGTGCTTTGAGAAGCTCAGCTTTGAAGTCCATGTTTCTTGGACATGTAAGACCAAAACTGTAATAAATGATGATTTTTTTTTTATCTTCACAAACTAGGCTTATAAGTTGCATTCGTATTTTTATAAAATCATAAAAAACTTTTGTAACTTGTAAGTAATGTCGGTAGAGATCGGAAGAAAGGAACAAAGGAACAAAGGACTTATTAAACCGCTTTGCATTTAAGAAATGTGCTGTATTGTACTCAGATTGTGAAAATGTATGATTGGGTATTTGTTGTAGGCTTGTGCGATTTTTTTCTGTTCTCTTGTATAGCTGGGGTGAAAACATGAATTCGCTCTCTTCTTCTTCTTCTTTTTAAGGGCATGACTTGGCTGTGGTTATACCAATTTTGTTGTTGTGAAAGCGGTATATGTGACACCGCTATGGTGATTATCTTCAAAATGCTGTAAAGCCTTCTCGACACTAATTGTCATGTAGTGGGAACTGTTGTTCGTCTTAGCTAGCTGACACTGAAGTCTCATTCGTTTTTTTTTTATGTTTCAGAAGTTCTAAACAATTTATTTACTCATGCATTGCAGGGGGAAAAGCTTCTAGGAAGTCTTGGAGGGCTCTTCTCAAGGACTTGGAAGCCGAAGAAGACTGCTACTGTTAAAGGCCCTGCTCCAGTAGCAGGTTTGATGCTTTGATTAATACTTAAGTTGAATTCAGTGCCAGAGTTAGGTTCATGACTAACAGACCTCATTTCGATCAGGTGATCCTGTTTGGAGTAAGGGCAATCACTTGGAGCAGCGGGAGAAGCTGGGTTTGAAGCCTTCATCAAATGAGCGTTCAAGGGCACGGACTCCAGCCCAAGAACCCTCAAATTCATTGCAAAAAGTGGAGGTTAGTTATTTGTGATCGATTTACTAGATTAAACGGGCGGGCTGAGCTATTCCTTTGTCCTTCACTTTCTGTTAAAAGGTTCAAACTTTATCCAGACTAGTTTGTGCTCAGTCCTGTGCTGATCTTAAACAGGTGGAGAAGGTGAAACAAGACGATGCGCTGTCAGACTTGAGTGACCTTTTGGGAGAGCTTAAAGGTATGGCCGTTGACATGGGATCCGAGATTGAAAGGTCAGTGTTGCTTTATCCATGCCACCCTCCTTTTAACTTTCTCGGCCTCCGGACTGTAACGTCTTTGTTATCCTTTTGCGTTACATTCTGATTTGTTAAAATAAATTTCCTGCGACACCATTTCAGGCATAACAAAGCATTGGGCAACCTTGATGATGATGTGCATACGTTGAACGAAAGAGTTAGATACGCAAACCAACGTGGACGCCGGTTGCTCGGGAAATGATGATTCTGAATCGATAACATCCCCTACGAAAACAATGACCTTTTTTCTTTTGCATCTGCATTCAAGCTTGTATTCTTTTGTGAAACACGGATGTTACAGGAAAAGGAAAAAAAAAGGTATTGTGAAAAATATTGGTGTATGTAAGAATTTCCGATTATGAAAGAACTATAATTATAATTATGAGACGGTTTTATGTAAGAATTTCCGATTATGAAAGAACTACTCATTCATCCACGCATAAGCTACAAGCCAAAATGTAATGATCAAATATAGAGTATACAAGTACAACAACAATCACATCCCCTAGGATCCCACTTATGGCGAGAAAGGGGTGTTGAATTTACGCAACCTTATTCCTATGCTTTTCGAATGCAAATTTATACTATAGTAATGCTATAGTTGGAAACAAGAATTTTAGTGTCGTTGATCAGCAATCTCAAGGATGCTCTTGACTTTGTTGTTGTAAAGGGAGTAAACAACAGCTTGACGCTGAGCAATTTCGAGCTGTGAAACACCGTCGATGTAAGCTTTGAAGAGAGTTTCGGGGTCGGATAGGCGGGCGTTGTGCCGGAAACTGTCGAGAGTTCGGCGTTTGGCATACTCCCTGATGTTGTAGTCTGTGAATCTTTTAGAAGTGCGGAGGAGTGTGCGGAGAAGAGAGACTACTTCCGATCTTGTTGGGGTTACCATTTCCACACCTTATTTCTTGGGATGATTTTGCTTTGGTGGTTATTCTTCGTGGGTTTATGAATTCTTATGGACAAATGCTCGTGTTGGATTTGTGATGCTTACAATTGCCATGTTGCTCTTCTATAAGAAGGTTGCGTACATGGGCAAATCTCATTCTACTACTGTAGTATCGGGGTGCACACGTAAACCTTTAAATGATTGAAAGTTGAAAGAAAAGTGCTTTTATATATCAGGAAAAAGACCGCACCAATTGCACGGGTGGGGTCAATGCCGGGTCACGGACTCACAGGTTTTTTGGGTTGGTTCGAGTTAGAGTGATACACTGACGGTATCAATGTTGACCACATCAAGTTCGATTGATCCTACTCTTAAAACGTACCGTATCTGATATTTAAGTTCACGGGTCGAATTTCTCGGGTTAGATCAATATTTTTCTTTTTTATTAAAGAGAAATATAAGGAGGAGCCAATGAGTGCATGCCACATCGACTAACCCACTTTATCTTAGGTGGAGTTGAGCACATATCATTTCAACCCAGTAAATTCCCAGTTTGCCCTTTAACTCTGCTCAAGCAAAGAAGTGTAAAACACACACTATCCGTCTCTCTCCTCTCTTATCCAACTCAACTAGTGTCTCATCTTTCTCTAACACTAAACTCTGCGCTCTCTGGGCTTCTGCTACTACTTCCCTACTTATTCTGGGTATATTTCCACCATTTTATCTTCAAAATTAATGTTATAATTGTGTATTTTAGAAGCAAATACTCGCTCATCTGATGAATTTTCAGTTAATAATTAGCTTTTGCTTAGAAATTTGCATGCCCATTTCGAAATTTTTAGCTGAGAATGCTTTAAAATGTGTTGTTCTAATTGAGCTTATATGTGTTTGATGAAATGCCTGTGTAAAACTGATTATAATCTGGTTTTGTTGACAGAATTTTAGTGGTAAAGTTTCAATCTTTTGCTATAAGCTTTGTTGTTGGTATGCTGAATTGCATTTCCCAATTGCCCTTTATGCAATATTTCACACATTTGGTTGTATCTTATTGGAATTATGACAAGCCATATAGTCGTATTGTCCGTATGTATGTATGAATGTATGCAGAAAGCGGTACCCTTTTCGATTCCCTAATGTTTGTATGTATGCTATAAACGATTAAAGTAATTCGATATGTAATTGTGCCCTTATACTCTACAAAAAAGGGGTGTTTTCGCGAGACCCTTGATTGGAAAGACAATGATTTGGGGGTGCTAAGTAGCGTGGAGAATAATTGGGCATTTTGTGAGGACATGGGAAAGGGTGGGGGGGGGGTGCTATTGGGGAATTAGCCTCGGTTTCTTGGCAGTTGAGTTGAATTTGATCAGATTAGCTTGAAAAGTATTGTAGTTAAGGTTAATTTGAAAAAGTCACTGTGGTTATGGAGTATGGACTCATATTTTAGTTTTTCAATCATTTTTTGGAGTGACTTGTACATTTAAAATTGTAATTGCTAGCTCCTGGTTATTGCGGAATTTGTTTCACCTATTGTGTTAGATCTGCCTGCTCTGAAAAATCAGCATTTGCTGAACAGGTTGTCGAGAACTTTGGGTAATTTTAGATGCTTCATAGGTTAGTTTCATATAATTGAGTTCAATGTACATTTAGGGTTGTAGTTGCGGAAAATTTTGTACCTTTGTGTTGGATCTGCCTGCTCTGAAAAATCAGCTTTTGCTGAACAGGTTGCCGAGAACTTTGGGTGATTTTAGATGCTTCCGATTTTAAGATCATATAATTAAGTTCAATATACATACTTTCTAACATATTTTTTTTTCGGTGTTTTGGTTGTTAGTGTGAGTCTCAAGACTGCTGGTTATGGCTTGTTCCTCATCAGCGACATGGAGCATGGCAACTCTTAGGTCAGCTTTGCCTTCAGTTCCTTCCCGTCCTGCATGGAACCAGTCGCCCATTTCAGCTTCTTGTAACACTTCATCAAAGCCTCGTAGACTGGGTCTATCACTACACAGTTCTAAGCCTCTTCTGCCACAATATAGCGGCCTCAGTGCTCTCTGCCCTGTTCTTTCATCATTTCCCACTGGATTGGGTATCATTTCTAAACTTTAGAAAATAGATTTCTATAGGACAGTTCTTGCTGGCAAACTTCTCATCAATTTCCTTATTCATGAATTCTGACTGGATATAAGTCGTATAATTCCTTGGATGTCTCGATAGATGTGAACTTATCTACTTAATCCTACATTGACCAGGTGAGATCTGGTGTAAATATGTGTTGCACACCTTGCTAAAGTATGTATTTAAACTGAGAGCTGTCAAAGAGGGGTCTTTTTTTTTTTTTGAGGTTAGCTGTCAATGAGATATCTGCAATGTTAAATCTCACAGAGGATGTTCTCTACCTTTGTGACTTCTAGTAGAATGGAATTAAGTCCTATAAATAGGTTAGTTCTTTCTAAAAAGAAAAAAGGTTAGCTGCAACGACATCACCACCTGCTGCAGTGCTGCCAGTGGTGATAATGTTTATCAAACTCTTATGATTCAATGACTACTTGTTCTTCATAATTGATCTGTCACAAAACCTTGCTTTTAATCTTTGGTTAGTTACCTCTGATCTTCTGCTTAATTACAATTTCAACATTGCTTATACACGTGGTGAGTCACTTGTAATGATGGATGTCTAGGTTGATAAGGGACTAATATTGCAGCTTTTTTGATATACATATTATCATGCTATCTCTACAACTCGTGAGTTTGATCTTAGTTATTAAATGACTGACTACGTGAAAATAATACTTTGAAATTAGAGAAAGAAAACTGTAATGTTGTTGTGGTGAATTCATGGATATTATAAAGAAAACCAGATAATTGACGTAGAGTTTGAAGAATAGGGTAGGCGATTGAAAGGTAAAAAGTTAACTTTTGTCTTTGGCTAGTGGTGCTAGGCTTAACTTTTTCTTCAATTAACTATCCCCCCCCCCCGGTCAACTATGGGCCCCCGAAAATCACCTTGTGTTAGTAAAGTGGTGAATATGTTTTGCCTTATAAAAACTCAAATGGGTGTCGGTGTCAGCTTCGATCCAGTGAGACAACCCTATCACTGATATGTAATCGTTTCTCTGTTGTGCTGCTTTCCGTTGACATGGGGTTGGCACTTATAGCATTTGTCTCCTCTCACAGAGAAAGGCTTTGACAGTCTCTTCAAAATTATTGACAATGGGGGTCGAATCTTCGCCATGAGACATGGTAGGAAAGTGCCAAAACTTAACAGGCCCCCAGATCAGCGTAAGGCACTTCTTCGAGGCCTAACAACTCAGCTTCTGAAGCATGGGCGCATCAAGACAACAAGAGCAAGGGCAAGTGCTGTCAGGAAATATGTTGATAAAATGATTACATTGGCTAAAGAGGGTTCACTTCATAAAAGAAGACAAGCACTTGGATTTATCTATGAGAAGCAAATCGTTCATGCATTGTTTGCTGAGGTGCCAGATAGATATGGAGAGAGAAATGGAGGATATACAAGGATAATAAGGACTCTGCCAAGGAGAGGGGACAATGCCCCAATGGCCTACATTGAGCTTGTTTAGGTAATTTGAGTACTTGCCCCCTTTGTCTTACTTTCTGCATATATTTGTTTTGGGACAATATGACAACAGTGAGAATTTGTGGCAATTCAACTCAGTTCATTGCTAATTTCCTGACTCACGAATTACAAATACAATCGACTAATCTGCTACAGTTGTCCAGTCATTTAGCTGGTAACTATGTTTTCATCGTTGGTCATTGTATCATTTGCTTAAATGCTTGACTGAAAGCTTCATCAGCTTTACCTTTTCTGGCTGATTAAATGCTGGGGGAGCTATACTGCTTGCTCTTATGTCTGCTGACTGCTTCTCATCGCACTAGTTGCTTGGTAATCTATTATGCGTTTCTGACTTTCTGCCAGCCTGATCAGTCTGTTACTTGGTATATGACAACTTGATAAGAGTTTGAACATCGTTTGTACCAAAACGTCATGATCTGGTTTCCTACATGTTTGTTTTGGAGAAGCCTCGTGAATTATTCTTCTGCATTTTCATATCTCTCGTGTCATGATAATGTCTGCCCTGTGTCAGTCATCAGAGATCCTCTGTCACTATTGTTATTACTTTGGCATATTTCTTGAGATGTCGCATATTGGTCTTTTGTGGTCATATCCTCTCAGTTGGAAAACTTGTTATATCAGTTTGCTAAACTGTTAACTTCTTATTCTTCACAGGCTGTTAATGTTATCAGAGACTCATAAAGATGGGTTGCCGGAAGCTGACTTATATTGCGTTGAGCTCTCAAGTTTCGGACAGATATCTGTTGCCATTATAGTTAGTGTTTTTGTCAATCGATTTAGGTTTTGTTTGCCGACAATGGCGAAATTTGTATGTCTATTTTACATGATGGTAACTGGCCTTGCCGTTACTGTAATATTTGTGCTGTTTATGGTATGGAAATAGCCTTTCTTCTGGTACATCTGGTTCATGGAGTTTATGCTACAGAGGGCTCGATTGCTTGAATATTGTGTTTATCAGCCATTGTGGGTTGCGTTGAAATTGATTATTGGGAGTTTGGGACCATAGATTAGGGGCGTATAAGGCAATTAATGTTGCGGGGGTGAGGATATGAGGATTTGAACTCGGGGCAATCCTCAGACACGTTGACGTCTTAATTACTAGGCCAAGCTTAATACTCGAATTTGCAAACCTTTTTATTTTTTGAAACGAGAATTTGTGAACTTTAATCATATTAAAATCGAAGGTTAATTCGTGATTTCGTTTTAATCACATGGTTCAACAAAAAATCTTTAATTACTAAAAAGATTGTAATTATAAAAATGAAACACCATTTAATTCGGTATTGAAAAATACTTTCACTAGATAATGTTTTTTTAGTTTTTGTATTCTACCACACCGGTTTTGTTAAATGGACGGATAAAGGTAACCTATCGTACCTTGTCAAAAAAAAAGAAAAAAAAAACGTAAACATATTGTAAATTTCTTTTTAATGAATTACGGTTATGCTAAATTAGTAATGAAGCATTACAACATCGCGGACGAGGAGTGTGGCGTGTCGGCAAGTTAGGGAGTACTAGGAGCCTTCCGTTGTCGAGGCGAAGACGGCGATACTGGGGTTGTAGATGACATGGCAACAAGGTGAAGATAATGAGATATTAGAGTCCGATTCCTTGCAATTGGTGAAGATGATGAGATCGAAGTCAATCCAGTCTAGCTATTTTCTTTTGGGTTAATTCACGTGATACCCGTGTTTTGCCGATTTGTACGTGTTATCCATTGTTTTGCAAATTTGTACAAAATACCCTCGAAATTTGATTGTTTGCATATGGTACCCTAAACTTAACCCTCCTATTAAAACCGTTAACATTTTTTATTAAAAAAAGAAGGTTAATTCACGTGTTACCCTCGTGTTTTGTCGATTTGCACGTGGTACCCAATGTTACAAATTTGTATCAAATATCCTTAAGATTTGACTCTATTTACATGGTACCGTTACCTTCAAAATTTCGTTAACGCCGTTTAAAAATTGATTTCAATGGAGAAGGGAAAAATGGTGGTTATGTTATTTATTTTGGGTGGAAATGATGGTGGCGGTGAAAAATGATGAAGATGTTGATGACGGTGGTGGAGAAGAATGAATATGGTGATGATGAAAGTGGTGGGGGAAGATATAGATGGTGATGAAAGAGAAAATCAAAGCAATTTTTTCCCAATTAATGGCGTTAACGGAGTTTTAAAGGTAAATGTACCATGTAAAATTAGTCAAATTAGTCAAATCTTGACGGTATTTGATACAAATTTGCAAAACACTGGGTACCACGTGCAAATGGGCAAAACACGAGGGTATCACGTGAATTAACTTTCTTTTTTAAAAAAGTTATCGGTGTTAATGGGAGGGTTAAGTTTAAGGTATCGTGTGCAAATAGTCAAATCTCGAGGGTATCTTGTACAAATTTACAAAACATTGGGTACCACGTGCAAATCGGAAAAATACGAGGGTAACACGTGAATTAACCCTTTTTTCTATTACTTGTTGGCTCATTTGGAAGAGGTGGAATGCATGGAATTTTGACCGGAAAATCACCTCCCCCATCTCCCTTCTCCCATACACTCGAACTCTCTAAAATGCTTTACTCACGGCTGTTCCTCAACAGTCAACTCTCCTCCCCCCCCAACACACTTTCGACCTCACCCTCACATCCAATCCCGCTCGTCTTTGTTTGATGATGCATCCTTTGTTGCGTCTTTTAGGGCCTCTAGGTCGATGGAGACATGATTTTTTGGCCCATACCTTTGCTCGTGGAGCATGTGAGGCGGAATGCCTTGCGATTATGATGGGGCTTGAATGGCTCCAATGGATGGGTTGAGTCATTTGGATCTTTACTTGGATTGTGATATTTCTGTAAATAGAATTAACAACGTTAGTCACCATGTGGATAGGTGAGCAATATTTGTTGGAGTAAGTGTCTTCCGACAATAATGCGTAGACTAATTAAATCTAATTAGAAATAAACCGGGGATATACTGAATATACTAAGTCAGTTGATTGACGTTATTGTCGTTTGATGGCGGTAATCAACTGATCCCTCTCGGTCACACCGGTAAATAGAGTTTCTTCTAAGGATATTATATTTGTACTGGATACAATATAATATAAACTTTAATGTTTCAGTTAAAGAGTTGTCTAATTATATCGAATGGTGTTTTACGAGTTTGGAACTCAAGTCGTATAAAATTACGATTATTTGTGTAAATTGTCGAGATTGACAATTAGCTAATTAAATTACAAAGTGTTGTAATTTTAGCTAAAATGATGTGCGCAAAAGGGAGCTGGAAGTTTAATCAGGACCGGAGAGAGTAATTAATAATTATTATATATGGATATATTATTACTAAATTGTAACTTTTAAGAGTTAATGGATACAAGTTAGTAAGGGCTTTTGGTAACTTTATTACCAACTTACTAACCACTATATATAGTGGATGGTTGTGAGATAAGAATCAGATTTTTCTTACATAACACATCATTTCTACACAAACAAATTGTTTTAGAGAGAGGGAGAAAGAGAAATTTTCCATTTTTCTCTCTAAAATTTAGCCATCTTCCAATACCATCAAGATCAAGTTTTCTTCATTGTATGTCAATGAAAACTTGATCAAAACACTTATCTAAACCTAGAATAACATTAGCTAAAATGTTAGCTAATTTTATTTTCGTTTTAAGGTTTAATTCACCTATTTATACTAGTTTGTTTTGGGTGAATTTTGGAGAGTTTCTTTGGTGGATCAAGAGAGGAGGTTTCCTAACTTGGAAACTCAAGATTAAGGAGGAGGATCCTCATTTAATAGCATCTCAAGAGTCTTCTTTGAAGGTGTGGTCAAATTTCCTCCTTATTAAGGTATAAAAACTTGTTTTATACACTTATTCATGATTTAATCTTACATGCAACTAAAGATCTTTAGCCAAACTTAATTAAGAGTAATTAAGTACTAATTAGAGTAGTCTAATTAAAGGCTATGTAAATATTTATGGAGGGAAAATTGATTTCGGGAGGAAATGTAGAGAGAGTGGGAGATTTGGGAAAAACCCTGGGAATTTGTAGTTGGGTTACTGAATTAGTTTTAGATGAGATAATGTTTGAAAGAAAAATCGGTCAAATAACTGTCAATGGAAAGCTACCGTTAGTTTAGACGGAACAACGTAATCAGGTACGCAAAATAATCTAGCAATTTGTGCACATATATTACATATCCCCCAAATTGTCAGTGATTCCAAGTGCTCTCATACACGGCTGGAGTTTTTGCAATGTACCGTCATTCACAAGCCCCGATGCAACAAGTTTTAGGTCCTTCAAACATTAGAACGCTCGGTTCCAACCGAACATCAATCAGCCGATGTACAACAGAGTAATAAGCAATATTAAGACACGGATGAATTTAAATTTCAGATAAAGTTCATGAAAATTAACTAGCATTTTTAGGGAAGATATCCTATGTATAACTCTTCTATAATGTTGTTTCCAAAAATCTCTGAAAAAATAATATATAATGAGAGGATTTATAGTGGATGCTAGGGTTTTGGTGAGAGGTCGATTCGTGTGAGAGGCAAAGAAGGATTGTAAGTCGTTGATTGGATTAAATCGAGGGTTGAGATTTGTTGTAACTATTTTTTAGTTGTGAACCAAATTTAGAGGTGTTTTTTTTATTTGTTTGATCGGGGAAAAAACATATGTATAACAAAAACTTATATATGACGGTTTAATTCAAGTTTATATTTTACTTCCTCCGATTCAAAGAGATTTTTCTCTTTCTATTTGCAGCGTTAAATTGCTATTTTGAGAGCTACTTTTATATCAAATAAATCATTCACTTATTGCAAAAATTAGAACTTATTTTATTCTGCAATGCAGTACCAACTCCATTTGATTCTACGACAAATGGATCTTCCATTTAGTCTACATGTAATCCCTAACATGACAGATTAAAACTGTAAAAAGAAAGAAGAATCTCTTTTAATCGGAGAAAGCCATCTGAACATAGGCCGGTGTACTTTGGGTTCTTGGAGTTCCTGGTTTGCTGCATTGACTGACATGTGTTTTGTGTTGTTTTGTACGTCTTTTGTCTTCCCTATAAGTTCTATTAGCAGGACCTGAGACAATTCTGGGTTTGAGGTTAGTCTGGTTTGGTGTCATGTTCAAATTTGGTTTTCGTATGTCGGTTGAGATTTAGATTTAGTTATATTGTAGTATATAAGACTGAATGTGGTACTATAATAGTATAATATGACTTATATGAATTATAATGACTACATGGCGATCATGTACATCTGGATTAAGTGCATTAGTAATTGAATCAAGTTATAATGAGTTCGGTTATAACTAAACAAGGTTGTATAGTTGATTTAGTTGTTTATAGTCGGGTAAAGATTAGACAATTACTACATAATAGACATAGTGCAACGCCCTTAAAAATGTTGCAATGCATTATTGTATTTTAGTATAAATACCCTTAAACCTTTTTCCTTTCATTCATTCGTTCATCTATTTTCATTCTCTTTCATTTTCTTTAATTAACATCTTTTCTTTTTTACACAAAAAACATAGAAATGGAGAACGCTCGTGCTTTAGAGAAATTTCACATCGATGATTTGCTCGGTAAACGGGTTAGCTGCGAAGATATTCACCAAGGGATCAGGGACACAATGTGGCAGAAGTCGAGAGAGTCAGTTCAAGCTATCGATAGGATCAACGACATCAGGAGTGATCATTCAGTAAACAGATCATCACCGTCAATAATTCTCGGGAGCTCCATTTCATCATCCACTTCTTCAAACAATGGTTAAAGAAGGAAGATCCGAGCTCGGGAATCAATGTCCAGCGAGGCGAAAGTTTCATTCCGAGATGAAGCCAAATCACTGAACTACACTTTCATCAACTGAGCAGCGCATGAGCTGTTCATTTAGTTAAAGAAAAAAATTAAGTTTATCATGTGTCATATGAGCACACGTCAAAAAAATCTTACATTACTACTAAAGAGTCATCCTAGGACTTGCTACATTTATGACGAAAACAAACAACACTAACTACTACTAGCTTTCAAAAAAAAAAAAAAAACTATTACGAACAATTATATCCTCCCAAGGAGGTACGAGAAGCTTATTCTCGTCAAACAAGGCCGTCAGATTCACACCATTGATGAACTCAATCAATGTCGGAGCATTACCCTTGACGGGGTCTTGTGGTATAGCCCACCGTGCTTGTGCGGCCAAAAGATCGGCGCTGCTGTTCTAAGCTCGTGTAATGTGAACCACATTCACATGTAGTGCACTTGACAGTCCCCTGCAAATGTCATAAATATTGCTCAACCTATCCACATGATGACTAACGTTGTTAATTCCATTTACAAGAATATCACAATCTGAGTAAAGATCCAAATGATTCAACCCATTCCATTGGAGCCATTCAAGCCCTATCATAATCGCAAGGCATTCCGCCTCACATGCTCCACGAACAAAGGTATGGGCCAAAAAAACCATGTCTCCATCGACCTTGAGGTCCTAAAATACGCAACAAAGGATGCATCAACAAACAAGGATAAACGGGATTGGATGTCAGGGTGAGGTCGAAAGTGTTTTGAAGAGGGGGGGGGGGGGAGTTGTCTGTTGAGGAACAGCCGTGAATAAAGCATTTTTGAGAGTCCGAGTGTATGAGAGAAGGGAAATGGGCCAACAATTAATAGAAAAAGGGGTTAATTCACGTGTTACCCTCGTGTTTTGCCGATTTGCACGTGGTACCCAGTGTTTTGCAAATTTGTACCAAATATCGTCAAGATTTGACTAATTTTACATGGTACCTTTACCCTTAAAACTACGTTAATGCCATTAACTGGGAAAAAAATTGCTTTGATTTTCTCTTTTATCACCATCTCCATCTTCTCCCATCACTTTCATTATCACCATATTCATTCTTCTGCACAACCGTCATTAACATCTTCATCATTTTCCACCGCCACCATGATTTCCACCCAAATTAAATAACATAACCACCATTTTTCCCTTCTCCATTGAAATAAATTTTTAAACGGCGTTAACGGAATTTTGAAGGTAACGGTACCATGTAAAAAGAGTCAAATCTTGAGTATATTTTATACAAATTTGTAACATTGGGCACCACGTGAAAATCGGCAAAATACGAGGGTATCACGTGAATTAACCCTTTTCTTTTTTGAGTAACAACCCGTCGAGCTATTTTGGTCTGATGTGTTTGGAAGTTTTTAATTTTTCCCGTCGCTTCTCTTCTTGTTCGTTTAATCACATTCGTAGGCTAGGTAATCCAGCGGCTCATGTGGCTGCTCATATTAGGTCGGTGGAATATTCCACTCGGGTTTGGGTGGACCACTAGTCCATCTAATGTACTTGATATTACTGATTCGGACTTTATTGCCGAGTCTAATTGAGCTATAAAGGTTGATTTCATTTAAAAAATAAAAAAAACACGACGAACCCCATATTCGATGTGAGCCTCGAAATAACGCACCGAAAAGAAACCACTAAACCCGAGTCTCATCCGCGAAATAAATTTGTCCTTCCTCAGTCAAAACACAATGAAGTCAATGTACTCGTATAATCGTATGTAGTAAGACACAAAGTCATAAACCCTAAACCCCCGGCAACACTGAACAGCCGCTTAAGCGCTACTCTTTTTGTTCATCTTTTTGACGGGAAATTTTATTGCGCGATTTCTCCCCAAATCAATTTGTCAATTTCACAGGTAAATGTTTAAAACCCCTCTTTTTCCTTGTAATTAGATGATTGTTTTCCCCTAATTTTATCAAATTTCTGGTAAAACTTTAGGTTACAAAAATTTGGGTGAAGTCTCCGTTTGAGTTGGGTAATTCGAAGAAAATTTACTGAAGTTTAATTTTGAATCTGATTGATGGGTTTTTGAGGTTGTAATTGAAAAATTAGATAGAGAATTTGCATTTTTTGTATTACTTGTAAAAAAATCAATATTCTCATGATTTTTAGCTCTTAATTTGGTTTAGTTGATCAGGTTTTAAGCTTAATTTGAAACTGCGTAGGTTACGTTTCACATAATTTGTTAAATTAATGGTTAAAGGTTTGGTCTTTCGTTTGAATTTGAACTTATCTGGGTGTTTTTTTTTTGTTTTTTTCCCTCTTTGTAAGTGTGTATGTGGTTTATACTGCAGCTAATAGATTAGGAGTGTTGGGAGAGTGTTAAAAGATGAGTTTGATTTCGCAAAACGCGGCTGTTAAGACGAAAGTTAAGAAGTCTAAGAGGACGGAAGATGAGGGGGATGAGTTGTCATTGGTGAAACACGGTGAGGATGTTGAGGATGGGGATGTTGGGGTTCAAGTTGTAAGAAGCCATAAGAAGAAAAGGAGGAGTGAGGAGGAAGCTGCGCAAATGAGGATTGATGAACAATTGGAAATGCAACATTTAGGGAACGTCTTGTTTGGTTCTTTGCATTCGCCTATTGAGTTTGGAAGGGAGGAAGGAGGTGAGCTTGAGGGGGGAATCGGTGGTGACGACTCCTCGTTGTTTATTATGGACCGCGCTGGTAATAGTGGTCTTTCTGTTTATGAGGGTGATGATGAGGCGAGGTATTTAGTTGGTATTGGGGATGAGGATGTGGTCAAGGAAAGGAAGCCTGCTTGGGTGGATGATGAGGAAGAGGAGGCTGCTGTTGACATCTCGAATGTTAATAGGTTGAGGAAGCTGCGGAAGGAAGAAGATGAGACTGTTATATCAGGTTCAGCATATGTAGCAAGGTTGAGGGCTCAGCATGCGAAGCTGAACCCAGGCACAAAGTGGGCCCAACGTGATTCCAGGAAAGAGTATGACTCTGATGAAGAGTCTGAAGTCGATAATGGGGCTTTGGTAGCCAATGGATATCGAGGGGTTGAGAATTTTGATGATATTCTTCAGACAAATGAAGAGCTTGTGGTCAAAAGAGGAGTGAAGCTTTTGCCTGGAATCCTCGAGTACTCGAGATTAGTAGATGCAAATGCTGAAGATCCTTCCAATGCCTGTATAAACTCTGTCCAGTTCCATAGAAATCATCAATTGCTCCTTTCTGCGGGGCTTGATAAAAAGTTGAGATTTTTTCAGATAGATGGAAGGAGGAATAAAATGATGGATACCATCTTTTTCGAAGATTGCCCCATCTATAATGCATCCTTTTTACCTGATGGCTCTCAAGTTATTGTATCTGGAAGAAGAAAGTTCTTTTACAGTGTCGACATATGTAAAGGAAGTGTGGATAAAATTGGACCTTTGACTGGTAGAGAAGAAAAGAGCTTGGAGGTTTTTGCGGTTTCTCCAGATTCTCGTACCATAGCTTTTGTTGGAAATGAAGGTTATATCCTGTTGGTATCTACCAAAACGAAGGAACTAATTGGCACTCTTAAAATGAATGGAACAGTTCGTTCGCTTGCTTTCACTGAAGATGGGCAGCAGTTACTGAGTTCTGGTGGTGATGGGCAGATCTACCATTGGGATTTGAGAACACGAACTTGTTTACACAAGGGTGTGGATGAAGGTTCCATTGTTGGTACTGCTCTATGTACTGCATCAGTAGGGAATCTGTTTGCGGCTGGTTCTCAAAGTGGAATTGTTAATGTTTACAACAAAGACGAATTCTTGGGGGGTAAGAGAAAACCGCTCAAGAGAATTGACAATCTGTGTACTCAAATAAATGCCATGAAATTCAACCATGATGCACAAATATTAGCCATCTGTTCAAGAAATGACAAGAGCAGCCTGAAGCTCGTTCATGTCCCTTCCTTCACAGTCTTTTCCAATTGGCCCCCTGCAAACAGCTCACTACATAATCCACGGTGTATGGATTTCAGTCCCGCTGGTGGCTTCATGGCATTCGGAAATGCAGGTGGTAAAGTACACCTCTACAAGCTACACCATTATCAGCGAGCATGAGCTCACATTTCTATCAGCATGTACTACTGTATGTCTAATCTTGCTTTAAAAGTAGGCTCTCTGTTTTTGAGATTGATTCTCTCTGGAAAAGTAGCCAGCTTGTTGGAAGTTTTGAGGGAATTTTGGATTTTGTGACTTGAATTACTGCTATACAAGTTTTTTTTGTTTTTTGTCCGATCAATGTTACTCTGATATGATTTTTATTTTTTTGGGGTCAAATTCGGTCATCCTGTCAAATTGAAATGTAATTGGCCATTTCCTCTTGTGATTCATATTCACTTGCTCTGGTTTGGTGGCAAGAATTATCAGATGTATCATGGACAAGGAATGTTTGTAGCACCGAGCAGGGTTGGTTATAGCTTATGTTGCCATTGTGTGCAGTAAAAAGGTGTGGGTGGTTGCTAGAAAAGTACAACTGTTACCTCAATATCTTTGTACAAAGCATTTCCTGCACCACTTCTATGCTTGCTTTCGACTTTGGGATGAAGAGATGATGATCCGAGATATTATCAAACATTGATGGCCAATAAAGAGAGTTCTGCCGGTGATCTGTGTTTGCCGGACATGAATCACAGCCCGAAAAACATGTCATCACTATTTTCCTTTGATATGCCTCCAAATCTCGCTCAATTTTACAACCATTTGAAGTGAAGTCGACTTCACATTTGCTTTCTAACATGTGTAAACTCAATTATTTCGTACCAAATAGGCTGTTGAGAAACTTATTCATGGCCTAATCAATATAAGGTACGCCTTCTCTCTATCTACCATCGATAAAATTAACAATATTACCCTAGCGTCTAAAAAGGCTCATGCTGAATACAGTGCCAGTGAGGCAGTTATCTCATCTAAAATGTCTGTCGGAGCTATGTAACAGCTGCAAGTTACATGTTTTGGTCGCTGTTAGAAGGCAAAATTTATCCTAAGATATGTCGTCAGTGAACTTATGGTCTGAACAATTTGTTAGAAGTTCAAACCGCAAAAGAAAAGGCGACAAGGGCGTATTACACCTATTCATCAATAGGAAACACTAACTTGGACTAGCAAATCCAGTTGAGGCTAACGTTTGCGAGCCAGAGAAAGAGTGGGAACTGAGCCAGTCCGGTCAAGAGCAAGGGCACATGATGCTTGCCTGAATCATAACTCCTCACCTCTGCAAACAAAACCCGCTTCATTGTCTTCACCAAATAGATTGCCATACATACGCAAGTCAGAGGTAACAAGACATAGTTTGAATGCTTCCAGAATAGCCTCCCAAGGACCGCCAAAGAGATGCCTGTAAACGTGTACCCTGCATATGCCACAACATCCAACAACGGCTCTCCCCTGCTACTGAGAGGCAGTAATGGTAGGTTTAACAGCATGACTTGAAGCAACCAGCCTATCACTCCCTTCATTAACAGCCAGTTTACAGCCTCTGGATTAAACCTGTAGAATTTGGGAAAACAGTTGTAGGATTGTTCTCAGAACAAGCACAGGAGCTTAAAACACTAGTTTATGATAGAAACAATTCACATAATAGGATGCAGGAAACCAGCTTTTGTGAAAACACAGAGATATATGAGAAACAAAGAGTAATATATTCTCAAAAGTTTGCAATCATCAGCATGCCACCTCTATTATAGCTAACAGGGTTTGCGGAACAAGAAACTGAAACTAACAAAAATGAAGATTAGTACACAGTAAGTTTACATCATATGGTAGAACTTACTATAAGTCCACAACTAATTAAGTCACCTTACATCACAGCACTCATAGATTCACCCAGAAACGTGCAACGTAGCAGGACTTAGTTTGACTCAATGTGCCAGACAAAATCATACCCCTATGAGAACAATGCAGTCTCAGACACTAGAGTAAACTAAAAATGAACTACTACGCAATAAGGGCCATAAGCATATCAAACCATATTTGATTTTAGTGATGTTCCTAAATCCGTGACTTGGCAAGAAGCATAACATGTTTTGTACTGCAAACTGAGCGTGGAAGAAGCATAACCTACAAGTTCAACTCATTCTTATCCTACAATGACTAGAAAATTTTCCAGAGTGATCATAAGACAGTGGCAAAATGTAAGTTTCAGACAGAAACAAGTTCATTGAAGAAAACATACTTACTTTCCATTCAGTCCCAAGGCAAGGGAAGCTAGCACAACATATGAGAGAAATGCCATAAGAGGAATGTACAGATCTGGTGCATTGATGTCATAAATTGGAGGCTTGTAAGATAGTTGTCCTGCCATCGGTTCAGTTATCCTTGTCCAGTGCCCCTATAGCGAAAAAGGACGCTAAAAATAATAAATAAATAATGCTGGAACATGTAAAAATTGAAGAAATTCAAAGATAAATGAGAAATATCGCAGGATGACCTTACCCGATGTAAAAAGGGAAACAGAACCACCTTCAATTTGTTCTTCACATAATCATCATTCACTTGAAAGTAGTATTGTGGATCAGCAAAATACCTAGTTATCTATCATGTTTGAAAACAGAAGAGAGAATCAATGAACTGTTTTCCAATTACAATACAGACTTAAATAGGAGAGCTTACTAAACCCATGACATGATCATCTTATCTATAATTTTTGATTAAAAAAATCCATTAATTTCTAACTTCAATGGACGTTAGTAAAGTATCTCGGTTTTAATTAACTTTAACTGTGTTCAGAGACGCTAAGCTACTAAAATCCTGAGGATCTAGGAGAATATCAAGTAATGGACTTTTCTTCTTTAACGTTTGATTGACCTAAACTACAAATGTTCTGTACAGATCACCTTTGTCCTATGAGGCACAAAGCTTAGCAAGTCAGCCATTTTGAGAGAAATCTCAATCTATATGGCAATAACATTGGTTCAATAAAGGGCACACATTAACTCCACACCGCGACTATGGATGGCATTTAAGCCCACCCAGATGATACACCAGGATTTAACAAGTCAACAACAACCATTAGGTGAGGATTAAGGTTAGCTGCTCCTATGTACCCACACAAATAAAAAGGTCAATTATGATTAAGGAAGACTAAGATAGTGAAAAGGGCGAAAGTTCTGTACTGATTGAGTAATACTCAGACTATATGTTTAAAATCAAAGGAAAGACCAACTAACAACTGTACAATAAACCTTCATGAACCTGTAAAACCAACCTCAAACTCTAACCAACATTCAATGGCAATACTGGATCCGGCGTGGGGAGAGATACGTATGGGGAGGTATAAACTAATCCAAAATCAGTAAACAAGCGACAAAAATGATTTGATATTTGAAGAGTGAGAGTGCCCTCGTCCAGGACTCCAGGGATATAAACATAGGTTCCTATTGGGACAGAAGCTTTCGAGATTGATTTCTTTGCTGAAGGAACTCATTTCCTTCATTTCATATTCAATGTATTTATACTGATGAACAATTGCAAAAAAAAAAAAGAAAAAAAAAAAAAACAAACTCAAGAGTTTTGCAACCATGCAATTTAGCAAGTACTCCCTCCGTTCGGCTTTAAACTTCCTACTTTCTATTTAGGGGTGTTCATCTTTAAACTTCATACTTGAAATCTTTCTTTATTTGTACATATATATACCAAAACACCCTTACTTTTTTATTAAAAGTGGAAGTGGGACATACCCCTATGTGTAATTTTACACCAAGTGGACCCTAAAACCCATTCTTTATTATACTTTTCTTAAAAACTGTGTTCCAACCCTACGCGTTTTATAGCCGAACGGAGGGAGTAGTAAAGAAATGCTAAGGTTAGCTTTCATCATACAAAGGTAAAGAGACAATTCGAAGATGAGCTACCATCAATTACATTTAAAGTAGGAACGTTACGCAACAATTATGCCTAAGCAAATCCTGAAGCACAATAGAATTCTGTGCCAAGTATATGAACCAAAACCAACAACTTAAGCGCAGCAGAAAAACTCAAGTGCATTTGGACATAACAGCATCTCCAATAAAGATGGCAAATAAATTTCATATAGAGAAAAAACTTCCAAAGTATTACTCACATTGCTTTGCACATACTGGGAGCTCGATCCAAGAATTCTCTCCCCATAGGCAGTCAAGCCATTGCTGATCAATCCCGAACCAGGGCCAATAAATGGATTTCCAAATGGATTAGATTGGTAAGCGGAGGGTGGCTGTTGTTGTTGGCCCCCAGACGCTGCTCCTAAGTGGTTGACATAGGGTTGTTGCTGCTGCTGCTGAGGCAAATCGGTATACATGACTACTATCTGACACTTCGAGACAACAATAAACACCTAACAAGTAACAAAATCATGTAGTCAAACAAAAGCCACCTCGAAACAGAACAATGCAAGTCAACAAAACACACAAGGAAACGATCATAAATTGGAAAATCTGCGCCGACTAATCCAATTAATAATCTCAAAGAAAACATTACACTCTGTCGCGCTAACAATATTCTTCTAATCACTAATTAGCTTTGTTAATTGAACACTCAACCAATTGCTACCTCAAATCAACTCGAGCAAAAATCGTGACAATTTTGTGATCAAAACGTCCCGTTTTTTTTTTTTTTACTATATGTGCACCGGTGATGCACAGTGCATTACTAATCATGTCCTAACAAACATCATCATAATATATATCGACTTCGCCACCAATGACAGTATAACAAAATTATATGTGGAGTAACTAACAATCATGACAAAAACTTGCATTATCTGAATTAAACAGGTCAATAAGAATCAATATCATATCATATATAAAAAGGTGAATCATACATAGAATGTGGACCGACATGTGAATCTACATAAATTGATAAGAATCAACAAGTTCACCAACTATTAAAATTCGTATATAATAATCCCAAATAATTTGAAAATTTAGACAAATGTAGATATAATACAAAGTTTCGAAAATTAAAACAAAACGCAAGGTGGAGAGGTGAGAGAATTACGGAAGGGAAGCGGCGGCGACTGGCGGTGGCGACAGATACGGTGGTGCGCGGTGGCGGTGGACAGAAGTGAGAGAGGTTGATGATTTAGAATAGAAAAAATTCGACAAGAGGGTTGAGTACAGAATATATGAAGGAGTACACTACTATCAATAAAATCAGAGTGGCGCAGCGGAAGCGTGGTGGGCCCATAACCCACAGGTCCCAGGATCGAAACCTGGCTCTGATATCTGTAGAGAAAAGCTTCCGATTTCCACTTTTTTTTTTTTGATGATATGTCACGCTAAATCAACCGATTCACGTTTTTTTTGTTTGTTGATGGTATGCCACGCTAAAATCAACTGATTTATGCTTTTTACGACTTGGAAGAAACTCTACCATGTTGCGGTGTCTTAAACTAGATTCAAGAAGTCGGTGAAGCGTAACGCCGTAACTCACTCATTGGTAGTGTAAAATGTGTAACGGCAGGGGAGAGTTGGTCTGGCCATATAGTTACCCGAATGATTGACCAGCATTTTGTGGCATCTTCAAGTATTTTCCAAAAAAAAACCGAAAACTGCCGGACATTTCAGTTCACTGGCACAGAAATTTAATCATCAATGTCTTTGTTACTAGATCAAGTCAATAATTTTGTTGATATTGTATGAAGACTTCCCAAGTACGAGTAAATCTTTATAGTCTAGCCCCTTACCGGCAAGTAACCCGGCCGCAACTCGGGTCATGAATTCATGACGCTAGAGTAGTTCGTCTAAAGATTATTTCCCTGTATAAACATGAATTTATGTTGCCACACTGAATCATAATCATAAATTCATAACACGAAAATTCTCATAATGTACCGATATCAAATAGAGCAAATGTCCAGTTGCAGGAAGAAAACAGAATACAAATTACATCAGAAATCTATAATGATTGTCCACACATTTCTTCAAGTACACAGTGAGTTGCATTTCAGCTAAACTCAAAAGAGTATGTATCAGGTGTTGCACTGAAACAAGTTGGCAGGAACTACCTTTGCGACGACGAAGGAAGAAACATGCCAACTGCAACAGCATGATAGTCTCAGGTGTCGAAAAGGTTACCAAATCTTACTAACAGCATTGTGCGATTATTCTGAACCAAATGTTCATGCTCTTGGTACAAATCGATGTACTCCTTAAGAATGACAAGATTGCACAAAATGCTGGTCTGAATCAGAGCCAATGTACTATCACCCACATCCAATGACACTTGCCCTCCATGCTTCAGTGTAGGTTCCGCAGTTTCCAGACGGTGAATCAATGTCTCATATGAGACGTGCTCATTCGCCTCCACCATGCATTGGAGAAGGGGAAGGCATTGCACTTCATCAATACCCAGAAATCGCATATTGGTGTATCCCATATTGAGGAGCTTATTGCAGGCCCATGCAAGGAAGGTACGGGGGTTTGAGATATCTGTGCGGACATTGTAATGTCTCGTGTCACACATGTAGTGTAATACGCTGACAAAATGTTCGAGCTGAGCTTCCTTTCCAAGCCGAGAATACAAGATGGCGAAGTCTTTTATGTAGTAATGCATCTCAATCATGTCCACGAGATTCGCTTCAGCCAAAAACAACCTGACCAGCCCAAGTAAAAGGGTATGATCATTGTGCCCAGCTGAAAAATAATTCAGCAGACACGCAGCCTTATTGAGGCTGGTAAAATCGCGCCTTATATCAGAAGTTCCGACTTCAATCCGCGCGGTAAATAAATTAGAGGCACTTATTAGAAGTACCTATACAGAACCTAGAATCAGGTAGGAAATAGGGCAAAGGATGGAATAGGCTTTTGCAAAACGATTTATCACTAAATAAGGCTACTTTCAAACTGAGACATTCTTATGGATCTCGATTTACATCATACTTAGTTACATGTCCATAATATTATCAAATTCATCTCATCAAATTCAAGCTTACCTGAAATTGCAATATCTCAGATAACCTACTCTCAAAGGAAGAACACATCATGAGGCCAGTCGATCAAATGTCACCGAAACCATTTTAAAATACATTTAAAAGTGTCATGGCCTTCCACCACAAAGAGAAAAATATCCAAACGGCAGAAAGGAACCACAATGCACTTCTACAACATACATAGAAGATTTCCTCTATTTCAGCTAATCATCATCAACAATTAACTAGGATCTGAAGCTTTGAGACCTAAAGAAGAACTCCATGATTTTTTTCGAACTTTCAGGACTAAAAATGTAAAATGACGGAAAAAAAGGTTGAGGACACTATACTATGATAGTCATGATAGTCATTACTAGAGCCAGACCACATCCAGTGAACATACGAAGAGTAGATTTAACTAATTACCAGGTGGTTACCTTTGTTAGGATCCTCAAAGCATCTTGATTACCCGCCATAGCGGACTTGACAACTAAACCCTGCACCTCAGAGAATAGTTCATGATGGACCGCTACATCTTGGTCCATGTCTTTGAAAGAGACTGCACCTATGACATCAATATCATCTGAAAAACTCCGGAAACGTGTTGAGCTGCAAATACATGGCATAGAAATCCCATTATGCAACATCAAAACCTATTTGAAAGAACACTAAACAACAGGAGCTACATGGTGCTTTCATTATCACATCATTTACATAATTTTGACAGTAAATTTAAGAAGGTAAACAGTCCGATCTCAAAATGACAGACTTGGACAGCGTCAGTCAGTTGCCAAACATATTCAAAATAAATTAATCACTCGGAGTTTCAGGCAGACAATAATTTTCCCAGGTCCTGAATTACATACCAACTATGCAACTTTAGTGAATCCTAACTTTTCTCAAGCAACAATAAACATGAGCCAAAATATCCAAAAGGCGAGATTAAAACAAACCAATTTGTTGGTGAATTTTATCCTATATCTTACACAGCAAATACATGGGCGATATCTGTTGCTCCTGTTGGGGCTTTTGCAACACGAACCATAATGTCCCTCAAACTATCTTCAGGCAGGAGCTCAAATTTGCTAAATTGTGCCATGACCTCGGTGAGATAAGGGCTGTAGAAATGCGAGATCAGTCACATAAAGAGCTGTTCCTTACAATAAGCATCATGTGCATAGGCATTTAGAGTTGCAGACATCAAATTAAATTTATAAGCATCCTCATATAAACTAGAACACATTATAGACAAGTAAAGCACATTACACAAGTTTTGCTGATGAATAATATTAGGAATTAATGCGCTTTAATTGCGTATCGAGTTAACTTCCACCAGTAGAACAAATCAATCCAGGGCGACTAGAAATCTACTAATATTATGTTCACTTAAAGCTCACACAAAACCCTACTCAGAATCTGTCTCATAATTATACATGACCTAAAAGAAGAGAGAGCTAATCCCATTTGCCACTTGCTCGATGTGAGTTAACGCAAACAAATCCCATATCTATGAATTACTATTGCACACTAACATAGATTTTGAACGCTAAGCTAATTAAGCATTATAGTTACATAGCGTAGGGAACACGTAAATCTTAATGTGTCAAACATTAACATGGCTCAAAGATTTCAAAATCTGGCTTGCTGCACCTAATGCAATTTATATCCAAGATGCTTCTGATTTGGAACGATTAAAATAATTTAGATCAAATAAAAAGAGTGAAGGTCAAAATCAGCCATCCCGCATTGAAGATCTCGGTGAAAAATGAATGATCAACTCCAGAAGGATACTATTAGCACATTTGAAGTAGTAGATAACATTTTAAAGTGACAGTTCGCAAGTGTTCACTCTGAAATAGAATGCATGGAACTCAACATTTAATTCAGTCTTCACTCCTAAATCAACCACGAGTCAGATCAAGTAAAATTATGAAGATAAATGTATGATACTAAAACTCTAGTGAATACATCGTTTTTATATATATTGAACGCACAAGCGCGCGCATGCATAAATTCAAATACTGTTTCATATGCTTTATAAGATCTTTATTGTTTTTACCATCCACCAAAGCATACATGTCTACAAAGACCTTAAATTACCAAAGCCGATAGGTTTTCAGCCCAAGCAAAAACCACAACTTTAAATCCAGAACCAAACAACTAAGACCAGAGCAAAATCAAGTAGACAGAAAAATCAATGTACAGATGGCCATGCATCTGTCATTAGATGTATATATTCACTTGTCACAAAATTGGTTTAAGAATAATTCGGATCTGTCATTAGACGTAAATTTCGTTTTGTTTCATCAGTTTATTCACAGACAACCACCCTTGCAGAAAGATCCTCTAAACTCCGAATCATTGATAAGCTAATCAAGTAAGAAATTGGACGATTAGCACATTCGTTAGTCTCCCCGTCTGTTCTCAGGAATCCTTTTCAATTGAATGAATCTGTCATTTTCCCTCGAAAAAAAAACGATTGTAAAGAAATTTTTACAGGATCAAAATAAACATAACTGATCATATAATACACAACAACAAAAATGATTAACAACAAAACAAAGATAAAGTAGAGGAAGTCTCACATTTTTTTGAGTTTGAAGTTATGGGATGCTTCACCAATGCTTCGTTATACCCCTTAGGTACTATTGAATGTATGTTATACAGCCCCAATTATAAGTCCAGAGAAAGGTACCCTTTTATTGTATTTATGAATATCTTTCAAATTGCATTCCATTTCAGTCAGATATCTTTCAAATTGCTTTCCATTTCAGTCAGATTTCAGTCAGAACCTTAGATGATTTTGTAGTATTTAATACAAACCTCGATGACAGTTTTAATTAATGTGTTCTTACAATATATGTTTGCAGATTTTAAAGTTTTCGTGCTCAGCCCTAACCCAATTCGCTGGTTGTTTGGGATGGGTTCATGACCGAAAATGTAAGCCTAGATTCTAGGTCGGTCAGTTTCTAGTGGGTCTCATTTCAAGGCATCATCAGCTCGTATCTCCGAGTTGTTGGATCGAATTTTCTCAGCAACTAAGAGAACCTTTACACTTCTAGCTTTGTAAGCTTCTTGCATAGATACGAAAGAACGTGTCTTTCTTTTCTGTTTCACGGCTAACATTATGTACACTACTATGCCAGGGTGGTTTCATGTATCATTTATTTGGCATTCAACTATGAGTATGAATTGTTTTGTCTCAAATGCGCTTAAAACTTCATTGTATATCTTATCAAATAAAGAGTCGTGAGCCACCTATTGACTAGAAATGGGAGTGGTATGAAGAAGTTACATAGTTTGGAACTTACATCAGACACAGGCATGCTTCAATATATTTACATGAATAGGATAAGTTAAAGGAATGTCGTTTTAAAGCCAAAGTTGAACAGGGAAATGTAGGGAACATACCATGTCATCAACAGCAGGAACTGCTCCATGGGCCATGGGTGCAGGTGATGAAAGGAAATGTATAGACGATGAAGTTGGCAACAGCTCTCGCTTGGCTCGGGTCTGTAGGTAACACTTGTGTACTATCAATCCACAATTCGTGTAGATGAGGATGATTAGCAAAGCCCAACTCATTCTGAAACCTCGCCACCATGTGTAATTATTAGCTTCAAGCTGGATTATTGGTATCATATTTAGGAGTCTTTCTAGTGCAGGACAGTTTATTACCTCCAGTTTCTCAAGAAATTTGCAGCAAAAGAATCTGTAGTCTTAAGTATAAATGACTCAAAATGGAACAACGGTATGTTATCTGGAGAGAATGAGAGATATGAGCTTCATGAGGTTGAACACGTTTAGCATGTAAGCCAGTTGCTTATCTCCAGGGGGGACAATATTGTGACTTGGCCTCCTCCAAAAGCAGTCAGCTGCATCAACCACTAAGGAAATCTCATGCCATAATACCCGTCAATTCGTAGCCTAGTCAAGTTCTCATGGGGTTGCAGGGCTTCCAGAAATTTATTCAATTCCCATGTTCCCGTATGCGACCACAAGACCACTTCAGGAGTTCAGGACTAACAAACCAACACCCACCTTGCTTACCATATATATACTTCTAGCATCTTCAACAGTCTTATTATCAAGCCCGCTATAATCAGTTTGACTTTAAGCTTGACCAGGATCCCAACTCGCATACTCTTTCACCCACCATTAGAGATATATATTGATACTTGCAATGGCAAAGTTTGGAGAGCAATCAAATTTCCCAGGTGATCTGGTACACCTACATAGGCAGCAACTTCATCATGCAAAATGTGGCTTAGATTACCAAGCTCCTAACTTTATATGTGGTTGTTGAAAACTGATCGATGATGTCCATGTTTACAAATGGTCAAGTTCAACAAGTGAAAGTGCGTCTAACTGGTTTCAAGATATATTGACGTATCTCAGATGTTTTGAGAAAGTAAATAATATTTCTACATATCTCGTAGTATATCCGTAACTTCTCACATAGTCTAGGAACAAGAGATAATACCATGTCCGGAGAAGTTATAGGTGTTGACTGTGGAGTGTTGACTCACCCAGAGGTTTAAAACAATCAATCGTTTCTTCTTCCATCCAAGACACAAATGCCTGTTGTTTCAGATTTTAGCACTCTCTTGAAACAATTCAAGCAAGGGACAATAGAAAATCAAGCATCTTTACCGTCAAAACTCGTGCTGCTTCTTGGATTAAGGAACTATCCAACAGAAAACTAAGAAAATAATCCTCTTTATACTCCATTCCATCACAAGGTTCACAGTTGGATTATAACTTCTTTCTCACCAACCTCATCTGCCCCAAAAATGGCACAATAGGAAAATAACATTTCTTCTCGATATTTCACAATGATGGAAACGTAACCTTGAAGATGGTAAGATACCAATACCATACTCCACTCATCTTCTTTGCCCCCCTTTTTCATTTTACTCAATTTCCGTCCACCCTTAGAAAAAAACACCTCACACTCCCACATTTTCCTCCATCCTGTCCTTTCTTTCTCTCTACCACCCAAGCTATTACATGACCTCGTACGAAAAAAGAAAGTCTTCAACCGGAAGGAACTCGATTTCGACATACAATACCTATCCAAAAGTTTTCACTAGTCAATCATACATTATGCATAAAAAAACAAATCAAATGACAACAAATCAATTTTGTGAAGGTCAACACAACACCAATCTCCAACCAAATACTACCCCCAACATTTTAATCCAAATATTACTTAGTTTGAGCAAGCAATCATAAAGAAAGCATACAACTTTTAGAAGATTTCTAACATCTTAAGGGAACCCACAAGGGCAACCTTTTATATATAGTTATATAGACGAGTTTCGGACCCCGACAATGACATTACCAACTGAACTAACTGACATACACGAAATAGGGATTTATGAACATGGTTATTTTCAAAGTATTTGTGAGATGATTTAGCAATATGAACACACATGGTAGAATATGTGAATTATAATAGATAATAACAATCAAATTAAACTTACCAATTCTAGACCTGTTCTTCGAAAAGGCAAGAATCCCCATGAAACTATCTTCTCCAAAGGGTCGCTCGTCAATCATAGTGTGTTGTTCAAGATGAGATTGATTGCAGAAAAAATGGGAATAATGTTCCGGGCAACTGACACGCGTATTTCATGCAAATTTGAATGTGTGTGATTATCTTGAGTTCTGGAGACGGGAGTCAGACTCGGAAATGTTAGGTGATGCACTGGAAAATGTTACGAGGATTTGTTTTCAAAATGTTACAATATTTTATGTCTTATTCGGAAATGTTAGGTGATGTACTGGAAAATGTTTGTTTTCGAAATGTTACGATGATTTATGTCCTATTATGGAGTTGCGTCTACTATGGCCTATGGGTGACCTAATACTTCTCACCGTCAAAAAGAAGAAAAAAAAGACCTAACACTTCTCGATAATTTATCCAAGAAACACGTCCTAGTGAAATTAGAGATGTATAGTAGGTGTAACAACAAACGATAAAGACACAATGTACTCTGCTAAGAGTGCTAACATATAACATACGCGTATGTTACTATGTTAGTGTGTGCGGGTGTCTAATACACTGTGTTACATGTAGCAATGCTCGATTGATACAACCACACTTGAATAAAATTGCACAAATGTGACTTTTTAATCTTAGGCAGATGTATAATTCTTGACGATTTCTGTATAATCACAGGGATTATAAAGATGAACTTAATACGTCATAAAATGTAGAATACATGTTCTACAAATTTATCGCCAAATCTTAAGAAATATAAAAGACAAACCAAAGGTATACTTGGTTTTGTTCAAACGAAACAGGAAGTAAATAAGAGGCTTATCGACGAAGCAACAAGCGAATGTTTTAAGAAGTTCATTGTTAGTTGTAGAAAAGGGTCAGGAAACTGGATATCAATGCAGTTCGATCATTCTCCATACCAATTGCTCGCTGAAGGAGATGCCTGAACGACCACACCATGCAGAGCAAAGGATCTGTAGTCGGACCATACTCAATATCGTCTCGACTAGATCTCTCTCCCCATCTTCGCCTGAAGATAGGCTCCAGGTTGTCTAAACGCTCCATCATCGTTTCATACCCGACAGGGTTGTCCCTTTCCACCATAGATTGGAGTATAGGACGGCGTTCTTCGTTGGAGACAAATCCCTCCATATAGTGGTCTTCCGCAATACACAAGGAATTAAATTCCAGAGTAACCCAAGCAAGTGAGGATTTAAGAGAATAATTCAGAGGGATGAATGGTTCATTCTCACAAGATTTCTCTAAGGAAGTCAAAAACTGTTCGAAATCAGTTTCCTTTCCCGGCTCGAGAAAGTACTCCACAAAATCTTCGATGTAATGTTTCATGTTTCGCACCTCTCCCGGCTCTGCTGTAGATAAAAAGAGCTGTACCGAATCAAATATAAGACCACGATCCGAGAAATTTGTTATAAACCGCAATGATCTTGTATAATCCAGGAACGCGGCTGAGGGATAAAAAATTTCCACTTGAGCATTGAAAACTATGGAAGCAGATACGATAACAACCTGCATACGGATACTAGAATCAAATTGCAATGGATATATGATTAAAGCAAACCGACACAGAATAGTGTGAGATTAACAGAACCAGTCCTATCTATTGTCAAGCTAGCACCATTGTCCGAATGGTATCTCCCCATGCAAATCAATTATTACTCAAAGCGGAACATGAATGCAATGAGCACATACGAGAGAGCACTTCTAAGATCACCCTTATGTAAGAAGCTTCGGTATGTGTAGATGCAAAGTTATTCATGAATTCTTAAAGGCAGGATTTTTACTTCGGGGAAAAGAATGACAGATACACTACAGAATCTGTCATAATTGGGAAGAGATGAAGTCTAACTAGCACAAGCCTCAGAAGGCACATCTATAAAACATATGATGATCAAGTTTGGTAATGGCCTACCTTAGCCAGAATAATTTGTGCATCGTGGTTCCCTGCTTTAGCTGACCGTGCGACTAAACCACGAGTCTCCAAGAACTGTTCATATCTGCTCAGCGCTTCAGGGTAGCTGAGACCAGTATTAGATGCAATCAAATTTTATGTATATACGAATTTATATGATATATGAAGTCCAGTAACTGAAGATAGAAAGAACAATAAATTCAAACATCGAGTATGTAATATAATAGTAAAAGTCTAAGGAAGCTAGGCAAAATACCAAATTCACGTACAAAGTGTGGCATATATACCTGAACTCGGTTATAGTTAGGAGATCTCCAAAATTAACTGCCCTTAGTATAGTTTCATCCTCAGAACAATCTTGAAAAAGTTTGGAACTGGAAGCACATAAACGATCATCAACCAAGCTTGGAAAATGTCAGTTGCCAATTCTCATGAAACACAGAATAATCATTGTTTAGCAGTCGAAATGTCATTTAGTTGTTGATATACTAATGTACCCTCATCCTCTTTTCTTGACTACCATTCATTCTTGCTCAGAATGCAACGAGATCCTAAGCTAAGCTCTTACCTATCACGACTTACCTTATAGGCTTATAATAAACAAATCAAAAGACGACAACAACATTAACCTAAGTAAAATTTGATCAGATTTTCTAGAGAACCACAAGGCCAAGTTCAGTAGGTGACATTAATGTCTGGGGTCTCGAAAAAGAAGGAATTTTTCCTTCATCTTCTTCCTAAAAGCTAAGTCATGATAAATGTATCAAAATCACTTAAATTTTTTAACTTTTGTCTATACTATCAGACCCCTCACTAATACGCCACCACTACCAGTTTACCACCACATTTTGCATAATCCCCCTCGTAAAGATGAAACTTCTCACACACATTTCAAAAGTACATATTACTTCTCAAAGCTTAACCTATTTTAAAAGTAACCTGCTGATCTTTCAAAAGTAACCTATTAAGTGGTCTCATATGATGAGGCAGTCTCACCTTACCCATCAAAAGAAACAACTTTACCAACTGAACTAGCAAATACACACATTTCCATGAACTAGAGCAAAATCAAGCAATGCAAACACATGGTAGATTATATATTACAAAGTACAAATAAATTAAACAACTAACTCCATAATTTCTACCAAAGTTTGAAATCTTCATGAATAAGATCAATAAGAAAGAACTTACCAAATCTGGAGAGCATGTTCCTATAAAAGGCAAGAACCCCCATATAATTTAGGCAACAACCCATGCTTTTGAGATTCGGCAATGGAGCTATAATCTTAGAAAATGGGTGGGTTTTTTTGCCGGCATCTGACACGCGTATTTTCATGCAAAACCAAATGTGTGTTGCGGGCCATCGGTTAATAGAGATATTATATTACGACGAGGATCACGATTGATCTAGTAACTAGGAATTTTAATTTATTTTACGTGTTATTTAGATTAATGAGTAAACTTTAAAATAGAGTCATGACATGGAGTTATCAATTATCATCATGCTCTATGTCGACGCATTTTTTTGAGGTTAAGTAGGGTATTGTTTGGTTCAATTTAATAAATGGTGTATTTTAATAAACGAGTTAGAGTTTTATCGAACTGCCGACTTCGGAATTATTTGAATCAGATCCGATCATAACATGTTTCACTAAATCAGGTGATATCGGATTTACACGTTTCTGTCAAGGGTTTTACATTGACGGTCTCTGTCGACTATAAATGTTTACTGAATTTTGACGCTCTTATTCGAAATTACCATGTTAAGTTTACATGGTTTGTTTGAAATCATTTCAGTTTTACATTTTACTCGAATCACACGGATTGGTCTCCGATGGCTATAGTAGAGGATATGAAAGTCGATGGTATTATGGCGATATTGTGAATGATGGCCGAGTTAGATGAAGTGTGAATGTATTTAGTGGTTAACATGGTGACTTGTAAGTTGTAACTAACCGGACTCTCATTTGCAAAGTAATATAATGGGCGACAAATAACACCTCTCTTTGCAAATCCTACTTCCAAAATAAACAATTTATATTAAATACTACCATCTCAAATGATGGATTTAAAATGATAACCAAAATGCAATAGTATAGTTTCCAAATGCTACTTTATTACAAATGAACCTCCACAGAGCTCGATCTAGAGGAATAAGCCCTCACCCTGTTTGCTATTATCAAATTGAGAAGCGACTGTTTTGAAGGAGAACATTGTCAATTGTCGGTAAGGGCCAGAAACTTGGACACAAGTTCGATTCGAGCTTTCGATATGCTAGCTCCGATTACAAGGTCATACCTAAGTATCAAACTAGTAACGAACAAGGTTTTGGTGGTCGAATCAAGCTCCTTGTCCACTTGATAGGATGACATTTGAGATGCTACCTCAAGTACAGGCTGCACTGTATCCAAACGTTCAATTAGCGTTTCATACTCAACAGTGTCATTCACCAAGGACTGTAGTAGAGGACGCCGAAGTTCTTCGGAGCATCCCATTTCTCGCATTGCGCTCTCTCCCTTAGTACACATATGATTAAATTGCTCAACCACCGAAGCAATTGAGTTAGCCGGGGCCATGAATGATGACTCTCCACAAAACTTCCTTAAGGAAATAAGGAACTGTTGGTAGTCAGTTTCTTTACCGGGCTCAAGAAAGTACCCCACAAAATCTACTAGGTACTGCCTCATCTTATCCACCTCATCAACCTCTGCTTGAGACAAATAGAGCTTCACCAGATCAAAATAACCTCTACGATCAGAGAAATTTGTAATAAAATTGGATGTCCTCGCAAGGTCGAGAAAATATAGATATTTGGCTATGGGTCTGTTTGCTACAGCATTAGCATTTAGCATCGTAGAAGCAGATATCATAACAACCTGCATGGAAACAAGAATCGAATTGCAATCGAAGTATATGATTAGAGCATACCCACACAATATACTGTGACAATAACTTCAACCAATCCTTCCTATTGTATGGCTAGAACCAATGTCTAAATTTTTCACCAAGAAAAGTAAACTGTTCAATAAGCAGAATGAGCAATGTACTCATACGAAACACACAGACAGCAGTGCTACTACAGCACATCTAAGATCACTGGTAGCTAATACGAAGTTACGGTCTGTAGATTTAAAGCTATTCATGACGTCTTAGTGGCCAGGTTCTTACATTAGACAACCAAATATACACTAAACGATTGTTGTCATAACAAAAAGAAGTGTAATTAACAAGAAACAATGACAAATAGGCTGTCTCAGATGCTGGGAACAACGGCTACAACAAACTTGAGTAGGCATTTTTGTGCTATAAGATATAACCAAATTTGGTAAGAAATTACCTTTGCAAGCAGAAACTGAGCGTCTGTATTTCCTGCTATGGCAGACCTCGCAACTAGTCCTCCCACTTCCTGTAATTGTTCAAATAGGCGTAGGAGGTTTGGGACCATTGGGTACCTGAAACAAGTATTCAACGGACTTGAATTTCACTTAATATACACACGCGTATATATGAAATACTAAATTCACTATTTCACTATATGAGGCTAGACAGAAAATTCGATTCAACCATTGAGTCTGTGATAGGATAGAACAAGCCTTAGGAAGTTCGACAAAACACCAGAGACATGCAATGCGTGTCATATGTATATACCTGGGCTGATATCCAAGAAACATTTCTGAGAAAGAAACTGCCCTTAACACATCTTGGTCTTCAGAAAATTGCTGAAAAGACTTGGACCTGTAAACATATAAAAGATGATCAGCCAGACTTGGACAATGTCAGTGGCATAACTTCTCATGAAACAAACAATGGTGGTTGTTTTATCATATGAGATTCAGAGACATATAATCAATCAAAATAATATCTGATCCCTAGGGTGATGTCACATTATCTCTTACACAGCAAATACTCTTGCGACAGTCCGTGCTCCCCCAGGTTCTTCGGCTACACGGGTAACGATGTGTCTTTTGGCATCTTCAGGCAGATTCTCAATCCCACCAAGATCTGCCGTAACTTCTGTTGAAATAATGGCTGTAGAAGGGACAAATTTATCACATATAAGACCAGACTAGAATCTCCACATTACGTACATGGGCATTCAAAGTTCGGATAAATAGGGCATCAACTGATGTCCACTTTTTTAATACATGCCCTTAGAACAAAACAGATGGCTTACCAATAAATGGATAAATTTAAGTCACTTCATCATGAGAATTTATAGCAAAATGCAATCATAAATATGTCATATTTGAGTCCAGATAAACCCTTTTAACCCTACATGAAAATGTTTGCTAGTAATTTCTTTAATTTCCCAAACTTCACTCACGGTAATTAGAGACATACATGGTAAATCTTCAACGTACAGAACTCACAAAAGAAGCACTATTTTAGTCAATGCCTTCGAAGTTCCAGATTGTAAATCTATCCATCTCCTTTACACAACAGTAGTAAAAACTCTTCTATTTGTCACATAACATGACCAAAAAAGGAGCATAACCTCTAAACAATAAGGCCTCATTTGGATAACCCCTAATTCTATAATTAAGGAATTCATTTCTCTAGCAATTGAATTTTCTTGGGGTTATTTGGATGCTTCTTGTTTACAAGTAAAGGAATTGAACCAAATGAAGAATAGCTGCATAAGACTTTAAATCTCAACGAAGCAAAGCCTTGGAAATCACTTACTCATCTCTCCTCCCTATGGTCACCCACAATTCCTATGGTATAAAATACAAGAAATGACTCCTTTACTGTCTAATTAGTTCTCTTGTACTCGTATCTGGTTAGCTACTTAACATGAATAGAGGGTAAATTAGTCACTTGAATAACTAACATGGGAATTGTAGTAGGGTAACCAAACAAAATATGGGAAATGAATTCCAAACAATTCTAAGTTCCTCATGATTACCAAAATACTCAAGGCAAGTTCCTGGGAATTTATCATAGGAGCTCATTTCATGGAAAATTCAACTTCCCGTTGAAATTTATTTTTCATGTTTTCTAAACGAGCACCAAATTTCATAGCGGGCAGGATCAGACAAAGATATGGATGATTAATCATTCTTGACATAGCAAAGCAATCATGCAAGATAGAGGTTGAATAGAAAATCGGCAGATATTCAGCACATTTAAGGTTAATTTGGAAGCCCCTCCATAGAATCTTCAGTTATAGACCAAGACCTAAAAGATCAGATGAAATAAGTACTCTTTTTCTTATTATTGTTTTCCCCTATTTGCTTGCTACATAGAGCCTGTGAGAAATACAGGGCGATCTTGACATTAACGAGTGATTACTGGACACTAAGGCTTAACATTGGTCTTTTAGGTAAGCTAATCAAGCATTATATTTTTATGGCCCAGGCGACAGTAAACTCTATGTAAACCTAAATGTCTAGAAAAATAGATTCGTTAGATACGCACTGTCACGTTGAACACTAATCCATATGGAATCTATCAAAAGTTTTTAGGCTCTTATTCTTTCAAAAAATAGTTCTTAGGCTATTAGCAAAGTTTGAACCTTCCGTTTCACCAGAGATAGGCTACATCAAAGTCAAATGGATTAAGCACATAAAATGTCATAATGACGTATATGTCATCCTACATCATCAGACAAAAATTACAAGAGTCCACTTTACACACTATTAATATCTAATCGAAGACCTCAGTCAAGAATGTCCGTTGAATTTCGCATTAGTTAGCACATTCAAAAATGTCAGAATTGAGATTTAACCTTTAATAAGCGACAGCTTTTATGCAATCACTCCTTAAGCCCCTGGACATGTATTTAACATTGTGGACAGTATGAATCAAAATCAATTAATGTGCATGAATATCTAATATCACCTCAGGTACAGTTCCACACTAAGAACTTTGGAACTGCTTTGGAGACTTCAGTGACAAGTAGCGAAAATCAACAATAACGAACGCACACAAGCACGAGCATAGCCACAAATACAGTTATACATATTTCATGAAGAAAGTTTAGATTAAACTCAACTTTTCACTCCTAACTCAAGAAAATTTCAACACAAGTCAGATCAGGCTCATTTAATGATTGAAAACTAATGATGCATAATTTAAAGACGTTTACCGATCAGAAGATTCTTTGTGGAGTTCAATGATACAGGGAAAGCAATGAAGCATGAGCACACACCCACACACAAATCCAGATAGATTTTCATACGCAAATTCATATATCCTAGAGGATGAGACTAAACTCAATAACTACTTCTGTTTTCACTCTTAAGTAAAACAAAGTCAACCACACGTCCGATCAGTTCGAATTAATAAAACTACAAGCATTTAAAAGTAACGCCTTACTGACGGACAACTTCTTTTATCATGCCTAAGACCCATTGTGATGGGCAGTAAATAGGAATCATTTCTGTCATCTAACCACTACGAAGTGTATTCTTATATTCATTTAAAAAAAAGTGTATTATATGACAAATTAAACCTAGCAAAGAACACTACTTTAGATGCAAAACAAAACCACCAGCATCCAAAAATGATCACGGGGCAGAATAATTGATGAAGCAAATTTACATCTGCTATTGAAGATAACAACCAACAATGCATCTAGGAATCATTACAGTTATCATTAGCCCAATGCCAAACGAGGCTCTCACTCCAAGAAATGTTCATTTGTGTGTTCATATGGGTTCCAGTAGAATCTTCAACGAACAGAACAACAGCAGAAGCATTTTATTAGTCATTTACTACTACGTTTCAGATTGTAAGTTTGCCTATCTCCATTATATGACAATGGAACACAACTTCTGAACACTAAGTGCCATAGCAGTCAGGATTAGATCGACAAATCACCTATAATTGTCACTAGAGAATATTTCCGGTGTCCTGTTCTGACGTATCCAGTTTAAAATATGCATGATTATTTTTTATTCAAAAAGCACAGAAACGATAAGAATAAAACTAGTAAAGATAAAGCTTTGTAGCTCAGAAGAGTTTTAGAGAAGTTATCCCAGATAACTAATAGGTGTAGTGGTTTTACTTGCGGGTAGCACTCTGCTATCCCTTGGAAAGGCTTGTAACTAGATTTGTTTCTTTGCAAAAAAAAAAAAAAAAAAAAAAGAAAGAAAAAAGCACAGTTATCATAGTAGTAGACACCGGTTAAGAATCGGAAAGTTTTCTGTTCATTTAGGACTAGTTTAAAAACACCTCCTCACAATTTGTTGAGACATTATAGGCCAAGACCTTAAAAAGGGGCACAAGTATCCCTCTAGTATTGCTCTTTCCCATTTGTTTGCTACAGCCAACTAGGGAGAAAGAACGCTTTTGATATTTAAGGAAAAAAATATCACAATTTAACATTGGTTTGATAGACGAAGCCAATCAAGCATTAATTTTCATAGCGTAGGGAACACGGAAAAATTATGTAACCTAAATGTGTCAAACGATAAATTTAATTAGATACATTCAAGCCCAGTCTCGATGAACCTAATCGAGATGTAGTCTATCAAAAGTTCTTAGGCTCTTAGCATGAACCTTAGTTTGAGCTAAGTGGGTGGCTGAAAGCCTCTAGGGCCAATGGGCCACAATGAGGCTACATAATAATTGAATGTTTTAAGAACAAAAACTGGTGTACATGGTCATCCCTATATCAGACAGAAATACAAGAATAAACCTAGACAATATTTGAATCTAATTGACCTCAATGAGATTAGGTTTAACATCTAACAAGTGACTGATTTTATATGATCACTTCTTGAGACCTTGCATATCTATTTAACATTGTGGACTGTATGAATTAAACGAGCAATCCGATCTCTGGGAAAAAGGTAGGCATGGTACAGTTTCTAGAACACAAAAGAACTCTGTGTGAATCGAAATCAGAATATCTGCATGAATAACTGTTTGAAATCACATCAGAATCTTCTATCCACACTAATAACATTGAAAAGGCTTTGGAAACCTCGGAGAATATAGTGAAAACCAATAAATAGTGAATGCGCACATGCAGGTCAAGAACACAGGTAAAGTTTCATACTTTCATATACATTTTTTTTTACATAACCTTTTCATATATATATTTCATATAGGTAGATTGAGTAAAACGTAACTGTTACTCCGGTTTTCATTCCTAAGAAAAGAGAAAACATATACCAGCCAAATGAGGTTCACATATTGAAAACTGAACTCTATGATGCATAGCCATTTAATGATATGAAATTTTTTGTATATCATGCCTCAAACCCACAGAAATCCTCATGTTTCTCTTCCCATTAACTACACTGAAAACACTTTGCAAAGCTTAGTGAATTCATGAAAACCCATGAATTGGTGATCACACATGCACACACACGAAACAAAATAGAGTTACATAAGCATATCCATGAATAGGGTCTAGTTCAACTTTCACTCTAAGTCAAACAAAGTCAAGCCCGAGTTAGATATGATTCAAATAATGAAAACTACAAAAGCAAGATTAAAGACCCCTCATTGTCTTGACAATTCTTTGTAAATCATGCCTAAGAACCAGTTTAATCCTCGGTATGATTTTTGTTATCCAACAACTACAAAGCATATAATTATAAGAGAAACTAGCAAAGAATACAGATTTAAAAGTAGAACAAAACTACAAGTCTACAACCATCAAAAGCATGATCAATTGACAGAAAAATTAAAGGAGCAAATTTAGATCTGCTATTGGAGATCACAACCAGCCTAGAAAAACTCCAAAAACTATTTGACACCGAAAAACTAATCAAGCCACCAATAAATTTGTATGAATTTTCTAATCAATTATCAAAATAAACATTACCAAATACCGATACAACACAGGAATCGAAACGAACGACAAATAAGCAAATGTTCCACGGATGAAGTGCTTAAAGAAAATAACACAACAGAGCCTCACATTACTGATTTCGATAATTCAGGAGATCTTCAACAAACCGCTTCTTCTGAGAGTTCTCTCTATAGTTTACCCCTTAGCCAAATAATGTCTAATTAAACTGAACTGCAACTCTGCAAGTCCAATTTAAAAACCCTAAAACTGTTTAGTTATGTTATCCCCTTTTATCCTATGATTTCTTACCTAGATTGTCGAGCCTAAGATGATATTTGCAAGTTCATATTGCCAACGTTCTAAATTTAAAAGATTTCATTTGTAATACGGGTTTCTGGGTAGATTTGACTCATACTCACATTATACACAAAGCTAGGTGGGGTGTATCTAGGAATCTTCACGCTCCAAACAAGGCAGGGGAGGGTGCATATGATGAAATCAAATTCTTCTTTTTCTGTCTATTTCTCTTAAGGTAATAATTGATTTGTCTCTAAATATGCTCCACGCATTGATTGCTGTTGCTACTGTAGCTCAGTAGCGACAATTAAGCCACGAACTGGATCAAAGGAGGTGAACCTCATACACTCTTTTAAGAATTTATATGCAAAGCAATAATTTAAGCAGTAGGAAAGGTACTATAGCTAAAGAATTGATACGTTGAAGATGTAGCTGGTAATAATATTTTGAACATATTAGTACACCACACATTTGCGTGAAGCAAATGGAACAACACAACGAGCACATAACTGATCAAATATATTGGAAAAAATATAATAATAATAACGAACAGAAGACGAGCAAAGATTAATTTGTTATTTACCTGACATAGACAATGACATCTGTCTTTAAACCACCAGGCACCATATCTGTTACAACTTCTTCGAATCATGTTGTAACGATTGCAACTAGCAGGAACTTCGTCAGCAACTGGCAACAATCTAGAAGCAAAATAGGGAGACCACATCAGTCAACACCCATGCTCAATAAAATTGCTCAGCTGAAGATTTATCTGAATATTGACTCAGGGAGCTTTACTATGCTCGCAAATTGGTACAGTAAGTTCGCATTTCACCTAGTCTATATCTACAATTATTCATGGAGTGGTTTTGTCACTCACACCCGTTATAGGAAACATACTAGTATGAACTATAACAGTATCATAAATTTTTTTGATCAAGTTGCCATTCATGATCCTCTGTCATGTTCACGGGTCCTAGACCAGGTTGTATTTCAAGATCACTTGGTTGTAGTCTCCGTCTCAGAAGCTTGTTAGAAACCCAAATCAAATATCGTGTCCACAATACCAATATTTCCTTATCACATCATAGATTGGTTTCAAAGCTACCAAATGATGCAAGATTTTGGGAACTTAGTATAACCATCTTGATAATTTCCTCAACCTTTGATTACAAAAAAATTATTATTTCCATTTCTGACCAGAATTGCGATTTATAATTTGCTTTTATCATTTCTACGGCTATGCTTGACCTCTAAGTGACGCTTTGTACTTTAAATCATACAAATCTTTCACAAATTTCCAACAACATGCAAATCCCATTGTATTTTCTAGTGGATTTACTCTGTCTCACGTTCTCACTACAACAAATGCCTCAAAGGCTATCGTCTATGGCAAAGGTAAAAGGGGTCATATCCACGCATCCTTATGTGTCGAAAACATACTATTAATTTAGTAATGTATGCTCGTTCTCTCTTCTCGGCTTCCATTATTCTTGCTCAAAACCCAACAAGATCCTAGCTAAAGTATTACACGTCACAGATCACCTTATACTAAACCAATCCAACAACGACCACAATATTATGAGGGTTAACATGACACCATTCTCTATTTGTCTGGTAGCAAATATAGAACCCTGGATACTTGATACAAGTTTCAACGGTCGAACCGATTAAGCTAAGATTGTTCGATAATATGATACCATCCTTAGATGGTACTTACAAGGGCAGTTTAATAGGAACATGTTTTAAACCCTTGTTAAGGGTGGCGTATCAGATACAAGTTCCGATCCCCAAAAGTCCCGGAAAAGGACGGAATTTTTGCTCCCTTAAACAATTTCACCCTCCTAATGTATAATGTATTACTCCACATTTCTAAAATTCTAAACTTTTGCATATGCAATTTGGTCCATCAACCATAACTTTCTAGATACGCCACTGGAAAGAAGTCGAGGACGACTTCACCAACTAAACTAGCAAACACACGCATTATTCACAATACTAGGGAACATAATTTAGCAATGTAAACAAAGGATAATAAATTACAAATAAATCAAACAAAATTTAATAACAAAATTGAAATCTTCGTGAATCAGATAATACGGAGTAATAAGAAAGAACTTACCAAAACCCAGAATTTTTTTTTATAAAAGGCAAGTACCCCCATCATAATTCTTTCTGCTGAGCTTATGAGATTTGGCTATAGAGGTCTAATCTCTGAAAAAGGGCATTTTATCGAACTTATTGTACGCAACTGACACGCGTATTTTCTCATGCATGTAATCGAATGTGGTGTCTGCTCATCTTAGATACGGAGTATTTTGAGACATGGTGGTCTAAACCGAAAGTGTTAGGCGATGCACGGTACGTACTTTTGTTTAGAAAAGGTTCATATTACCGTGTGTGTTGTTTTTCCGTGATCGATGAAGAGTCGACTCAAAACAGATTAGCAGTAACTCGTATTGTAAGAGTAACAATAATGGGGGAAAAGGAAATTTTCCTTCGATAGAGAGTCGCTTCAAAACGGCTCAACTCACTAGAAATCCTAACTGATCCGCGGTAAGATTGATACATAAAGTTAAAAGAAGACCCGCAGTTGAACCTACATAAAGAAATTGCCCTCGATGGTTCAAGTAGAGGCGTCACAATGTTACATGGAAGCCTCAACCAGGTATTTATTCTTCAAAACATGAAATCGACAACCATTTCGACTTTTTGAACTGGTTACCAATGTAACCTAATGTAACCTACCCGGTGCCACAGACCCCACTCACAAAAAAAAAAACACAAGTTTAGTGCGAGCTTTCACAAATCACAATACTAGCTCGTACCATAACAACTCTATAAATGGGCCAAAAACTTGGACATAAGTTCAGTGCGAGCTTTCACAATACTAGCTCGTACCATAAGATCACTCCTAACCAAGGACGCTATACAGTGCAAACGGTCCATCTTCACAGGAAAATCATACTCGATGTCTTGAACAATTTCCCATCCTACCTTAAGTATAGGCTCCACTGTATCCAAACGTTCAATTAACGTTTCAAGCTCAACAATGTCATTCGTTGTCACCAACGATTGGAGTAGAGGACGCCGTTGTTCTTCGGAGTATCCGATGTCCCGCAGAGCTCTGTTTCCCATAATACACAAATTATTAATGGCAACCCTTTCAAGGGAGTCATGATTTAAAGTGAGTGATGCCATTTTACAAAACTCCGATAACGAAGCAAGGAACGGTTGGAGGTCATTTTCCTTTCCGGGCTCGGCAAAATACACCACAAAATCTACTATGTATTCCTTCATATGTTTCACCACTTCCAACTTTGCCCGAGACAAAAAGAGCTTCACTAGATCAGAATGCATATTACGATCAGAGAAATTTGTCAGGAAATCGGATGTTCTGGCAAGGTCGGGAAAATATTGATTTCCTGCTGACGGAATGTGTGTTACCACACGGGCATTTAGCAAGGTTGAGGCACATATCATAACAACCTGTGTGGAAACTAGCATTAGCTCGCAGTGCAAATATGACTAATTGCAAACCCATACAGAATGGCGTAATATTAAGTTGAACCAATCCTTTCTATTCTCTAACTAGCACTGTTGTATGAATCCGTAACCAAGAAAAGCAAAGTATTCGATAAGCAGAAAGGAAATGCAATGTGCTAATACATGAGCTAAGCTAAGACGAATTAAAGTCTAAATAACTAGTACAATGAAAGAGACTATCTCCGGTGCAGTTAACAACAGCTGTTGTGAACTTCAGTAGGCACATTTATATAATGTCTGATAAGTAATAGGTTACCTTCGATATCAAAAACTGAGCGTCTGTATTTCCTGCTATGGCAGACCGAGCAACTAGTCCACGCTCTTCCAGAAGCTGTTCAAATAAGCCTAAGACGTTCGGGTACCTGAAACAAATATTTAACAAAATAAAATTTTACATCAATTACACACGCGTGTATACAAATATCCACTATAGTGAAGCTAGTTAGAACTCAGAACATTCAATTCAAACGTTGCGTATGTGAAACAATATAACAAGTCTAGGGAAGCTAGGCAAACACCCGATTGACATGCAACATATGGCGTATCAGTGTATATACCTCTGCCAATATCTTAAGAATAATTCCCTGAAGGAAACTGCCCTCAGGACATCACTATCGTCCGTAAAATGCTGAAACCCCTTGGACCTGAAAACACATAAAGATCATCAACCCGACTTGGACAATGTTAGTTGCCATAGATTCTCATGAGACACACAAAGGGGGTGGTTTAACGAGGTGATATCCAAAGTCATCAAAAGATCAAAACTCTCTTCGATCTCTAGGTTAATGTCACATGAAATCATCACTTACACTGTAAATAATTTTGCAATATCACTTGCTCCGTTGGGTGGTTTAGCTACACGGAGCAGGATTTCTCTCATAGCATCTTGAGGCAAATTGTCGATTCCTGCAAGGTGTGCCATGCCTTCTATTGAAATTTTGGCTGTAGAAGTGACAATTTTATCACACATATGACCAAATTAATTAGTATCTCGACACTACGTACACGGGCATTCAGAGTTGCAGAAACAAAGGGCATTAGTTGATGTCCACTCATAATCCGTCCTTGATAAAAACAGATGGCTAATCAACACAACAACAACAACAACAACAACAACAACAACAACATCTTTGCCCCCGTGCCTTTAAAGCTTCCGCCATAAGGCGGGATAAGGGATGGATAAATTTAAGTGACATAATTTTGAGAGTCAGATAGCAAAATGCCAAAAGGCAATATGCCATATTCCTCGACAGCGTTCAGACACACCGCTGTAAGCCTACACAAAACCTTTGTTCGTGTTTCTTTGAGATACAGATGGATAATCTTTAACATACAGAACAACAGCAGATCAGAAGCATTTTGTTAGTCACTGGCTCCTAAGTTCCAGAATCTAAGTTTGTTAGTCACTGGTCCTAAGTTCCAGAATCTCCTTTACCCAGCAGAAGAAAACGTCTTGCATCTGTCACATGAACTGACTGACAAACAAACATAACTTTTGAAAAATTAGTTTCATAGCAGGCAGAATCAGACAACCGGCCTATATATGTTAGTAAAGAATAAATTCCAATTAATGTGTTCTAACTCACAGTTCAGAATGTCAATAGCATAACAATCATGGAAGACACAGGTTGAATAGAAAATCGACAGATATCTGTTAAGTCATCTAAGGCTATATTAAGATTACAGGTTAAGACCTAAAAGAGTAAAGAAGTAATTCTCAGTGATTACAAGTTGAGGAAGTAAAAGCTCGACCTCGAAAGTTGTACTCTCACGTGTTTTTTTTTTTTTTTTTTTTCTATAATCTAAACCAATTTGAATTAAAAAAAATGAAGGTATATTTTTCAAAGACTCTAATGAACAAATTGCAGATCATGAAACAAGTCATAGATACAGTCTATTTCTGTTTGAAACATGATAACAACTTATCGATATGAGAATAGGTCACGTACTAACTTTGACGGAACTTAATCTTTCTATGTATAATCTCCCTGATACCCACGTTCACCATAAAAAAGAGTAGAGGACTGTCTAAACAAGAAATTTGCTAAGAATGGACCAAAAACTCGGACATAAGTTCAGTTCGAGCTTTCACAATACTAGCTCGCAACTCAAGGTCCCTCCTAAGCACGAACACCAAAAAGAGCAAACCGTCGATGGTCACACGAATATCATCATCGATGGCTCGATCAGATACAATTTCCCATCCTAGGAGCTACACTATCCAAACTTTTAATTAACATGTCATGCCAACACTGTCGTTCATTTCCACCAAGGATTGGAGTAGAGGACACCGCAGTTCTTCAGAGCATCCGATTTCCTGCATTGTGCTGTTTCCAGTACTACACAAATGATTAAATCTCTCCACAAAGCATGAAAGTGAGTCAAAATTCAAAGGGAGTGATTCCATTTGACAAAACTTCGATAAGTAAGCAAGGAACTATAGTAGGTCAGCTTTCTTTCCAGGCTCGAGAAAGTACGCCACAAAATCTTCTTGGTACTCCTTCATTTGTTTCACCTCTTTCAACTTTGCCCCAGACAAAAAGAGCTTCACCAAATCATAATGCGAAAGTCTGATACGAAATTCTTTCAAATTGTTTGGTTGTTTCGAGTCCTTTGATATGCATTGATTATTTGTCTTTCGTTTCGAGTCCTTTCATATTATTGTCGATGTGTATTATTCTGATACGAAATTTTTTCAAAATAATCAATAATATCAAAGGAGCTTACCTGACAAATTTATGTGATCATAATATTATGATTTGGTGAAGCTCTTTTTGTCTCGGGCAGAGTTAGAAAGAGGTGAAACATATGAAGGAGTACCTAGAAGATTTTGTGGCGTACTTTCTCGAGCTTGGAAAGAAAGCTCACCTCCTACAGTTCCTCGTTTACTTATCGAAGTTTTGTGAAATGAAATCACTCCCTTGCATTTTGACTCACTTGCATGCTTTGTGGAGAGATTTAATCATTCGTGTATTACGGGAAACAACACAATGTAGGAAATCGGATGCTCCGAAGAACTGCGGTGTCCTCTACTCCAATCCTTGGTGGATAAGAATGACAGTGTTGAGCATGACATGTTAATTAAAAGGTTGGATACTGTGGGGCTCGTGTACTTAAGGTAGGATAGGAAATTGTATCGGATCGAGACATCAATGATGGTATTCGTGTGACCATCAACGATTTGCTCTTTTTGGTGTCGTGCTTAGGAGGGACCTGAGCTGCGAGCTAGTATTGTGAAAGCTCGAAGTGAACTTATGTCCAAGATTGTGGCCTATTCCTAGAAATTGACAATAGTTACCATCAAATGGCCCCTTTTTCTCTCTGATGCTATATTAGATCAACTTTTATCAAAGCTTAAGTCTCTTATTTCATAAAATTCAAAGTAAAGTTAACAAGTTGAAAGAATGGAGGACGTATTACTATATACATAATAATATTCAACTTGTTACCTTTAGTTTGAATTTTATGAAATACTTAAGAGACTTGTCTATAACATCTAGTAATTATGGAATAGGAAACATATGAGTGGTTTTATCAAAAAAAAATTGATAACATTGGCGGTCAAGATTCTTGATCATTACGTTAAAGAGTTCGAAACTAAAGGAATATGTTGCATGCCTTGCATCTCCAAAATCCTTTCACAATTCTGTCTTAGATCTAATACTATGTTTAAAACCTGAAACCAAGTCTTTCCTAGAACGACACTTGGCATTTATTAATTGAATAGCATTAAGTAATTACATAATATGGAAATTATTAGCTAATTTATGAAAACTAATATAATTTATGTTGATTATGGTGGTAAGATAATTTATGGAAAATAATAGTGTTGCTACTAATACTATAACAAAGGTAAATTGACAATTTTATAAAATGAGTATAACAATATGGATATACAGCCCTGGCGCGAGCCGGGCATGCAAACTAGTATCATTAGAAACCCAAACCCGAGATTGTGCCCTGAATATCAAGTTCTCCCTATCACATCATTATATTGGTTTATAAGTTACCAAATTACGCTTAATATTGGTTTCCGACACGGATGCCGAAGTACAAAAGTTGACCCCAAAGTTGTCATAGTAGTTGGCATCTTTGAACATGCAGGGTCTCTTCACAATTCTCAGCGTCCAAGTGAAGCTTTGCACTTTAAATTATACTCCATTATTATATTTTCTAGTCCATTTTACTCTGTCTCACATTCTCACTGCTACAACAACAATATTACCCTAATGCCTCAAACGGCTCAAAGCCTCCCCGCCTAATGCCGAAAAATGTCTAATTATCAAAGCCTCCCCTTAGCCAAATAATGTCTAATTTAAACCAACACCCACCTTGCTTACCATATATATACTTCTAGCATCTTCAACAGTCTTATTATCAAGCCCGCTATAATCAGTTTGACTTTAAGCTTGACCAGGATCCCAACTCGCATACTCTTTCACCCACCATTAGAGATATATATTGATACTTGCAATGGCAAAGTTTGGAGAGCAATCAAATTTCCCAGGTGATCTGGTACACCTACATAGGCAGCAACTTCATCATGCAAAATGTGGCTTAGATTACCAAGCTCCTAACTTTATATGTGGTTGTTGAAAACTGATCGATGATGTCCATGTTTACAAATGGTCAAGTTCAACAAGTGAAAGTGCGTCTAACTGGTTTCAAGATATATTGACGTATCTCAGATGTTTTGAGAAAGTAAATAATATTTCTACATATCTCGTAGTATATCCGTAACTTCTCACATAGTCTAGGAACAAGAGATAATACCATGTCCGGAGAAGTTATAGGTGTTGACTGTGGAGTGTTGACTCACCCAGAGGTTTAAAACAATCAATCGTTTCTTCTTCCATCCAAGACACAAATGCCTGTTGTTTCAGATTTTAGCACTCTCTTGAAACAATTCAAGCAAGGGACAATAGAAAATCAAGCATCTTTACCGTCAAAACTCGTGCTGCTTCTTGGATTAAGGAACTATCCAACAGAAAACTAAGAAAATAATCCTCTTTATACTCCATTCCATCACAAGGTTCACAGTTGGATTATAACTTCTTTCTCACCAACCTCATCTGCCCCAAAAATGGCACAATAGGAAAATAACATTTCTTCTCGATATTTCACAATGATGGAAACGTAACCTTGAAGATGGTAAGATACCAATACCATACTCCACTCATCTTCTTTGCCCCCCTTTTTCATTTTACTCAATTTCCGTCCACCCTTAGAAAAAAACACCTCACACTCCCACATTTTCCTCCATCCTGTCCTTTCTTTCTCTCTACCACCCAAGCTATTACATGACCTCGTACGAAAAAAGAAAGTCTTCAACCGGAAGGAACTCGATTTCGACATACAATACCTATCCAAAAGTTTTCACTAGTCAATCATACATTATGCATAAAAAAACAAATCAAATGACAACAAATCAATTTTGTGAAGGTCAACACAACACCAATCTCCAACCAAATACTACCCCCAACATTTTAATCCAAATATTACTTAGTTTGAGCAAGCAATCATAAAGAAAGCATACAACTTTTAGAAGATTTCTAACATCTTAAGGGAACCCACAAGGGCAACCTTTTATATATAGTTATATAGACGAGTTTCGGACCCCGACAATGACATTACCAACTGAACTAACTGACATACACGAAATAGGGATTTATGAACATGGTTATTTTCAAAGTATTTGTGAGATGATTTAGCAATATGAACACACATGGTAGAATATGTGAATTATAATAGATAATAACAATCAAATTAAACTTACCAATTCTAGACCTGTTCTTCGAAAAGGCAAGAATCCCCATGAAACTATCTTCTCCAAAGGGTCGCTCGTCAATCATAGTGTGTTGTTCAAGATGAGATTGATTGCAGAAAAAATGGGAATAATGTTCCGGGCAACTGACACGCGTATTTCATGCAAATTTGAATGTGTGTGATTATCTTGAGTTCTGGAGACGGGAGTCAGACTCGGAAATGTTAGGTGATGCACTGGAAAATGTTACGAGGATTTGTTTTCAAAATGTTACAATATTTTATGTCTTATTCGGAAATGTTAGGTGATGTACTGGAAAATGTTTGTTTTCGAAATGTTACGATGATTTATGTCCTATTATGGAGTTGCGTCTACTATGGCCTATGGGTGACCTAATACTTCTCACCGTCAAAAAGAAGAAAAAAAAGACCTAACACTTCTCGATAATTTATCCAAGAAACACGTCCTAGTGAAATTAGAGATGTATAGTAGGTGTAACAACAAACGATAAAGACACAATGTACTCTGCTAAGAGTGCTAACATATAACATACGCGTATGTTACTATGTTAGTGTGTGCGGGTGTCTAATACACTGTGTTACATGTAGCAATGCTCGATTGATACAACCACACTTGAATAAAATTGCACAAATGTGACTTTTTAATCTTAGGCAGATGTATAATTCTTGACGATTTCTGTATAATCACAGGGATTATAAAGATGAACTTAATACGTCATAAAATGTAGAATACATGTTCTACAAATTTATCGCCAAATCTTAAGAAATATAAAAGACAAACCAAAGGTATACTTGGTTTTGTTCAAACGAAACAGGAAGTAAATAAGAGGCTTATCGACGAAGCAACAAGCGAATGTTTTAAGAAGTTCATTGTTAGTTGTAGAAAAGGGTCAGGAAACTGGATATCAATGCAGTTCGATCATTCTCCATACCAATTGCTCGCTGAAGGAGATGCCTGAACGACCACACCATGCAGAGCAAAGGATCTGTAGTCGGACCATACTCAATATCGTCTCGACTAGATCTCTCTCCCCATCTTCGCCTGAAGATAGGCTCCAGGTTGTCTAAACGCTCCATCATCGTTTCATACCCGACAGGGTTGTCCCTTTCCACCATAGATTGGAGTATAGGACGGCGTTCTTCGTTGGAGACAAATCCCTCCATATAGTGGTCTTCCGCAATACACAAGGAATTAAATTCCAGAGTAACCCAAGCAAGTGAGGATTTAAGAGAATAATTCAGAGGGATGAATGGTTCATTCTCACAAGATTTCTCTAAGGAAGTCAAAAACTGTTCGAAATCAGTTTCCTTTCCCGGCTCGAGAAAGTACTCCACAAAATCTTCGATGTAATGTTTCATGTTTCGCACCTCTCCCGGCTCTGCTGTAGATAAAAAGAGCTGTACCGAATCAAATATAAGACCACGATCCGAGAAATTTGTTATAAACCGCAATGATCTTGTATAATCCAGGAACGCGGCTGAGGGATAAAAAATTTCCACTTGAGCATTGAAAACTATGGAAGCAGATACGATAACAACCTGCATACGGATACTAGAATCAAATTGCAATGGATATATGATTAAAGCAAACCGACACAGAATAGTGTGAGATTAACAGAACCAGTCCTATCTATTGTCAAGCTAGCACCATTGTCCGAATGGTATCTCCCCATGCAAATCAATTATTACTCAAAGCGGAACATGAATGCAATGAGCACATACGAGAGAGCACTTCTAAGATCACCCTTATGTAAGAAGCTTCGGTATGTGTAGATGCAAAGTTATTCATGAATTCTTAAAGGCAGGATTTTTACTTCGGGGAAAAGAATGACAGATACACTACAGAATCTGTCATAATTGGGAAGAGATGAAGTCTAACTAGCACAAGCCTCAGAAGGCACATCTATAAAACATATGATGATCAAGTTTGGTAATGGCCTACCTTAGCCAGAATAATTTGTGCATCGTGGTTCCCTGCTTTAGCTGACCGTGCGACTAAACCACGAGTCTCCAAGAACTGTTCATATCTGCTCAGCGCTTCAGGGTAGCTGAGACCAGTATTAGATGCAATCAAATTTTATGTATATACGAATTTATATGATATATGAAGTCCAGTAACTGAAGATAGAAAGAACAATAAATTCAAACATCGAGTATGTAATATAATAGTAAAAGTCTAAGGAAGCTAGGCAAAATACCAAATTCACGTACAAAGTGTGGCATATATACCTGAACTCGGTTATAGTTAGGAGATCTCCAAAATTAACTGCCCTTAGTATAGTTTCATCCTCAGAACAATCTTGAAAAAGTTTGGAACTGGAAGCACATAAACGATCATCAACCAAGCTTGGAAAATGTCAGTTGCCAATTCTCATGAAACACAGAATAATCATTGTTTAGCAGTCGAAATGTCATTTAGTTGTTGATATACTAATGTACCCTCATCCTCTTTTCTTGACTACCATTCATTCTTGCTCAGAATGCAACGAGATCCTAAGCTAAGCTCTTACCTATCACGACTTACCTTATAGGCTTATAATAAACAAATCAAAAGACGACAACAACATTAACCTAAGTAAAATTTGATCAGATTTTCTAGAGAACCACAAGGCCAAGTTCAGTAGGTGACATTAATGTCTGGGGTCTCGAAAAAGAAGGAATTTTTCCTTCATCTTCTTCCTAAAAGCTAAGTCATGATAAATGTATCAAAATCACTTAAATTTTTTAACTTTTGTCTATACTATCAGACCCCTCACTAATACGCCACCACTACCAGTTTACCACCACATTTTGCATAATCCCCCTCGTAAAGATGAAACTTCTCACACACATTTCAAAAGTACATATTACTTCTCAAAGCTTAACCTATTTTAAAAGTAACCTGCTGATCTTTCAAAAGTAACCTATTAAGTGGTCTCATATGATGAGGCAGTCTCACCTTACCCATCAAAAGAAACAACTTTACCAACTGAACTAGCAAATACACACATTTCCATGAACTAGAGCAAAATCAAGCAATGCAAACACATGGTAGATTATATATTACAAAGTACAAATAAATTAAACAACTAACTCCATAATTTCTACCAAAGTTTGAAATCTTCATGAATAAGATCAATAAGAAAGAACTTACCAAATCTGGAGAGCATGTTCCTATAAAAGGCAAGAACCCCCATATAATTTAGGCAACAACCCATGCTTTTGAGATTCGGCAATGGAGCTATAATCTTAGAAAATGGGTGGGTTTTTTTGCCGGCATCTGACACGCGTATTTTCATGCAAAACCAAATGTGTGTTGCGGGCCATCGGTTAATAGAGATATTATATTACGACGAGGATCACGATTGATCTAGTAACTAGGAATTTTAATTTATTTTACGTGTTATTTAGATTAATGAGTAAACTTTAAAATAGAGTCATGACATGGAGTTATCAATTATCATCATGCTCTATGTCGACGCATTTTTTTGAGGTTAAGTAGGGTATTGTTTGGTTCAATTTAATAAATGGTGTATTTTAATAAACGAGTTAGAGTTTTATCGAACTGCCGACTTCGGAATTATTTGAATCAGATCCGATCATAACATGTTTCACTAAATCAGGTGATATCGGATTTACACGTTTCTGTCAAGGGTTTTACATTGACGGTCTCTGTCGACTATAAATGTTTACTGAATTTTGACGCTCTTATTCGAAATTACCATGTTAAGTTTACATGGTTTGTTTGAAATCATTTCAGTTTTACATTTTACTCGAATCACACGGATTGGTCTCCGATGGCTATAGTAGAGGATATGAAAGTCGATGGTATTATGGCGATATTGTGAATGATGGCCGAGTTAGATGAAGTGTGAATGTATTTAGTGGTTAACATGGTGACTTGTAAGTTGTAACTAACCGGACTCTCATTTGCAAAGTAATATAATGGGCGACAAATAACACCTCTCTTTGCAAATCCTACTTCCAAAATAAACAATTTATATTAAATACTACCATCTCAAATGATGGATTTAAAATGATAACCAAAATGCAATAGTATAGTTTCCAAATGCTACTTTATTACAAATGAACCTCCACAGAGCTCGATCTAGAGGAATAAGCCCTCACCCTGTTTGCTATTATCAAATTGAGAAGCGACTGTTTTGAAGGAGAACATTGTCAATTGTCGGTAAGGGCCAGAAACTTGGACACAAGTTCGATTCGAGCTTTCGATATGCTAGCTCCGATTACAAGGTCATACCTAAGTATCAAACTAGTAACGAACAAGGTTTTGGTGGTCGAATCAAGCTCCTTGTCCACTTGATAGGATGACATTTGAGATGCTACCTCAAGTACAGGCTGCACTGTATCCAAACGTTCAATTAGCGTTTCATACTCAACAGTGTCATTCACCAAGGACTGTAGTAGAGGACGCCGAAGTTCTTCGGAGCATCCCATTTCTCGCATTGCGCTCTCTCCCTTAGTACACATATGATTAAATTGCTCAACCACCGAAGCAATTGAGTTAGCCGGGGCCATGAATGATGACTCTCCACAAAACTTCCTTAAGGAAATAAGGAACTGTTGGTAGTCAGTTTCTTTACCGGGCTCAAGAAAGTACCCCACAAAATCTACTAGGTACTGCCTCATCTTATCCACCTCATCAACCTCTGCTTGAGACAAATAGAGCTTCACCAGATCAAAATAACCTCTACGATCAGAGAAATTTGTAATAAAATTGGATGTCCTCGCAAGGTCGAGAAAATATAGATATTTGGCTATGGGTCTGTTTGCTACAGCATTAGCATTTAGCATCGTAGAAGCAGATATCATAACAACCTGCATGGAAACAAGAATCGAATTGCAATCGAAGTATATGATTAGAGCATACCCACACAATATACTGTGACAATAACTTCAACCAATCCTTCCTATTGTATGGCTAGAACCAATGTCTAAATTTTTCACCAAGAAAAGTAAACTGTTCAATAAGCAGAATGAGCAATGTACTCATACGAAACACACAGACAGCAGTGCTACTACAGCACATCTAAGATCACTGGTAGCTAATACGAAGTTACGGTCTGTAGATTTAAAGCTATTCATGACGTCTTAGTGGCCAGGTTCTTACATTAGACAACCAAATATACACTAAACGATTGTTGTCATAACAAAAAGAAGTGTAATTAACAAGAAACAATGACAAATAGGCTGTCTCAGATGCTGGGAACAACGGCTACAACAAACTTGAGTAGGCATTTTTGTGCTATAAGATATAACCAAATTTGGTAAGAAATTACCTTTGCAAGCAGAAACTGAGCGTCTGTATTTCCTGCTATGGCAGACCTCGCAACTAGTCCTCCCACTTCCTGTAATTGTTCAAATAGGCGTAGGAGGTTTGGGACCATTGGGTACCTGAAACAAGTATTCAACGGACTTGAATTTCACTTAATATACACACGCGTATATATGAAATACTAAATTCACTATTTCACTATATGAGGCTAGACAGAAAATTCGATTCAACCATTGAGTCTGTGATAGGATAGAACAAGCCTTAGGAAGTTCGACAAAACACCAGAGACATGCAATGCGTGTCATATGTATATACCTGGGCTGATATCCAAGAAACATTTCTGAGAAAGAAACTGCCCTTAACACATCTTGGTCTTCAGAAAATTGCTGAAAAGACTTGGACCTGTAAACATATAAAAGATGATCAGCCAGACTTGGACAATGTCAGTGGCATAACTTCTCATGAAACAAACAATGGTGGTTGTTTTATCATATGAGATTCAGAGACATATAATCAATCAAAATAATATCTGATCCCTAGGGTGATGTCACATTATCTCTTACACAGCAAATACTCTTGCGACAGTCCGTGCTCCCCCAGGTTCTTCGGCTACACGGGTAACGATGTGTCTTTTGGCATCTTCAGGCAGATTCTCAATCCCACCAAGATCTGCCGTAACTTCTGTTGAAATAATGGCTGTAGAAGGGACAAATTTATCACATATAAGACCAGACTAGAATCTCCACATTACGTACATGGGCATTCAAAGTTCGGATAAATAGGGCATCAACTGATGTCCACTTTTTTAATACATGCCCTTAGAACAAAACAGATGGCTTACCAATAAATGGATAAATTTAAGTCACTTCATCATGAGAATTTATAGCAAAATGCAATCATAAATATGTCATATTTGAGTCCAGATAAACCCTTTTAACCCTACATGAAAATGTTTGCTAGTAATTTCTTTAATTTCCCAAACTTCACTCACGGTAATTAGAGACATACATGGTAAATCTTCAACGTACAGAACTCACAAAAGAAGCACTATTTTAGTCAATGCCTTCGAAGTTCCAGATTGTAAATCTATCCATCTCCTTTACACAACAGTAGTAAAAACTCTTCTATTTGTCACATAACATGACCAAAAAAGGAGCATAACCTCTAAACAATAAGGCCTCATTTGGATAACCCCTAATTCTATAATTAAGGAATTCATTTCTCTAGCAATTGAATTTTCTTGGGGTTATTTGGATGCTTCTTGTTTACAAGTAAAGGAATTGAACCAAATGAAGAATAGCTGCATAAGACTTTAAATCTCAACGAAGCAAAGCCTTGGAAATCACTTACTCATCTCTCCTCCCTATGGTCACCCACAATTCCTATGGTATAAAATACAAGAAATGACTCCTTTACTGTCTAATTAGTTCTCTTGTACTCGTATCTGGTTAGCTACTTAACATGAATAGAGGGTAAATTAGTCACTTGAATAACTAACATGGGAATTGTAGTAGGGTAACCAAACAAAATATGGGAAATGAATTCCAAACAATTCTAAGTTCCTCATGATTACCAAAATACTCAAGGCAAGTTCCTGGGAATTTATCATAGGAGCTCATTTCATGGAAAATTCAACTTCCCGTTGAAATTTATTTTTCATGTTTTCTAAACGAGCACCAAATTTCATAGCGGGCAGGATCAGACAAAGATATGGATGATTAATCATTCTTGACATAGCAAAGCAATCATGCAAGATAGAGGTTGAATAGAAAATCGGCAGATATTCAGCACATTTAAGGTTAATTTGGAAGCCCCTCCATAGAATCTTCAGTTATAGACCAAGACCTAAAAGATCAGATGAAATAAGTACTCTTTTTCTTATTATTGTTTTCCCCTATTTGCTTGCTACATAGAGCCTGTGAGAAATACAGGGCGATCTTGACATTAACGAGTGATTACTGGACACTAAGGCTTAACATTGGTCTTTTAGGTAAGCTAATCAAGCATTATATTTTTATGGCCCAGGCGACAGTAAACTCTATGTAAACCTAAATGTCTAGAAAAATAGATTCGTTAGATACGCACTGTCACGTTGAACACTAATCCATATGGAATCTATCAAAAGTTTTTAGGCTCTTATTCTTTCAAAAAATAGTTCTTAGGCTATTAGCAAAGTTTGAACCTTCCGTTTCACCAGAGATAGGCTACATCAAAGTCAAATGGATTAAGCACATAAAATGTCATAATGACGTATATGTCATCCTACATCATCAGACAAAAATTACAAGAGTCCACTTTACACACTATTAATATCTAATCGAAGACCTCAGTCAAGAATGTCCGTTGAATTTCGCATTAGTTAGCACATTCAAAAATGTCAGAATTGAGATTTAACCTTTAATAAGCGACAGCTTTTATGCAATCACTCCTTAAGCCCCTGGACATGTATTTAACATTGTGGACAGTATGAATCAAAATCAATTAATGTGCATGAATATCTAATATCACCTCAGGTACAGTTCCACACTAAGAACTTTGGAACTGCTTTGGAGACTTCAGTGACAAGTAGCGAAAATCAACAATAACGAACGCACACAAGCACGAGCATAGCCACAAATACAGTTATACATATTTCATGAAGAAAGTTTAGATTAAACTCAACTTTTCACTCCTAACTCAAGAAAATTTCAACACAAGTCAGATCAGGCTCATTTAATGATTGAAAACTAATGATGCATAATTTAAAGACGTTTACCGATCAGAAGATTCTTTGTGGAGTTCAATGATACAGGGAAAGCAATGAAGCATGAGCACACACCCACACACAAATCCAGATAGATTTTCATACGCAAATTCATATATCCTAGAGGATGAGACTAAACTCAATAACTACTTCTGTTTTCACTCTTAAGTAAAACAAAGTCAACCACACGTCCGATCAGTTCGAATTAATAAAACTACAAGCATTTAAAAGTAACGCCTTACTGACGGACAACTTCTTTTATCATGCCTAAGACCCATTGTGATGGGCAGTAAATAGGAATCATTTCTGTCATCTAACCACTACGAAGTGTATTCTTATATTCATTTAAAAAAAAGTGTATTATATGACAAATTAAACCTAGCAAAGAACACTACTTTAGATGCAAAACAAAACCACCAGCATCCAAAAATGATCACGGGGCAGAATAATTGATGAAGCAAATTTACATCTGCTATTGAAGATAACAACCAACAATGCATCTAGGAATCATTACAGTTATCATTAGCCCAATGCCAAACGAGGCTCTCACTCCAAGAAATGTTCATTTGTGTGTTCATATGGGTTCCAGTAGAATCTTCAACGAACAGAACAACAGCAGAAGCATTTTATTAGTCATTTACTACTACGTTTCAGATTGTAAGTTTGCCTATCTCCATTATATGACAATGGAACACAACTTCTGAACACTAAGTGCCATAGCAGTCAGGATTAGATCGACAAATCACCTATAATTGTCACTAGAGAATATTTCCGGTGTCCTGTTCTGACGTATCCAGTTTAAAATATGCATGATTATTTTTTATTCAAAAAGCACAGAAACGATAAGAATAAAACTAGTAAAGATAAAGCTTTGTAGCTCAGAAGAGTTTTAGAGAAGTTATCCCAGATAACTAATAGGTGTAGTGGTTTTACTTGCGGGTAGCACTCTGCTATCCCTTGGAAAGGCTTGTAACTAGATTTGTTTCTTTGCAAAAAAAAAAAAAAAAAAAAAAGAAAGAAAAAAGCACAGTTATCATAGTAGTAGACACCGGTTAAGAATCGGAAAGTTTTCTGTTCATTTAGGACTAGTTTAAAAACACCTCCTCACAATTTGTTGAGACATTATAGGCCAAGACCTTAAAAAGGGGCACAAGTATCCCTCTAGTATTGCTCTTTCCCATTTGTTTGCTACAGCCAACTAGGGAGAAAGAACGCTTTTGATATTTAAGGAAAAAAATATCACAATTTAACATTGGTTTGATAGACGAAGCCAATCAAGCATTAATTTTCATAGCGTAGGGAACACGGAAAAATTATGTAACCTAAATGTGTCAAACGATAAATTTAATTAGATACATTCAAGCCCAGTCTCGATGAACCTAATCGAGATGTAGTCTATCAAAAGTTCTTAGGCTCTTAGCATGAACCTTAGTTTGAGCTAAGTGGGTGGCTGAAAGCCTCTAGGGCCAATGGGCCACAATGAGGCTACATAATAATTGAATGTTTTAAGAACAAAAACTGGTGTACATGGTCATCCCTATATCAGACAGAAATACAAGAATAAACCTAGACAATATTTGAATCTAATTGACCTCAATGAGATTAGGTTTAACATCTAACAAGTGACTGATTTTATATGATCACTTCTTGAGACCTTGCATATCTATTTAACATTGTGGACTGTATGAATTAAACGAGCAATCCGATCTCTGGGAAAAAGGTAGGCATGGTACAGTTTCTAGAACACAAAAGAACTCTGTGTGAATCGAAATCAGAATATCTGCATGAATAACTGTTTGAAATCACATCAGAATCTTCTATCCACACTAATAACATTGAAAAGGCTTTGGAAACCTCGGAGAATATAGTGAAAACCAATAAATAGTGAATGCGCACATGCAGGTCAAGAACACAGGTAAAGTTTCATACTTTCATATACATTTTTTTTTACATAACCTTTTCATATATATATTTCATATAGGTAGATTGAGTAAAACGTAACTGTTACTCCGGTTTTCATTCCTAAGAAAAGAGAAAACATATACCAGCCAAATGAGGTTCACATATTGAAAACTGAACTCTATGATGCATAGCCATTTAATGATATGAAATTTTTTGTATATCATGCCTCAAACCCACAGAAATCCTCATGTTTCTCTTCCCATTAACTACACTGAAAACACTTTGCAAAGCTTAGTGAATTCATGAAAACCCATGAATTGGTGATCACACATGCACACACACGAAACAAAATAGAGTTACATAAGCATATCCATGAATAGGGTCTAGTTCAACTTTCACTCTAAGTCAAACAAAGTCAAGCCCGAGTTAGATATGATTCAAATAATGAAAACTACAAAAGCAAGATTAAAGACCCCTCATTGTCTTGACAATTCTTTGTAAATCATGCCTAAGAACCAGTTTAATCCTCGGTATGATTTTTGTTATCCAACAACTACAAAGCATATAATTATAAGAGAAACTAGCAAAGAATACAGATTTAAAAGTAGAACAAAACTACAAGTCTACAACCATCAAAAGCATGATCAATTGACAGAAAAATTAAAGGAGCAAATTTAGATCTGCTATTGGAGATCACAACCAGCCTAGAAAAACTCCAAAAACTATTTGACACCGAAAAACTAATCAAGCCACCAATAAATTTGTATGAATTTTCTAATCAATTATCAAAATAAACATTACCAAATACCGATACAACACAGGAATCGAAACGAACGACAAATAAGCAAATGTTCCACGGATGAAGTGCTTAAAGAAAATAACACAACAGAGCCTCACATTACTGATTTCGATAATTCAGGAGATCTTCAACAAACCGCTTCTTCTGAGAGTTCTCTCTATAGTTTACCCCTTAGCCAAATAATGTCTAATTAAACTGAACTGCAACTCTGCAAGTCCAATTTAAAAACCCTAAAACTGTTTAGTTATGTTATCCCCTTTTATCCTATGATTTCTTACCTAGATTGTCGAGCCTAAGATGATATTTGCAAGTTCATATTGCCAACGTTCTAAATTTAAAAGATTTCATTTGTAATACGGGTTTCTGGGTAGATTTGACTCATACTCACATTATACACAAAGCTAGGTGGGGTGTATCTAGGAATCTTCACGCTCCAAACAAGGCAGGGGAGGGTGCATATGATGAAATCAAATTCTTCTTTTTCTGTCTATTTCTCTTAAGGTAATAATTGATTTGTCTCTAAATATGCTCCACGCATTGATTGCTGTTGCTACTGTAGCTCAGTAGCGACAATTAAGCCACGAACTGGATCAAAGGAGGTGAACCTCATACACTCTTTTAAGAATTTATATGCAAAGCAATAATTTAAGCAGTAGGAAAGGTACTATAGCTAAAGAATTGATACGTTGAAGATGTAGCTGGTAATAATATTTTGAACATATTAGTACACCACACATTTGCGTGAAGCAAATGGAACAACACAACGAGCACATAACTGATCAAATATATTGGAAAAAATATAATAATAATAACGAACAGAAGACGAGCAAAGATTAATTTGTTATTTACCTGACATAGACAATGACATCTGTCTTTAAACCACCAGGCACCATATCTGTTACAACTTCTTCGAATCATGTTGTAACGATTGCAACTAGCAGGAACTTCGTCAGCAACTGGCAACAATCTAGAAGCAAAATAGGGAGACCACATCAGTCAACACCCATGCTCAATAAAATTGCTCAGCTGAAGATTTATCTGAATATTGACTCAGGGAGCTTTACTATGCTCGCAAATTGGTACAGTAAGTTCGCATTTCACCTAGTCTATATCTACAATTATTCATGGAGTGGTTTTGTCACTCACACCCGTTATAGGAAACATACTAGTATGAACTATAACAGTATCATAAATTTTTTTGATCAAGTTGCCATTCATGATCCTCTGTCATGTTCACGGGTCCTAGACCAGGTTGTATTTCAAGATCACTTGGTTGTAGTCTCCGTCTCAGAAGCTTGTTAGAAACCCAAATCAAATATCGTGTCCACAATACCAATATTTCCTTATCACATCATAGATTGGTTTCAAAGCTACCAAATGATGCAAGATTTTGGGAACTTAGTATAACCATCTTGATAATTTCCTCAACCTTTGATTACAAAAAAATTATTATTTCCATTTCTGACCAGAATTGCGATTTATAATTTGCTTTTATCATTTCTACGGCTATGCTTGACCTCTAAGTGACGCTTTGTACTTTAAATCATACAAATCTTTCACAAATTTCCAACAACATGCAAATCCCATTGTATTTTCTAGTGGATTTACTCTGTCTCACGTTCTCACTACAACAAATGCCTCAAAGGCTATCGTCTATGGCAAAGGTAAAAGGGGTCATATCCACGCATCCTTATGTGTCGAAAACATACTATTAATTTAGTAATGTATGCTCGTTCTCTCTTCTCGGCTTCCATTATTCTTGCTCAAAACCCAACAAGATCCTAGCTAAAGTATTACACGTCACAGATCACCTTATACTAAACCAATCCAACAACGACCACAATATTATGAGGGTTAACATGACACCATTCTCTATTTGTCTGGTAGCAAATATAGAACCCTGGATACTTGATACAAGTTTCAACGGTCGAACCGATTAAGCTAAGATTGTTCGATAATATGATACCATCCTTAGATGGTACTTACAAGGGCAGTTTAATAGGAACATGTTTTAAACCCTTGTTAAGGGTGGCGTATCAGATACAAGTTCCGATCCCCAAAAGTCCCGGAAAAGGACGGAATTTTTGCTCCCTTAAACAATTTCACCCTCCTAATGTATAATGTATTACTCCACATTTCTAAAATTCTAAACTTTTGCATATGCAATTTGGTCCATCAACCATAACTTTCTAGATACGCCACTGGAAAGAAGTCGAGGACGACTTCACCAACTAAACTAGCAAACACACGCATTATTCACAATACTAGGGAACATAATTTAGCAATGTAAACAAAGGATAATAAATTACAAATAAATCAAACAAAATTTAATAACAAAATTGAAATCTTCGTGAATCAGATAATACGGAGTAATAAGAAAGAACTTACCAAAACCCAGAATTTTTTTTTATAAAAGGCAAGTACCCCCATCATAATTCTTTCTGCTGAGCTTATGAGATTTGGCTATAGAGGTCTAATCTCTGAAAAAGGGCATTTTATCGAACTTATTGTACGCAACTGACACGCGTATTTTCTCATGCATGTAATCGAATGTGGTGTCTGCTCATCTTAGATACGGAGTATTTTGAGACATGGTGGTCTAAACCGAAAGTGTTAGGCGATGCACGGTACGTACTTTTGTTTAGAAAAGGTTCATATTACCGTGTGTGTTGTTTTTCCGTGATCGATGAAGAGTCGACTCAAAACAGATTAGCAGTAACTCGTATTGTAAGAGTAACAATAATGGGGGAAAAGGAAATTTTCCTTCGATAGAGAGTCGCTTCAAAACGGCTCAACTCACTAGAAATCCTAACTGATCCGCGGTAAGATTGATACATAAAGTTAAAAGAAGACCCGCAGTTGAACCTACATAAAGAAATTGCCCTCGATGGTTCAAGTAGAGGCGTCACAATGTTACATGGAAGCCTCAACCAGGTATTTATTCTTCAAAACATGAAATCGACAACCATTTCGACTTTTTGAACTGGTTACCAATGTAACCTAATGTAACCTACCCGGTGCCACAGACCCCACTCACAAAAAAAAAAACACAAGTTTAGTGCGAGCTTTCACAAATCACAATACTAGCTCGTACCATAACAACTCTATAAATGGGCCAAAAACTTGGACATAAGTTCAGTGCGAGCTTTCACAATACTAGCTCGTACCATAAGATCACTCCTAACCAAGGACGCTATACAGTGCAAACGGTCCATCTTCACAGGAAAATCATACTCGATGTCTTGAACAATTTCCCATCCTACCTTAAGTATAGGCTCCACTGTATCCAAACGTTCAATTAACGTTTCAAGCTCAACAATGTCATTCGTTGTCACCAACGATTGGAGTAGAGGACGCCGTTGTTCTTCGGAGTATCCGATGTCCCGCAGAGCTCTGTTTCCCATAATACACAAATTATTAATGGCAACCCTTTCAAGGGAGTCATGATTTAAAGTGAGTGATGCCATTTTACAAAACTCCGATAACGAAGCAAGGAACGGTTGGAGGTCATTTTCCTTTCCGGGCTCGGCAAAATACACCACAAAATCTACTATGTATTCCTTCATATGTTTCACCACTTCCAACTTTGCCCGAGACAAAAAGAGCTTCACTAGATCAGAATGCATATTACGATCAGAGAAATTTGTCAGGAAATCGGATGTTCTGGCAAGGTCGGGAAAATATTGATTTCCTGCTGACGGAATGTGTGTTACCACACGGGCATTTAGCAAGGTTGAGGCACATATCATAACAACCTGTGTGGAAACTAGCATTAGCTCGCAGTGCAAATATGACTAATTGCAAACCCATACAGAATGGCGTAATATTAAGTTGAACCAATCCTTTCTATTCTCTAACTAGCACTGTTGTATGAATCCGTAACCAAGAAAAGCAAAGTATTCGATAAGCAGAAAGGAAATGCAATGTGCTAATACATGAGCTAAGCTAAGACGAATTAAAGTCTAAATAACTAGTACAATGAAAGAGACTATCTCCGGTGCAGTTAACAACAGCTGTTGTGAACTTCAGTAGGCACATTTATATAATGTCTGATAAGTAATAGGTTACCTTCGATATCAAAAACTGAGCGTCTGTATTTCCTGCTATGGCAGACCGAGCAACTAGTCCACGCTCTTCCAGAAGCTGTTCAAATAAGCCTAAGACGTTCGGGTACCTGAAACAAATATTTAACAAAATAAAATTTTACATCAATTACACACGCGTGTATACAAATATCCACTATAGTGAAGCTAGTTAGAACTCAGAACATTCAATTCAAACGTTGCGTATGTGAAACAATATAACAAGTCTAGGGAAGCTAGGCAAACACCCGATTGACATGCAACATATGGCGTATCAGTGTATATACCTCTGCCAATATCTTAAGAATAATTCCCTGAAGGAAACTGCCCTCAGGACATCACTATCGTCCGTAAAATGCTGAAACCCCTTGGACCTGAAAACACATAAAGATCATCAACCCGACTTGGACAATGTTAGTTGCCATAGATTCTCATGAGACACACAAAGGGGGTGGTTTAACGAGGTGATATCCAAAGTCATCAAAAGATCAAAACTCTCTTCGATCTCTAGGTTAATGTCACATGAAATCATCACTTACACTGTAAATAATTTTGCAATATCACTTGCTCCGTTGGGTGGTTTAGCTACACGGAGCAGGATTTCTCTCATAGCATCTTGAGGCAAATTGTCGATTCCTGCAAGGTGTGCCATGCCTTCTATTGAAATTTTGGCTGTAGAAGTGACAATTTTATCACACATATGACCAAATTAATTAGTATCTCGACACTACGTACACGGGCATTCAGAGTTGCAGAAACAAAGGGCATTAGTTGATGTCCACTCATAATCCGTCCTTGATAAAAACAGATGGCTAATCAACACAACAACAACAACAACAACAACAACAACAACAACATCTTTGCCCCCGTGCCTTTAAAGCTTCCGCCATAAGGCGGGATAAGGGATGGATAAATTTAAGTGACATAATTTTGAGAGTCAGATAGCAAAATGCCAAAAGGCAATATGCCATATTCCTCGACAGCGTTCAGACACACCGCTGTAAGCCTACACAAAACCTTTGTTCGTGTTTCTTTGAGATACAGATGGATAATCTTTAACATACAGAACAACAGCAGATCAGAAGCATTTTGTTAGTCACTGGCTCCTAAGTTCCAGAATCTAAGTTTGTTAGTCACTGGTCCTAAGTTCCAGAATCTCCTTTACCCAGCAGAAGAAAACGTCTTGCATCTGTCACATGAACTGACTGACAAACAAACATAACTTTTGAAAAATTAGTTTCATAGCAGGCAGAATCAGACAACCGGCCTATATATGTTAGTAAAGAATAAATTCCAATTAATGTGTTCTAACTCACAGTTCAGAATGTCAATAGCATAACAATCATGGAAGACACAGGTTGAATAGAAAATCGACAGATATCTGTTAAGTCATCTAAGGCTATATTAAGATTACAGGTTAAGACCTAAAAGAGTAAAGAAGTAATTCTCAGTGATTACAAGTTGAGGAAGTAAAAGCTCGACCTCGAAAGTTGTACTCTCACGTGTTTTTTTTTTTTTTTTTTTTCTATAATCTAAACCAATTTGAATTAAAAAAAATGAAGGTATATTTTTCAAAGACTCTAATGAACAAATTGCAGATCATGAAACAAGTCATAGATACAGTCTATTTCTGTTTGAAACATGATAACAACTTATCGATATGAGAATAGGTCACGTACTAACTTTGACGGAACTTAATCTTTCTATGTATAATCTCCCTGATACCCACGTTCACCATAAAAAAGAGTAGAGGACTGTCTAAACAAGAAATTTGCTAAGAATGGACCAAAAACTCGGACATAAGTTCAGTTCGAGCTTTCACAATACTAGCTCGCAACTCAAGGTCCCTCCTAAGCACGAACACCAAAAAGAGCAAACCGTCGATGGTCACACGAATATCATCATCGATGGCTCGATCAGATACAATTTCCCATCCTAGGAGCTACACTATCCAAACTTTTAATTAACATGTCATGCCAACACTGTCGTTCATTTCCACCAAGGATTGGAGTAGAGGACACCGCAGTTCTTCAGAGCATCCGATTTCCTGCATTGTGCTGTTTCCAGTACTACACAAATGATTAAATCTCTCCACAAAGCATGAAAGTGAGTCAAAATTCAAAGGGAGTGATTCCATTTGACAAAACTTCGATAAGTAAGCAAGGAACTATAGTAGGTCAGCTTTCTTTCCAGGCTCGAGAAAGTACGCCACAAAATCTTCTTGGTACTCCTTCATTTGTTTCACCTCTTTCAACTTTGCCCCAGACAAAAAGAGCTTCACCAAATCATAATGCGAAAGTCTGATACGAAATTCTTTCAAATTGTTTGGTTGTTTCGAGTCCTTTGATATGCATTGATTATTTGTCTTTCGTTTCGAGTCCTTTCATATTATTGTCGATGTGTATTATTCTGATACGAAATTTTTTCAAAATAATCAATAATATCAAAGGAGCTTACCTGACAAATTTATGTGATCATAATATTATGATTTGGTGAAGCTCTTTTTGTCTCGGGCAGAGTTAGAAAGAGGTGAAACATATGAAGGAGTACCTAGAAGATTTTGTGGCGTACTTTCTCGAGCTTGGAAAGAAAGCTCACCTCCTACAGTTCCTCGTTTACTTATCGAAGTTTTGTGAAATGAAATCACTCCCTTGCATTTTGACTCACTTGCATGCTTTGTGGAGAGATTTAATCATTCGTGTATTACGGGAAACAACACAATGTAGGAAATCGGATGCTCCGAAGAACTGCGGTGTCCTCTACTCCAATCCTTGGTGGATAAGAATGACAGTGTTGAGCATGACATGTTAATTAAAAGGTTGGATACTGTGGGGCTCGTGTACTTAAGGTAGGATAGGAAATTGTATCGGATCGAGACATCAATGATGGTATTCGTGTGACCATCAACGATTTGCTCTTTTTGGTGTCGTGCTTAGGAGGGACCTGAGCTGCGAGCTAGTATTGTGAAAGCTCGAAGTGAACTTATGTCCAAGATTGTGGCCTATTCCTAGAAATTGACAATAGTTACCATCAAATGGCCCCTTTTTCTCTCTGATGCTATATTAGATCAACTTTTATCAAAGCTTAAGTCTCTTATTTCATAAAATTCAAAGTAAAGTTAACAAGTTGAAAGAATGGAGGACGTATTACTATATACATAATAATATTCAACTTGTTACCTTTAGTTTGAATTTTATGAAATACTTAAGAGACTTGTCTATAACATCTAGTAATTATGGAATAGGAAACATATGAGTGGTTTTATCAAAAAAAAATTGATAACATTGGCGGTCAAGATTCTTGATCATTACGTTAAAGAGTTCGAAACTAAAGGAATATGTTGCATGCCTTGCATCTCCAAAATCCTTTCACAATTCTGTCTTAGATCTAATACTATGTTTAAAACCTGAAACCAAGTCTTTCCTAGAACGACACTTGGCATTTATTAATTGAATAGCATTAAGTAATTACATAATATGGAAATTATTAGCTAATTTATGAAAACTAATATAATTTATGTTGATTATGGTGGTAAGATAATTTATGGAAAATAATAGTGTTGCTACTAATACTATAACAAAGGTAAATTGACAATTTTATAAAATGAGTATAACAATATGGATATACAGCCCTGGCGCGAGCCGGGCATGCAAACTAGTATCATTAGAAACCCAAACCCGAGATTGTGCCCTGAATATCAAGTTCTCCCTATCACATCATTATATTGGTTTATAAGTTACCAAATTACGCTTAATATTGGTTTCCGACACGGATGCCGAAGTACAAAAGTTGACCCCAAAGTTGTCATAGTAGTTGGCATCTTTGAACATGCAGGGTCTCTTCACAATTCTCAGCGTCCAAGTGAAGCTTTGCACTTTAAATTATACTCCATTATTATATTTTCTAGTCCATTTTACTCTGTCTCACATTCTCACTGCTACAACAACAATATTACCCTAATGCCTCAAACGGCTCAAAGCCTCCCCGCCTAATGCCGAAAAAGTCGAAATTTTTTGCTTCATTTTCATTGAATGTTTCACTCTCCAATTATATTAAACTTTTTACTCTGTATGTTTTAAAGTTTGACTTTTGTATATACAAAATTGACCCCTCACTCGTAGATATGTCACTACATATATTTATTACATACGACAAAAACGACTTCACCAACTAAACTAACGGTAACGGATACCCACATTTTTCACAGTATAAGTGACCACTGAACACCATTTAGCAATGTATAGATTACAATTTACACAAACATAATAATTACCAGCAAAAAGTGAGTTATTCATCGATCTAAACAATAACAAAAAAAAACTTACCAAATCCCAGCAAGTTCCTATAAAAGGAAAGCATACCCATATAATTTCGTCACCAACCCATGAAAAAATTCTTGTGTGGAGTATTAGTCTCAGAAAAAAGGGGTTGATCAGATCATCAGATGGTTTAATTAGCTGAGCATTTCATCGAACATTTTGCGTGCAAATGACACGCGTATTTTCGTTTATGTCGAGTTGTCGACTGAGTGTGTCTGGTGGGTCATCTTTGAATGTTAAAACTCGGAAGTGTTTTACAAGGAATGTTGGAGAGGCACTCTTGCTCGAGAGTCGAGACGTAGTCAGCCTAAGTGCCTAACCCACTCTAGAGCAGGGCTGGCGAACCCGACCCAATCTGATTTATTGAACAAATAAGACTTGAAATTCTGTTCAATTAAAGCTGACTAGATCCGACCCGAATTGAAACAATCCGATGATAAATACAACCTAACCTGACCTGTATTGACCCCTTACCCGACAATGACCCGACTCGTAGAGTCCTAGTGCCCAAAAAAAAAAAAACGCCCATATACGACCATTACTAACTAAACCGATTATGATTCAACTCGAAACAGACTCGATGGCAAAATATATACCCGATAGAACCGACCCAAAATCGACCCCGCCCCTACTTACCTAAATCGAACCAAAAGATCATCTGCTTAGGTATGACCCGATCCGATACGAATTGGTCCGACCTAAACGTCGTTGCCACCTGCGAACATAAACTCAAATAACATTAATGAAATAATTTTCGAAACAAAACCAATGTAATTGTTTTTGCCATATTATGATTCGACCATATTAGTCCTATATTACTATGAGATATTTGTGGTCAAAGTTGGAAACTCCAATTTTGACCAAAAAAAGGACATACGGTATTTAATTTGTGATGAACAGAGTATTTAAATTCAACTTCGATCCAATCTGATCCTATTCATATTTATTTTGACTCGACATGACGACACTAACCTAGACCAACATAACCCGTTTCGAACTGGCCGACTAGAACTAACCCAATCCGACAAGAATAACCAGTCATTAAAATGACTCGGTTGACGAAAAGTGACGCACGTGTACTATGTCAAAATTTCAATCAATAGAATTACTTGTAAAAAGTTTAGTTAAGGATATAATTAATGTGACAAACTTTAAAAAAACTCTAACATTGATACGATTTAAAATTAGCCAATTGAAATTACACGATTTGGATTGACTCGTTCTGAATCTAATCTGATGTAAACTTTTACCCCAAATCCATAAGCAAATAATATAGGACGGCTTAGTCGTAGTAGTGAAACTAGAAGGTGAAAGAGAAATTTAACCTGTGTTGGAAAAAAGAGTAACAAATGGCTTAAATTCAAAATGAATAGATGTACTTGTCGAATTTCAAGATTGTGACGTGGACTTGTGGTGGAACCACGGACTTGAAATCAATAACGGCTAGACCTCCGGTGGTTATTGATATTGCTAGAATACACTCTACTCTCAAAAGAGACCACTCGCGATCCAAAACTTTAGAGAATGCACTAATAATTACTAAGGAATAGAGAGACTATGAGAGAAATTGTATTTTCATTTTTGTGTGTTCTAAAACATGAGGAAACAACCCTTTTTAAAGGAAGAATAAAGCTGATTTGAGATCAAAAAGAAGCAACAATCAAGGCAATAAATCATCAAGATTATGCTTTAATTATGATAATAAAATCAGTAATAATGGCCAAGAATCTCTTTGATTGTGCTATAATTATGGTGATCAGGTCGATAATTAGGGGCAAGTTTCATTCGTGGAGGTCAAAGAGAAGTTCAAACTATCAAATCGTAACACGACCCACTTAATGTAGGCCCAAGAATAGAACTCTTGCCCATCTTTGAATTCTTAGCACCACAACCCCTAACGACTCGTTCCATGCAAGTGGGTGACGCTAGAGGGCCAAGCCCAATAAGCCCCACCCACAAAAGCTCACGTTTTCTTGTCTCACATCTTGCACATTTTCAATACATCTAATAACATGTGGTTAGAAATAAAAGTAGCTAAAGTATGGGGTTACAAATCAGAATGACCACTATAAATATGAAAATACGTCGATCATTGTTATCTTATCCGAAACAGAATTGAGAAAAATAACGGGGAAACAGAGGTAGTAGGATTCTACTCTCGATCTTACATCGTTTTACTCTTCTAAATTATGACTAATACCATTAATATTATATAAATTTATTTTCCACCACAGTCAAATATGTACTTATTCGTATTATTTTTAATTACTAAGTATGGGGCGTATTCCGTCACAAGTCAGAAGTAATTTGACATGATTTGGGGTCAATTTTAGATATAACTTCAGTAGCTCAAACCATAAACTCGATAACCCAACTTCACCTAAATCCAATGACCACCACTGGCAACCAACACCTAATCACCACGACACCACCCCCAAACCACTACTGGACCATCACTGGCAAATGAGGGTGGTGCTTGTGGTCATTGGAGTTATGTTGCGCTAGGGTTGTAGATGTAGGTGGTGTCGTTACTGGAATTAACTCTTACAAGCAGTGATTTATAAGTGATTGGAGTTACACAACTTAGTTAGTGGAGTTATACAAAATCAATGGTTCAACCTCTAACTTCTCATCATTTTGACTTGATCCGTTTCTTACTTAGTATAATATTAGTTCTATTTTCTAAAACAACAAATAAACTACCATAAATTGATTAATTACATTATTTTACGTTTAAATTTCTCTCTATATATATTTTAAAAGAACCATTAATTTGATGCCAAATGTCGGCCGGTGAATTGAACAAAACTTTTAAATGGATATAGGTTTGAAAAGTTTCCAAAATGATTTGTGACGTTATTACACACTTATTTGCTAGTAAACTCGTACTCCATTCAAAACCGTATAGCTTACTAAATTATTTTTTTCTTTTACCGAAACACAAAATGGCAACTCATAACTTGTATAATATAGTTAGATAGGAAAATGATTTATATTACAAAATTAGTTGAAAAATAGAGGTTGGTGTGAAATTGCACAAATTAAAAAGTTGAGGTGATAAATTGTTTAATTAAAAGTTAGGGCGTTCAATTGCACGATTGGTGAAATTGTACGGGGTAAATCGTCACTTTCACAGTTAGTAAATTGGGCGATACTAGATTTCAGAGGTAGTGTGTTCATCCAATTCTATTTTTAAACCATGTTAATAAATAGCTAAAACATCGGCTTAAAACATCGTACCTAGCTCGATGATTGAGGAGGTGACATAATAATAATAAGTACTGTATATAACTAGCATTTTTAGTTAGGACAATGCTAGAAGTCTACAATGTGGACACCCAAAACTGTTTACAATTATCAATAATTTTACTACACCATCAAAATTTTACTACTCATGCAATTAATTTTCCCAACCTAAATTTTTCATTATAATTGATTATACTGCTTCAGTCTCAATTTTACTACTATTAACTCAATTTTACATTGTAGACGAATTAATTGTATCTACACTGTAGACCTCTAGCAATTTGCTTTTAGTTTACCCATATTTTAGTACACTCGAGTCTCGACACGCCGGGTCCGCAAAGAGAAAACGTAGCCCACAGGAGTGCTGAAAATCCTAAATTAATCGTCCTCCATTTCCTCAAATCTATCTATACTATACCTTTAATACGCTGGCATAATAGACACGTGCCAGGTTGATAACTGTTTTAAGGAAAAAAAATCCATGTCATCGCTTATGTGTCGCCATTAGATTAGCCCTTTTAATTTTTTATTTCCTTTTTTTATTTCTACTAACATATGTTTTTTTTTGTATTAAATCATGGGCAATTGCATGTATGGATATGTATTCAATGAAAATATTAATTGATTGTATTTAAGTGTGGGTAATTGGAAGGTTTTTTATTTAATAATGATATTACACATTGTGTCTTTTGGCTCTTGGTTTGCCAATTGCATTGGTAACGTCTTAATATCAAGTAGTATATAAAGAGAAAAACTTAGCGAGGGGAAATAATATATACTCCCTCCACTTTTTTTGGTTCTTTACGTTGTATTCAAACACAATAGTCTACATATGTCTTAGTACCTATATTAGTTGTATGTATATATCGTAGTGTTACTTTTGAAAGTATACACGTAGGTTTTACTATCAAATTCTGATCGATTGCAATTTGTGATTGTAATTTCAAATAATTATTGTACTTAAACTGCTATAATGAAATACAGTAGTCTTGGTAATGTATATTTTCGATTTTGTGATTCACAAGTTCATTTTGATGTTTATCTTTGGTTTTCAATTTTCAACATTGTAAAAATTCAACATATCAAGTACAAAAAAAAAAAAAAAAAAAAAGAAACAGCTCAATGCATTCTTTAAAAAAATATAGATCACAATATTTGGTTTGTGATTTATAATACTATGCGAACAAAAAAAACAAAGATATTAAGTTTTATATACTCAACACAATTCTCCAAATAAATCAAGTGTGTCCCGTGAATTCAAAAAAAATTCAATAAATCTTTAATCGTCCTTTTAATATAAGTTATTAGCATTAAAATATGTGGTTTTTGGAAAGCATTTTATTTAGAAATAATAAGATAGTTTCTCTTGGCTATTGGTTTATAAATTGGTTGTTGTAGTTTGATATAACTATATTGTATTTTATTTAGTATCATGGAATATGATCGTCGTGTTTTGAGCAAATTATACAATTGTTGGTTAATTATGTAGATTTTGAATTTAATGAGTATATTAATTTTTTTGGTATTATGTTCTCAATGTCGTAAGAACCTCTACACGTTTCAATTTTTACAAATTCATCCAACAAATCTTAATCATGTAGTTTAAAATGATTAAAAATACGAATTTTCTAAATTTTTATCAAGCAAATAATTTTTCATTTTGAAATAGGTCATTCATTTAAAATTAAGCAAAAATAGGACCCATAATTTCATGGGCACAAAAGCTAGTGGTTGTTTAATAATGAGACTGAGGAAATCTTAGTGTTTTTTACGATACTAATTTGCAGGTTTCGTTCATAACAACAGTGGGAAGAGGCTTCTCAGCTAAGCTTCTTTGCAATATATAGTATGTAGTTCAGATGTACACGTACAATTGAAATATAAAGAAGATTCATCACAAGTTCAAGTGCTTTGGCTTTCTTTTGATGATTCTTCTTAACAAACACATGGCAATGGAATGATGTGAAACTAGATTTCAAGCTATGATGTTACCTAGTTACCTGACCCCGAATGCCGAAAATTGACAGTCGAATTCCGAGGATCTACGTTTATGTAAGACCAGTATAGAACACACTTTTAATTTACTTTCAAGTAACTACTTGAGTGGAGCCTTGTTGAAGTTAAGAACAGGTGTAGGCCAGCACTGTAAGATAAGCCAGAAGGGCAAAAAAACATCACACACTTTGCCCCTTCGATCAATAGTTTGAGACTCATCAGGAATCTTGTGAAGAGCAAGCTTTCGCTTTGTGATCAAATCGACCGAGAAAATTTCGTCGTACACGCAGTAATAGAGTGTAGCATCATCTGTGGGACCAAAGCCATATAAATTTGCATGCACAGCAAAATCCGGCAAAAAACCCTTGTGCTTGAGCTCCCATTTTCTACCACAGTTGAGAAAATCCCATACGCTTACGAATGACCCGTTGTCTTTTCGTGCTAGTCTTAATCTTCCTTGGCATATACACACTGTCATCTCCGGGATAATGGAACCACTGCGAGGTTTAAAAGTCGGTTCCAGAGGCGGCCAATCAATAAACTCGCAATCAGCTACACTATCAGTACACTTCTCAACGGCAGTGATGACGACCGGGTCAAAAGCAATCATACCATTCTCCTCGTTATAAAAGAACATTTTACCATCATTGAATAGGCTACATGTCAAAACCCGAGTATCAAAATGCTTAGGTAATATCAACATCACCTTCTTCCACGCCATTGTAAGACGAAAAGATGAATGCCTCTAATAGATAGTCAACAACTTCTACTACACACCTGACCAACACGACACTATACCCATAATCGGGATGACAAGCCAACCCCACGGAATAATCACAGTAGGGATGAGGGGGCGGCTGTTGTGGGAGGGCAATCCAATGCATTGTCTGAGCATTGCAAATGTACATACTATAGCTTCGACAATACGTTTCTTCTTCCTCGCAAAGAATCAGGTCATTACATGTCGCGATAACTTTGAGAGGCGGTCCCTGGTAAGATGGCATCATAGATTGCAGCAAAGGAGGCAGAAATCGACTCGAGAAGCCACAGTAGTTTCCATTATTATTCGTGTCTTGACGATACAGTAATTGGCCTTTTGTAGCACCTACTGATGAACTTGGCCGAATAATAAGCCATGAAGGAGGACTCAAACGAACAAGCCTGAAGTTCGGAGATGAGATTATAGATAACCAACGTTTCGAAACCACCTTACACTTAGTTGCAGACTTGTTACATTGAACCTGATTAGTATTTCTCGTAACAATTCTTCCGGAAGCCTCTCCAACACTCTACTTCCGGTATCATTACCCATCTATCTATAGTTCTATACACTTTATGAACAAGTATTGGTTTGACCGTCTTACGTACAAGTATGACTTAATAATATGCTATATATACATGCTACACCGTATTATTAGTAACTTCAGCATTACGGTATTACCATATCAGAAAAGGATAGTGTGTCGACGTGTCGTATCTAGTGGGATTAGGAAATTAAAGTCGTCATAATAATATTGTGTCAGCCAATTACCAAGGCCTCAATACTTGCCATAACACTTGCTCTTTTAAGTGTTTTAGCTACACGAACTAGGATATCTCTTGTAGCATCTTGAGACAAATTCTAGACTCCCCTGCTAGTTTGTGCCATAAGTTGTGTTAAAACTTAAAACATAAGCCACATATCAGAAGTGCCAAATTTTCTCACATATAAGAGTAGATTAGTATATCAACATTACTTACATTTTTTTAATTGGTAAGCGGGGGCCCCTCGGCGTGGGATTTCTACTGCCAGGAATAAGCCCACCCGACGATTTGGCTCAATCCATGAGAGAGGGGGGGGGGGTAAGGGGTCCCTCATCCCATGGAGGAGAGAATGGAACCCTAGTATCGTGGGTGGAAGGACAAAGCCTTCACCACTGGAGCACCAAGGGATCCTCTATCAACATTACTTACATGTGCATTCACAGTTGCAGAGGTGTCTTTAGCATTGTGTGACTGTTTGAATAAAAATAAATTAGCAGTCCACTCATTGAGAAAGTATATGCACGACGTACTGTTGATCGATACCATAAATGAAGGGAATTCAGAATGAATAAAAATCTATAAAACTTTTAAAAATGACCTCAGTTATTTATATTTATCGACACTGGCACACTGCCTAGCCTAGCACACATAAAATTGCTTAAAGAAAATTAAAACGAGAGGGAGACTCATATTTTGAATGAATATTTAGAATATTTTCATCAGTAGCTTGTCTATGTCCCTTAGTCACTGTAGGTCTTATTAAATTCAACCGCAAAATTCAATTCAAAGTACCCTTTTATTGTTTAATTATTATTACTACATTCCCTCTTTTTCTCTGATATCTTACCAAAAATGTTGAACCTTAGATGGTAATAGTAGCTTCATATTACCAACTTTCTAATTTTAAAAATGTTCACTATTTATTTATGATTTTCTTGGTGAAATGTAATATGTGACTCATATATACCAAGTGAGAAAGAAGGGTATATAATAAGACCAATGAACAATTCATTTTGAACTAATTCCTACATACATACACTCTCAAGCACATATATCGTAAAACATGGGTCATACGTACATTACACTTCACCAAAAAACTCATTAACAAATGAAAATTTTAAAATTAGAATGTTGGTAATTTAGAGCTACAAACATCATCTGAGGTTCAACAATTTTGGTAAGATATATATCTGATAGAAAAATGGAATATTATTGAAGATACTATATTTAAACAATAAAAGGGTACCTTAAGTTGGACTTTGTAGTTGAATTTAATAAGATATTAACTGCTCGTCTGGATAAGATATAGGGATTAAATTCCTACAGAAAATATAATTTCGCGAGAAATCGTCTTGGAGCGTTTGGATACAATCTAGGAACAAACCTAAAATTACTTGGAACTCAATGCACATGTGTTGGTTGGTTACCCTATAATAATGATTCCTTTGTAAGTTATTAGAATGACAAACTTACCCTCCGTGTATGTTAATGTAGTAGCTAAATAAATAAAACATACCGAGTAAGTGATTAGAGGGTAAAGTAGGCATTTTACCATTTTATACCTTAGGTAGCGTTTGGAAACATGAATTTGGAAATTTGTAATCATTTCAAATCCATCATTTGATAATGTAGAATTCAAATATAAATTCAATGTTTGGGGAAGTGGGATTTCAAAATGACACCTCTTGAGGTGTCATTTGTTTTTGGCCTAATTTGATTTGATACAAATCCAAATTTTCAAATTCTTGAGTTCCCAAACATGTGATTTGTGTCAAATTTGGATTTGAGAATCAAATCCTTGTTCCCAAACACTCTCTAGGAATAAGTGAAACGGGGGGGTTAACATAGGAATTAGAACTTTCCAAAGAATTTGCGGCAATTCCTCCACTTTGACAAAAATGGGTTATATAAACAACCCCACAAAAATCCAATTCTTAAGATACATCAGACAAGTATTATTGGAGAATTTAAGAAATTCTGAATATTTGAATCGAATATGAGAGACATGTACACCCTCTTTAACTATTTTCTTTAAGACTTCATGCATGTCTACTTTGTGGCATTTTGAATCACCATTGGAATTTTGGTCTTCCAGTGATTTTCTAATACATGTGAATTCTCTAGATTTATTGCTTGGTTGAATACATAAAATGAAGTTTCACAAGAATTTCAATTTACCTGGGGCTTAGGTAAGAGACTTCCTCCATTTTGGAAGAATTCGAATTCATGTGATTTATGCCAACCAAACAACCTATCAAAATTACGATTCCTATTATTTTAGTAGTCTTTTTTTTCTTTTGTTTATAAGGTTTGCTGGTACAAATTTCTTACATGTTCTCGCTACAAGTCTACAACAACGTTACCCTAATGTCTCAAAGTCTCCCACCTACGACAAAGTAAAGGGTGGTCGGATGGATAATTTAGCTCAAAATGCCAAAAGAGACCAAACTTTTGCTTCAGTTTCCTCAAAAAAAGTCTATGCGTTTTCATTGATCGACAATTTAGCTCTATAAATATATATAAAGTTTTTTAGATTTTGAAATTCAACTTTTCTAGATGCAAATTCGACCTAATTAACTCGTAACTTTCTTAATAGGACATTATTCTACGACCTCACAAATATATACAATACAATAAGAGCGACTTCACCAATTAAACCAACAGATTTGCACATAAAATGTAAACACGGGGTAAATTACATGTTACAAGGGAATCAGAACTTCGCGAAAAAATTGAATTATTCATCAATTAGATCAATAAGGAAAGAACTTACCAAATCTCAGCATGTTCCTATTAAAGGCAGGTATACCCATATAATTTCGCGACCAACCCATCAAAATTCTTCTGTTGAACTGCTAATGAGATTTGGCTGGGCATACTATGGGCACGTATTTTCGTGCATGTCGATTGAGTGTTCTTCGATATCAGTGGTGATACTATACCCCCGGGGGTAATGCCCCCAGGATAATAACCACCCGTCGGTTTAACGTGCATAAAGAGGGGGCTGAGATTTTTTTAATATTTTAATAATAATTGTTTTATCCTGGGGGTATTACCCCGGGGGTATAGTATTATTTTCGCTTCAATATGGAAACATGGTCGTCAGACACCCAAAAGTGTTTACTATCGGTATTAATTTTACTGCTCACCCAATTGATTTTACTATCTGAATTTTTCATTACAGTTAATTTTACTACTCCGATCTCAATTCTATTACAACTAACTCGGTCTAATATAGATTTTATATTGTACACAAATTAATTGTGTTTACACTATAAACCTTTAAAAATTTGCAATATGCAATTAGCTAGCCCAAAAGTCTGCTTTGGCCGATCAAATAGGCCCGAAATAAAAGGCCCAGCCCACTTATTTTTAACCCCAAGCCCGGCCCATGGACACATCTAGATCCACCCGACCTGACTCGGAGAATCAGTTGTTAAAATGACCCGGTTATCAAAAAAGTGAGTCCAAGCTACTATATAAATTTTATAAACCAACATACCAGATCTGTATAGATCCGATCCAACTTGAACAGTTAGACATCAATACGACTTGGTTGACGGAAAACTAAGTCCAGTTTTTCAATATCACAATTTTAGTCGCTCAAATTACTTTTAAAATTTTAAACCAAAGAAATAATGTAGCAAACATACAATTTTTTGACATTGATCCGATTTGGAATTGACCAATTGATCGAAAGGACGCGATTTAGATTGATCGGATCTAAATTTGACTCAAGCTCACAAACATGAATTGATTAATGGTTTAATTCACGTGGAACCCTTGTGTTTTGCCAATTTGTACGTGGTACCCAATGTTTTGCAAATTTGTACAAATTACCCTCGAGATTTGACTATTTGCACATGGTACCCTAAACTTAACCTTCTTATTAACACCGTTAACTTTTTTTTTTTTAAAAAGATGGTTAATTCACGTGGTACCCTCGTGTTTTGCCGATTTGCACGTGGTACTCAGTGTTACAAATCTATATCAAATATCCTCGAGATTTGACTTTTTTTACATGGTACCGTTACCTTCAAAATTCCGTTAACGCCGTTTAAAAGTTGATTTCAATAGAGAAAGATAAAATGGTGGTTATGGTATTTATTATGGGTGAAAACGATGGTGGCGGTGGAAAATGATGAAAATGTTGATGACGGTGGTGGAGAAGAATGAATATGGTGATGATGAAAGTAGTGGGGGAAGATAGAGATTGTGATGAAGGAGAAAATCAAAGAGTTTTTTTTTCTCAATTAAAGGCGTTAACGGAAATTTAAAGGTAGGGGCTCCCCATGTAAAATTAGTCAAATCTTGACGGTATTTAGTACAAATTTGCAAAATACTGGGTATCACGTGCAAATCGGCAAAACACGAGAGTACCATGTGAATTAACCTGTTTTTTTTTTTTAAGTTAACGGTGTTAATGGGAGGATTAAGTTTAGGGTATCGTGTGTAAATAGTCAAATCTCGAGGGTATTTTGTACAAATTTACAAAATATTGGGTACCACGTACAAATCGGCAAAACACAAGGTACCACGTGAATTAACCCTTGATTAATTAACCTAAATCGAACCTGAAATTCCCCAAAACATCAGTGGTCCACAAGCAACAAATTTAGGAGTGCATGAGAAACTAACTCGGGACACCGTAATCATTGCGACACCTAAAAAAAAAAAAAGATTTAACCCACAAAAGAGAACCATATGGAAACAAGGTGTACTGTAAAAATAAAGAGTAACAAATGGTTAAAACTCAAAAGACATAGAAGTACTTGGAATTTTAAGGTTGTACAACGGCAGGACTGTTGACTTGCAAGCTATTATGACTCGACTTTGGGGATTATCGATATAACGCGAATATTTCTTGTTAGCACAATAGATCTTGAGTACGACCAGTCACATTCAAAAACTTTAGAGGATGCACAAAGAGTTGCACAGTTTTGAAAAGTTTGAGAGAAAATGTTCTTATTTTTATTTTTATTTTTGTGTGTTCTGAAACAATTGGAAGCAACTCTTTTTAAAGGAAGAAATCATAGATGATACAAGATCAAAACAGAACCAAAAATCAAGGCAATAAATCTCCGTGATTATGCTCTAGTTTGTCATCAAATCGGTAATAATGGGAAAGAATTATAGTGATTTTGCTCTAATTATGGTGATGAAATCGGTAATAATGGGCAAGAATCGTGAAAGTCGAAGAGATGTTCAAAATGCCAAATGTTAACCAAATAACTCACCGTAGGCCCATAATAAAGCTGAATTTTTTTTTTCGAAATAGGGCTCAAAAAATAAATATTGAACAAAATAGGTTGGATTGAAAAATGTTCAATCTTTTTTTTTTGTTACAAAAATGTTCAATCTTATGGGGTGCACGTCACCCCATTTCAAGTTCGTGACAAAACCGCCGGTACCCCTACCGTTTTTAAGTGTCTTGAACAGTAGTTATGAGGTTATAAGTCTTGTAACTGATATTTTGGCTAGGAGAATGGCAGTTTCAATTTTGTTTTGTTTTTTTTTTGGATTGACATTATATCGGGGTGATATTTTGGCCAAGAGTAAAACCTCCATGGGATGGCGGTTTCACTTAAGTCAAGCGATCAACGAGTTTTGTCCACTTCGACGTGTCATCCGATCTTCATGCTTTGAGAGTTGGCGTGAAACGCAAACCCTCCCGTATACCCTCCCCTGAATCCCCTTACTCTAGGTCTGAGTCTTGTGGTCCTAGGCGGAAGAAGCCTATGTTCTCGTTTCCTAGCCATTACTCCGTACACCTTTGATCATGGCTACGGGCTTCTCTCAAAGTAGTTGTATCTTTACGTGAACTATTTCCTCCTAGTGTGTAAGTTGGGTTTAGCTTTGTTGACAGATATAGGTTTTTCTAGCACTTTCACTTAGTATCCTTAAGCCGTAGTATCCTGTTTGTACTAAGCTCAGGTATGTACGTCTGTTTTAAGGAAAATTTGCGAGACCGCATCTTATAAAATCAGTTTTTTACGAGATCGCACTTTTTATGTTTAATTTTGCGAAACTGCACCTTTTAAGTCTATTTCTTTGCGAAACTGCACCTTTTCTCATTTTCATCCAATTTTGACCACTGTCCGGCATTGACCCGACCTTACTCTTCTCCTTCAATTTCCCTCCAATTTTTCCTCCTTTGACCCCTCCCCAAAAAATCCCTAAATTGTTAGGTCAAGTCTACGTCGTAGAGTGGTCAAAAGTGGTCGGAAATGAGAAAATGTGCAGTTTCGCAAAGAAATAAACTTAAAAGGTGCGGTTTCGCAAAATTAAACATAAAAGGTGCGGTGTCGCAAAAAGGTGGATTGGTTTTTCCATAACGAAGGGTGTGGGGTCTCAGATCGTCTCTCGACTCCGCACCAATTTCTTGTAAATTATTTTTGATTTTTAGTGATAATACAATCCACCTTTTAATTAAAGGGTTTTTTTTGTCAGACCACACCTATTAAAACATTTTTTTTTGTCAAACTACACCTAATAAAACATATTTTGTCAAACCACACCTAATAAAATCCATTTTTTTGTTAGGCCACACCTAAATACCTAATGTTGACTTCCAACCTTCATCCACCCATTGCCGCCTTTTACCCGCCCATTACCGGCCTTAACCACCTCATTGTCACCCTTATAGGCACCCCATTGCCTCCCCTAATCCACATCCTTAACACATGACCAATTTCCCCCAATTTTTAACACATTCTCTCCCCAAATTAAGTTTGAGGAATTGAAAAGGGAGGGGGAAAAACCAATTTTGGTGGATGTAGGGTGGCTATGGGTGGGTAAGGGGGCGGTTATGGGTGGGTATGGGTGGCTATGGCGGTGGGATGAGTGGTTAAGAGGCGAAAGTCGACATAGGTGTACTCTCACAAATAAAAAGACTTTATTAGGTGTGGTTTTACAAAATTTGTTATATTAGGTGTGGTCTGACAAAAAAAAAGTTTTATTAGGTGTGATATGACAAAAAACCCTTAATCTATGCTATACCTTTAATAGCCTAACTTTAACGCCCACGTGGCAGCGCATGGAGACGTTCTTACCAAAAAAAAAGCCACGTCATATGTGAGGTGTCGGCCAACCGTAGGTCTCTTCTCTCTCTTCCATATCACGTAAGATTTAATATCTGTGTGGGCCCAAAAATATCTATCAACCGTAATGGCTCTTCGTGCGCGTGTGTCATGAAAAAAACCAGAAGTCTCTTCTCCTTCCACTTCATTTCGTAACTTTTTTACTCCTTTTTAATGGCGATGTCGAAGGTGGCGGTTATAAAGTTGGAAGGCATTTTCTGTGCTGTCATATCTATACATAACTATTAATAGGCTAACATTAACGTCATACATTGCATTCTCTGAGAATTTTGAGGGGGTTGTTCGTGTGGAAAAGCCACGTGTCACTGCGAGATGCTTTCATAACAATGTTATCAATATGATGGAGATATCTATCTTTTGACTGCTCATCTAGACGTTATGAATCGTTCCAACTTCTTATACATAATTGTGTCTTTAAAGTTACATAATAAGTTCATCATTATTTGTCTTAATAAGGATATTAAATATGGTGTCTCTTGGCTCTTCATTTCCTATTGTGCCGGTTACAACTTAATTCGAATTAGTATATATAGGTAAAGCTTTTGTTTGGTTTTGGTGAGAAAATTAAACTATCATTTCCCATACACTGAGTTCATCAAAAAGAGAATTGAACGTAGGGGAGGATATATATATTTAGAGCGTATTTTTATGTATTTTTTATAGTAACACTTTTTATGTTTTATTATCAAAATATAATGGCAAATTACGAATTAATATTGTAATTATAAATAGTTATATTGTACATCAACTTTTGTATTTTTATTCAAGATATGATCATCTTGGTCATGTTAATTTTCGATATTGTGATTCACAATTTTATTTTCATTTTCGATATAGCTAACATGTTAGTACAAGTACTCTACATATAATTGAAAAGTATCCCGTGAATTCACGGGCCAAAATATAGTTAAATATTAATTCTAGTTTCCGAAAAAATGATAATTGAACTTACAATAATCAGTTATATTGATCAGTGATAGGGGAAAAAAATAAAGTGATGAGTCAACTAAAGTCAAGACCTTATATATAGGGCGGTGGAATACAATTTCTTTTGAAAAACCAACGGTAATAACTAACTCATTCCCATCAATCCTCTGTTTCTTCTTCTTCTACTCATCCTCCTCTGTATCTTCTTCAACACACCAGTCCACCACCAACAACAATTCAACACTATCATCAACATAAATGGATTCCGTAAATTTCAACTCTGTTAATAATTTCAATTTCATCACCCTCAACTTCAATATGAATATCATCAACAATCCCACCACCAACACCACTTCTTCTCCACCACCATCAGCCACCCCACCTTTCTCCTCAACCCTCTCACCACCACCATCATCAATCTCAACTCATCTTGCACCGCCGACTTCGATTCTGCAATGCGCCGAGGGTCATCCCATTTCTCTGCGTATGTTTTCTTGCTTTTTTTTTTCCTTGTTTCTTGAAATTTACTGATAATTTTAGTCATTATGTTTATTTCTTGCTTGCTTGCTTGCTTGCTGCTGCAGTTCCTGCGTTATGCGAAATTTATCAGGAGAAAGATGGCGGTGTCGAGTACGTTATGCGCACTCGCCTTGATGAATTCGACTCGTGGGAATCCTTCGCTGAGGGGATCCGATTTGCCGCATCCTCGTTCGATAACACTGCCTACACGACCACCGGAGCAAACCCTGATAACTGCTGGCCCGGGCATCATGCCAGATACTACCTCGGCACCGAAGGACATGCTGTTCTTGATTGGCGGAGGCTGAGTTGGGACCAAGCTCAGATGCTATTGAGGAGGGCAGAATTTCTGCGCAACCACAACTAATTTGCTGCTGCGCGCTACTCTCCACCTGTAACATGAATGTCATGGAATCTAATCTTACTGAATCTCTCTAAAGATTCCTGTGCTCTGCAGAATCTCTCCAAAGATTCCTGTTAATTGGCCCAATGGGTCAAATTTGGTTGTTTGTTCCATCTTAGGAGTTAGGATTAAGTCAGACTGTGAATTTGTGATTAATAATAGTTCAGATTCTTTGTAATACTAGTTCAAATTTACACAATCCATTGCAAATGTAGAGAAAATTCATGGAAAAGCAAACAATGGTCTAATTGGAAACAAATTTTAAGCTTTCATATAGTAACGTTACCTAATTATTACATGAACCTGAATTTCGAGAGAATTGACAGTCGAATTCCCGGGAACTATCTATCTACTAAAGATTATAATCAGAGTGCACGGGTGGCCTAGTTGAAACCGGGAACAGGCGTAGGCCAGCACTGTAAGATAAGCCAAAAAGGCTGAAAAGAATCAAAACTTTTCGCGGTTAGACCCATAGTTCTAGACTCGTCAGGAATCGTGAGAATGTCGTGCCTTTGATTTGTTTCCAAATCGAGTGACACGATGGTGTCGTACCTACAGCAATAGAGTGTAGCATCATTACTAGGATTAAAGCCAAACAAGTCCACATGTACAACAAAGTCTGGCAAAACAATCTTGTGCTTGAGCTCCCATTTACTAGTTGTACTACCACTACTGTTGAGGTAATCCCAAATCGTCACTGATACTCTGTCCTTTCGCGCCAATCTTAGTTTTTCTTGGCATACACACACTGTCACCTCCGGGATTTCATAGTAAAGTGAAGAAGCCGGTTCCAGAGGCGGCCAATCAATAAAATCACAATCAATACCCTTTTCAGCAGCTGTAGTAATGAGCGGGTTGATGCCAATCAAGCCGTTTTTGTTGTCATAGAAGAACATCGTACCATCATATATGATGCTACGACATGTAGGAAAATCAGCAAAAAAAGGCTTAGGTGATACTAACATCACCTCTTTCCACTTGCCATTGTAGGTCGAAAACACAAATGCCTCGATTCTTAATAGATTTTTGACACCAACAACATTAAGCAACACGACACTGTACCCATAATCGAGATGACAAGCAAGCCCTGCACAACATCTTCGGAAGGAACAAGGGGGCCGAGGGAGGGCAACCCACTGCATTGTCTGAGAATTGCAAATGTACATACAATATGGATGCTCCTGATCATCTTCTTCACACAGAATCAGGTCATTACATGTCGCGACAACTTTGAGAGGCGGTCCCTGGTAAGATGGCATCCTAGACTGCAGCACAGGAGGCAGAAATCGACTTGATGAGAAGCCAGAGTTTCCATTCTCGCCTTGTGGATACACTAATTGGCCTTTCGAAAAACCTACTAACCTTGGCCGAATGATAAGCCAACATGGACGACTTGAATTAGTATCAGCTTCATGTTTTCTTATGAATCTATCAATGAAGTTTGGAGAAGAAATCAGAGACAACCAACGTTTCGCAATAACCTTACACTTAGTTGCAGACTTACTGCAGGGTAGCCTGACCAATATTTCTCCTAACAATTCTTCCGGGAAGCTATCAAACGCATTATTTCCGGTATCATCCATCCTTACACTTGTTATATCAATTCTTCTTATGGAAATTTTACGAATCAAACTTTCTTGTTTGATTGTCTTATGTTATATTCTTAAAAACTTTCTCTGGCATTAATTTGTGTTGGAGTCCCAAGTCTAGTCTGAATCCGATTGCTATAATTTTTGGGGTGTCGATTTACCAAAACAAATAAAACCTTCCATCATACAATTTATTAGTAACTTCAGCATTACCATATCAAAAAGATATATTGATGATCGGAATTTCATTGTGCGTTACAGACTTACAGGTCTGGCATATATCAGAATTGGGTTTCGATCCTCAGACCTGTTTCGATGCAGCAAATAACACTGAACTAAGACTGTTGCCTGAAATATCAGATTTCGAGTTAAACCTGAATGTCAAAATTCGACAGCCAGATTTCGGGTTATTGATCAGCAATTCAGCAACACTAAAGTACATTACAGTATATAGGAGGTCAATGTTGCATATACACAACTACACAAGTAAAAGTATTAGAATTTAAGAAATTTTCATATATTTGTAAGGTCGGATTGTAAATGAAAATACTTTTTTCGGGAAAAGCGAAGCAAAAATTTCGTCTTTCCCTGGGACTTGGGGGCAGCCCCCAAGTCTCGAAGTAGATAAGCCGCCTCAAAGTGGAGCTCTGGAACGCCTTCCCTTCCATCTCTTGTTCTGAAAGCTTTCACTACATACATTCTTCCCATTCTCGTCTGCTGCTGTTTCCGGCCTGTTTGCACACGAAACCTCCCCTTCCGGAGTCTCTACTCGAGAAGAAGACGACTGATCATTGTGCTCCTCGGAAAACTGTACTACTGATGGTGGAAGGAGTACCTTGATAGAGGTCACCCAACCAGACGCGGAGTAACGTGCTTGTGCATCAGGGCACACCAGCTTACACAGGAAGGAACAGAAGCGATAATAAGGTTTAAAGTACTGAGAACTAATCAAGTCAGATCTACACACAACACATTTCTCACATCCTGAATTTCTGATCTCTTTCGCAACCCATGAGCTTGACCAGGGAAAAAACACAAACCCGGTATCATCAACTCTGTAAGGACATACCCCGGAAATATCTACTAATTCGTTGATTTTCCAGACATGGTCTATACTGTAGCCAAATTTGCCCGAAACCTCGTAAACTTGCAGCACCTTGTCATGGTGATTCTTGTGCTTTTGTTCTACTTCCAACCTGTTCATACTACTACCACCACACTGAACACAGAAGTATACCAGAACACTGTCTCTATTTCCTTTCTGTGTGTTAAATATCGCGCTGATCATATCGATTACCCGTTGTTCAACAATGTTTTTTCGTATCAGAGTGTTGATCATAGTAATCACCCATTCAGGAATTTCCTGAACTGCGTAAGCATCCATCCTTATAATAATGGTTAAGAAATTCAACATACATGATCTTGTCAAATAATGAATTTATATATACAAATTGTAATCCTAAAAATACTTGGTGAAGGATAACTTATTTAGTTTCAGGCAGTAATTAGGATTCTTACTACTTAAGACAGGAATCGATGTCAGAGAGCGTCTAGATCCCTACTTATTGTCCAACTCCTAGACTTCCTCAGTCAATTATCGCTTCCTGTTGGGCAAATTCTGATCCTCGCCAGAGAGATTCTAGATCGTCTAGTTCTTGCCCAACTTCTAGATTTCCTCATCCTGATGTCCCTCTTCCCCTTGCAGCTTCCTGTTACGCGATTCCTGACCCTTGCCCTCGCTGTTCACTCTACTAGCAGACTGATCCGGATCATTATATCTTACCCAGACAGCACAACTGCTATTTTTAGTCATCTCCCTGGTCATTGTCTGCTTGTCTTCTTGATGATTCGGACGAAAGGAGCAAAGACAGACCCTGAAACGTCTAATGACTTAATGATGCCACGGTAATAACATGAACCTGCAGTGCCACCTACCCATGTTCTACTCCAGTCTGTCAAACTGGCTGATGCTTTTACAGCCATCACATTCAGCACAGAGATAGCCGCGATGGCTTACAACCTTTGCTGAGTCTGTACTCTAAGAGCATAAAGACAGACTTCAATCTTAAAAATCTGCAAAGGATCAGAATTCCAGAAGTGTAAACAGCTGAGGATGCAGCATCAGCGGCGTGAGTGCGTGATTAGAAATTGTCTACAATTCCACACACTTGTGATTCAAATTTAAGAACTACCAAAAACATAGCTCGAATTTTCACACGATCAGAACACAGATTAATGAACATCTTCTAAAAAAGGAAACTTCCAAATTCAGATAAGGATCTTATAATGACAGTGTAAGGACAACTAGCTCATAAATTCAGCAACAATCCTAATTTTTATAGGAAACATTCCCATAAACACACCTACAGGCACGGAAATTCTGAAAAGTTTAAGGTAAAGTACAGCAAGAACAAACGCAAAGTTCAACTCTTGAGACAACAAATCTCATAAGTTGAAGCTCATATAAATACGTCTGAGCTAACAATGCTCCTAAATCCTACACAAGTACTACTTAATCTTCTACAAGGTCTTTTAATTGGATCATGTTTGGATTATGTCTCCTTGTCTGCTCATATAAATACTAGAAGTTCTCAAATCTTGTCCCACATTCTCCAGATTCTCCACATTATCGTCTGTTTCGATTTTGTAAGCGAATTTTAACATGGATACCCCAATGAATATCATGGTGTTGCTATACATCATGATGATGAATGTAGAACAAACTACATTGCCATCAATTCAACAAACCGCGTCATCATCAGGTCCTTCCGCAATGCAGGATCAACAAGCTCCTTCGATAACCCGAGAAGATCTGGAGCAGCACACTGTTCATGAACATGGCCAGAGCTCAAACCAACACAGAAAAGACATTGTTGACGACACCTCAAAACAACAGATAAGCAACATTATTCCAATTGGGTATAAATTCGAGCCAACAGATCCAGAATTAATCTTCCATTACCTCCAGAAAAAAGTGTTACAGGAACCTATTTTAAACAAGGTTTTCCAGAACATCACAGCCACAGAGTTCTTCGCGAAACATCCCAAAGAACTAGGTGAGTCTCCACTCCAACCATGCTATGTTTCGTATCATTGTGTCCAAAATTGTAAACATCGATACTTTATTTAGTACATCGAATACCAAAATTAATGTTTTTCCTTTTTTTTTGGGCAGTACCGAACTTGTACGAAGAACGAATATGGTACTACTTCATACGACAAGATGATGACAAGATGACTCAAATACGGTCCAACAACGGAGCAACATACTGGAAGTTAGAAATTAAAGATATTACGAGGATTGAAAACCCAAAAAACAAACAAGAAATCGGGTACAAAACCACGTATAGGTGTTATAGCAGGGATGCAGATGGTAAGGAAAAGAAAACACATTGGAGGATGGAAGAATTTAGGTTTGATAAAAAGGTACAGACTGAATGGATACTGGCAAGGCTGATCAAAGGGAGGGTTTACTGAACAAACGCTCACAAGCTAATTTTGACGAAGATCGATATACGCATCGGTCGAAGGCACGGGGAGAAGCAATGAGATGTTCTACTAAATCTCTCGTCCGGTCTTTGTTTTTTGCAGCTCTATATATGTGTCCGATATTCAAGATAATAATAATAATAATATTGCTAAAAAGGAAACCTTCAAGATATCCAAGAGGTTCTTTTTTTTTTTTTTTTTTGGAACCTTCAACAAGAAATTAATCTGGTATCTCGTCAATCAATTCCTACATATATTGGTAGAAAAAAATGATGCAGTAACTTTGATTCTCATCAGTAAATACTCACAGTTTAAGAGCAGTAAAGAAAAATTTCCATAACACACTTGTAAGTTACGGTGTACTCCTAAAGATCGAGTACTACTGTACTAGTAAAGAAAAACTCGGAAAGACGCTGAAGTAGATAACAAAAAAAGGTGCACGGTAGTAGCGGAATCCATCCCCAAGATGAGAGGTCATACGTTCGATTTCTAACCCCTATCCTTTCCTTACCTTAAAAAAAGGAGCTCATGTATCATATCGACATCTCGTTCCTATCAGCAAATTATGCAATGCAAACCGAAAAAGCTTAAAACAGATGAATTGCCATTTGGATTTCCTTCATTCCCATAGGAAATCCAAATAACTGTTACTTCCACAACAACATTGGTCCAGCATTCTATCATCTAATTGACAAATCTCCTGTTCAAGAGTTCTGACCTTCTAAATATCAAATTACCACTCAAAATAACCACAATAAGTCAATAACAAAGACCATGATCTCATAAAACTATCAGCTTCATTAAACCACACTCCACAAAACAAGCTGCAACCCACTTGCGAAAATTGCAGTCTCGACCACAATCCATCACAACCAAGCCACATTATACAGAGTAACAGACTCCATCACCAACTCACTTGCCTAAATGCACTCTTGACCTCAAATCCAATACGACAAAGCCACATTATCCCGAATCAACATGATTCAAGAATCCACTTATGAAAATCCCCCCCCCCCTATGTTCAACACGAATCAACAGAAACCCACTTCCATATATGCCTCTTAACCATAACCACCTCGCTTGCAAGAACACCTTCATAAATCTCCGAATACTCATTCTCCTTCTTAGTAACAATCCTTTCGTTAGGCAACCCTTCCACAAAAGCGTCAACAGTATGGATAACATAACAACACGACAAACCTGGGTATACAGACGAGTCCTTCTGCTCCACTCTCCTCTTACAAGATTCAAGCACAACCCTAACAATATCATCAAAGTTGATATCTTTTCTACCCTCGTTAACTTTATGAATAACTGACTCCAGTTGACCTTTGATCCCCCTCTTAGCAGCAGCCTCTATATCTTCCCCAACCATCATTATTTCAGATAATGGTCTGCCTGTTTTAATCCTAGCCCCATCAGAGAATTCTTGACATGATTCTACCAATATTTTGGTATTATTATGTCCCTTAATTCGGACGTACACTACCTGCGATAAAAGAATGGGAGGGCTTGCCTCAGTGAGGGAGACATCGCCATGAGCAAGCTCAAGCCAGAGGTCACGAATGTTATTAGTATCGGGTATTCTGCCCCATTTGGAGAGTGAGTCAGCGGGTAATCTGGATTGTAGCCAAACTGAGAGAGATCGAGGATTTGGGAAAGAGGTGAGATTAGGATTTGCAGGGTTTTGAAACATGGTAGTGGTGGTGGAGGATTTGGCCTTATGGGGAGATAGTAACAATTCAAAGGAATTAATTTTGATGAAGAGATGATGAAAGATAAGAACTCGAGAAATGTATAGAAAGAATTAGACTTGTTCAAGTTTGAAAAAGAATCCATTATAATTTCCTGACTCTCATCCCTGTACAAAATCTAGCCCATGTGAATCTACCCAACAGCTACTTGCAGAATCACTGACATATTTCCTCTACCAAGAACAACATTGCAAAGATACAGACTTTATGACTTCCTCACAAACACAGAGCAATTATACGGTTTATTACCAACGAAAACAACCAAACAGACACACAAAATAGCACTATCATCATCAATGTCACTACAGTAATGCTTCATACCTCAAATGTCGACATAACGAAGATATAGTCCCACAGAATCAGCTGCAAACCACTCACAAACTTCAACTCTTCACCACAAGAGCAACCCACACTCGAAAAATGCCATTCTCGATCTCATAAATTTACCAATAACCACTACCAAGCCACATTACACATAAGCAGCACCACACTTGACCTCAAGTTTCACCCAAACAAACCACATTACACAAAATCACCAGCAACTCACACTCAAAAAAATGTCATTCTCCACCTCACAAATTAACCAATAACCACTACCTAGCCACATAACATAGAATCAGCAGCAAGCTATGGAAAATGCCACACTTGACCTCAAGTTTCACCCCCCAACCAAGCCAAATCACACAGAATCATCAGCAGTCCACATCCGAAAAATATCATTCTTGACCTTCCAAATTCACCACTACGTAATACAGAATCAGCAGCAAAAACCACTCTTGAAAAATGCCACACTTGACCTCAAGTTTCACCCAAACCAAGCCACGTTACACAGAATCCTCAGCAATCCTCTTTCTTAAAATGCCACACTTGACCTCAATTTTCACCCAAACCATGAAACCAAGCCACAATACAAAGAATCACCACCAACCCACTTTCGAAAAATGCCAATTTTGACCTCAAGTTTCACCCAAACTAAGCCACATTACACAGAATCCTCAGCAACCCTCTTTCGAAAAATGCCACATTTAACCTCAATTTCCACCCAAACCAACCCACATTACACAGAACCATCATCAACCCACTTCCAAAAATGTCTCTTAACCAAAACCGCCTCGCTCACAACCCCACCTTGACCAACCCCAGCATACTCATCCCCCTCCTCAGTAACAAACTCACCCTCAGGCAACCCATCAACAAAAACATCCACAGTATGAAACACATAAGAACCCGGCATACCCGGGTACGCAGACGAATCTCTCATCTCAACCCTCCTCACATAAGACCCATTCACAACCCTAACAATCTCATCAAAGTTTACATCTTTTCTACCAACACATAAAACTGACCCTAATTCCTCCTTAATCCCCCTCTTAACAGCAGATTCTACATCTTCCTGAAACTTCATTTTCTCAGATAATGGTCTCCCCCTACTAATCAAACACCCATCTGATAATTCTATGCATGATTCTACCAACAATTTGTTACTATTATTATTATTATTATGATGATGTCCCTTAATTCGGGCGCAAACTACCTGAAGTTGACGAATTGGAGGGTAAGTGTCGGTGAGCGTTGTTTCGCCGGCTTCAAGCTCAAGCCACAGGTTATGGATGTTCTTTGTCCCCGGTATAGTGCCCCATGAGGAGAGAGAATTAGTGGGTAATCTTGGTTTTAGCCAATCTGAGAGAGATTCAGGGGTTGGAAATGAGATATTGCTGGGGTTTTGTGACATGGTTGCGGTGGTGGTGGTGGTGGCGGAGACGGTGGCGGAAGTGGTGATGTTTTTAGTAAGTTTGTGTTTCTTGGCTTTTTGTTCGGCCGGTTATTTTTTAATCGTGTTCAATACGCACATTACACTCGACTCAGACCCCGTGTAATTGGACTGCATTTTTTTATTTGATTTTATTTTATTTGAATTGAACTTATTTGATTTTATTTTATTTGAATAAACTTGATTTGATTCAATCTGAATTAAATTAATTGATAAATTAACTGCGATTAGACGAATTCATAACTAGAAATAGCGTAGATTCATTGATTGTTATTTGGATAATTCTGATTTGATTTGATTTAGAAAACACTGTTGAATAAGTTGAATCGCACAGGGTCTTAATAGTTTCACACTTTGTTGAATGCGAGCATGTATAGACTAGACTACTATCTACGTTTGCCTATAAAAATTAAATAAATCGTGAGTTTTAGGGTCTACTTGATATAAAGGAGTACAATATAGGGGTATGCCTTACTTGCATTTTCAATAAACAAAATAATAAACTAAAACTATTTTGGTCTTTACATGTACAAATAAGGAAATATTTTAAGTTCAAAGATAAACACCCTAAAATAAAAAAGTAGGAAATTTATAAACAAACGGAGGGAGTATAGACGTATAATCACTCGTATAGGGAATGGGAGACGGAAATGGGATAGAGGGTCGAAACTAGGGATGACAATGGACCCAGGACCCGACCCAGATCTTGTGATAAATATGCGGGTTGGATATGGGTCCTTGATTTGAGATCCAGACCCGACCCGACTCATGGACCCGCGGACCCGGCCAAAAAAATAGAAAAACTAAAACTAAAACCTAATTTCTCACAATGCCAGCCTTCCCCTTCCATTTTCAGTTCTCAATCTTCTCATGAGTCACACCCAATACTTCTCCGCGGCCTCAAAACCCTTCGCCGGCGCCTCAAAATCCTTTGATGCCGCCTCAAAATATCATCATCGCCGCCGCCGTTATCGTTCTCCCTTGGTCTTCTGAAGTTATGATGGATGAGGAATGTCCACCATAGTGATGATCACAAATCACATCAACACATTAACGATTGTAAATCACATCGAGACGGAAATATCATAAGTTGCGCAAGTTTTACACATGACAAACTTGATTTTATAAAAGACCCGTCTTGGACCCAGACTCGGTCCAGACCCGCTGGATCTTGGTGGGTCTGGGTTTGGATCCGTAAATTTTGGACCCGATGGGTCCGGGTCGGATCTGTGTCTGCTTGTAAAGACATGAATTCGGATCTGGATCCTATAGAACCCGACCAAGACCCGGCCCATTGCCACCCCTAGTCGAAACTCGGATGCATGTCCAAGAATCGTATTACGATTGATCATTTTGGAGTAAACACCTTGTGGACCAAACAAAAGAATTTGGTTACCCTTAGTTGGATTTGGGTTGAATGGTTCAAGGCCCATTTATATTCTAGCACTACGTTGAGGGCCGAAACTTTGCATACGGTGGGATAGTGAACAGTGCATCCCATAGTGGCGAAAACGTAAATGCATAGTGTATTTTAGGCTCTTGTGTCATTTCATTTTTCATAATTCATATGGTATTATACACAATTCTTGATGTATATTTGTACAAAATTAGAGCTGGCAAAAGCTGACACGATACGACCCGAACACAAAATAGCGGGTTAGTATTGAGAGTTTCCAACACGTATAACAAGATTAAATAAATGGGTTGTGTTAGTGTTGAAAATTTCGAACACGAAATAAACACGAATTACCCATTAATATATATGAGGTAGGCTAATCTTGTCAACTCGTGTAAAACCTTCTTAATTTTTTAAATCGTACCAAACTCAAATCTCAACCCAAATTGCAAAACTATCGAAATTACTCATTTTAACCTACGTTTTTTCTTTTTCTTTAATAAAGTAAATTTCCTAACTTTTCTTTTAGGCAGGTTAGACGGGTTGTTAACGTCTTACACTTCAAAAGTGGATATTTGAATTAGTCACTTCAAAAGGTTTTAATAACCTTAATCTAGGCTTAAAATTAGACTTCCTTACATTGGATTATTGAGGGTTTCTATTATTCAATCAGCTAGTGTTCCAAATTAATTAATTAAATTAAGCTACTTGATCTTTGAAAGGAAATACTCCTACGTGACTACTAGGAGAGTAGGATCGGAGTAGTATATCATATTATTGTTTGATTTTAGTTATATATAGTTGTGTACTTTTCGTGCAATGACATCCCAACGTACCATGGATATGTTCGTTAAGCCATCATACATAGTTACATACTATGACGAGTATGCGATAGGGTCATAGGGCTGCTTTGCACTTTTTTTTAGGACAAGTAGCACCTCGTCTAATCATATATTTCCATTTTTTTTGTAGAGCTAATTCTTCCAAAGAACAATGTTCAAATCATAAGTTTAACTTTTACTTAATATGTCACCATTCTTTAAATAAAGGGCACCTTCAAGCGTAAAGTTTCACATGTTTATTCTGTGCTAGCCAGCGATGACACTAATTTTAGGATGTAACCTTCTTTCGATTATGGAGTGATTTCTTTCATATATCGCCATTTATTGTTATTTGATATATACACTATGTAGATGTCTTTCCTAGCTTAGGTAGCGCAGTCTTTACGCCTCGTTATATTAGAAGAGTGATGTCAAGTACAGGAGGGGGAAGGTTGGACGTCTATTAGCTAGCTAGTTGTTATAACTTTTATCTAGAGTTACAACAGAGTTTGGAGGATGCTTCAGTCACCCAATGCATTTGATGCCTCACCAGTTACCACTATTGGACTGTTAATTATATGCGTTATTCCTTTGTTCTCAACCAATTGAAATGTATACGTATGTACCTTCCAAACATTACTATCACACGAACTGAATTGCTCAACAACCTCAAGTTTGGTCAATCAAGTACGTTTATTACATAGATGTTGGAACAACTTCCAATTAACAAATTAAACACCACGCACTTTGTTGTGTCAACATTATTGTATATAAGTATAAAACAATAATTTGTGTATACGTCATACAATATGCCTAATTCACTACTTACGGAGTTGTTCTTTTTTCTCAATTCAGTAGTTTTAGATAAAAGGAAAATTATATCGACCGCAAAAGGATAAGCCCCATGTAGGACACCCTCCTAAATAAGGTTCATATATCAACTGATTATCTTTCCATTGTCTTTAAATTCCAAGGTAATTAAAGGGTATGTGATCCTTAACGTTGAATTGAAATATTCTATTACCTATAGTACCTAGTCAAGTTGACAGCTCAAAGATGCAGCTTATATAATCCAGATGAAGTTGTAACTTGTAACCAAAAAAAAAAAAAAAAATTCCAGATGAAGTGTAGTCCGTCAAAAAAAAAGAAGTATAGTAAATAGTAATTAGGTTAATTAGTACGTAGAGTATATAGTGGAGCAAATCAAATTGTATAATTAATATAGACATGACTTGATTGGTTTTGACCGGGTCTAATTCGATACCAAGCGGCAAACTCTTATGAATCTTGTCCATTCTAAGATGTACGAAGCCAAAGTTGACGCCGAGAACTTGTAACTACTACTTCAATTCAATTTAACTTCACCCCTTTTTAATTATCAAATCACACCAGTTGATCGGATAATTTAAACTTCAATTTTAATTGTTTTTCTTTTTCTTTTAGAGAATAAGTAACTGAAATGTGAGAATGACATTCTCTGACCTAAATCTATTTAGACATTTGTTATGAGAGGCAGCCTTTGTACAAAAGCTAATTTGCAATTCAAATGGGATTTAACAAGTTCTACATTATTGCATCATTTGTTTGACACTTTTTCATGTGAATCAATTGTATTATTGTTGTCGATATTTTTATTTAATTTTGTGAAGTAAGAGTTTGTTTAATAATTGTATAAATACAATACAAATTGTGCCTATAATCTATACCAACTACCAACAAAATAAAATTGTTGAACTGGAAGTTAATTTTAATATAGATGAAAAATCTTGAAGGAGCTCCTTGACTTCAAAAATAATGTCGCAAACGTTACATCAAATTAAAGATTACAGTATTGCACGCCCCACATCAAATGATAATTTTTTGTTCCATTCTATGATTATTAAAGTACTTTCCTCCAAAATGATCGATATATTATAATAAAAACACTGGAGTTTAAAAGTAAGATCTTCAAAATATAAGTGACTTTTTCTTAGGCTTAGTTTGTGTCTGAAATAATGGACTTTTTCTATATTGAATGTAACCTTGCAAGTAAAGGGTAATCAATAATGCTCAATAGTTCAATTTGGTATGGCACGGAGGAGTACCAACTACCACAAATGCACGAGTATGAGTTCTATGGTGCTTGACAAGTACCGCAAAAGGATCAAAATGGAGTACTAGTGTCTCTAATTTTGTTACTTCATTTGTATGCTAAATTGTGAATTTAAGATTGCCAAATGTTTATGATACGATATCTCAATAATAAATTAAAGTCTATTATGATGCGATACCAAGCATCAGTTCGATGACCCTGAATAGTGAACACACTTGAATATATGCTGTTATATATTTTAGGATGTAACTTGAGAAATGAGAATACCATACCATGTCAATGTCCTAAATATTGACTGGGTCTTATTGTAAGAAATGTTCTAATCTTACATTAATCAAATTGGTCAAACTTCTTATATCCTTAATTCCACATATATGAATGCTAATGGCTGAAGATCGATTTTGCCAAATTAAAGAAGATATTACAGAGTAATAATGACAGAACAATTGTACATACGTAGTATAGTCTTATTTTCATGTAGTAATTTCCCTCTTGACAAAATCATCATCCAACGCAAAATAGGCTCTTTTTTTTAATTAATTTAAAATCAGAATATGAAGCATGATAACACCACTCACTCACACAACAAATTATTTTGATGGAACATTATTTGTTTTACCAGAAATTTTTATTCCCAAGACAATTATTTTAAGAGATGGAACAAGACATACATATCTTCCTCCAGTAGTAGTAGTCCAGTACTACATAAACTCTATTATTTCATTATGAGATTATAAAACTACACAAACATGACATAAATAATATAAATACAAATCCATGACAAGCCAACAATAGTTAAAACAACTCCAAAAAGTCCAACCCAAGTCTCCTACTATTTCTTATTCTCTTGTTTGTTGGCCTATCCATTCTTATTCCTAAACCACCATTTTCTTAACACCTTCCAAACTACCACCAACAATTTCAAGAGAAAATATACATAGCTTCATATGTACTTCTTCATATATATTGCCATAATTAAAGGTAAAGGAAGCATCAAAATTCAACATACCACCCCCCCCCCTTTACTTCTATCCTCATCTCACTCCCAAAAAATACCGAAATTCACGAGTGGTATTATTCGTCGCCCATCTGATCCATCATCCATACCCCTAAGTCACTTTACCAAATTAAACACCCTATGCTACTATTTGCTACAACTCCAAATTCAAGGGAGTAGTACATAACTACATACAAGTCCTAGACACTCCTAGTTAAGGTCGGGTCGACATCTCGTATTTAAGAGTTTTGGTGTGTTGATTATATCAATCAATTCTTCAACTTCACACTACATTGTTGGATTATATCATATATATACTAGTACTACTAGTATATATATACAAGAAATTATTCCAAATGGTTATAGAAGAAGACCCAATAGTATCAATGGGAAAAGCATGGAAAATCACAAGAAAATCAATCCATACATTCTTACAAAACTACCAACACTTCACCACCATAGCTGCATTCATAGCTCTACCCTTCTCAATCACGTTACTTATCTCACAAGCTCTTGTACCTCGATCCTTCACCCTCCTCCCCACCGTCTACAGCCGCCTTAACACCATCTTCAACCTCGCCGGATTCCCAAATTCCTCAGCTTTTTTCTCTCTTTTAACACTCAAACTCTCTCAAACAATCTCCACCTCTGTTCTAACCCTCCCTTTTACCATCTCCTTCCTCCTTCTCGCGAAAGCTTCAATCATACACCATTTAATCGCTCACAAAAACTCGAAATCTCAATCTTTTTTCTCTCTTTACCACCCTCTGCTTATAACCCACCTTTGCAACGCGTTTGTCATATTCGCGGCCAATGCTACTTGTTTCGCAACCTTCTTCCTCACATTCAACTTCTTCGAAGACATGCAGCTTAATTCGGAGTACTGGGTTCTGTTTTTGACAGCAGCTGGTGCGGTTTTCTACTCAGTTGTGCTCGCAAATGCGATAGTTGTATGCAACCTGGCGTTGATATGTTCCGGAGCAGAAACTTGTAAAAGAAGTTTTGGGTTTACGGCAATTCTGAGAGCCTGTGTCATAATCAAGGGTAAAACTACGACCGCCCTCGCGCTAGCCGTGCCTATAAACCTCGGGTTGGCCGCGGTAGAGGCTTTGTTTCACTATAGAATTGTAAGACCAAATGATCATGTTGGTGCACAGCTTTGGTTGGTCGCGGTAGAAGGCGTGTTCATTGCGTATCTTTACTCGATTTTGGTCGTTCTTGAGGTTGTTATGACTTGCTTCTTCTACAAGACTTGTATTATTACTGGTGATCAAAGTGTTGTTGTTGTTGTTGAAGATGAATTAGAGATCGAGGAGTTGGGTTACTATAAGAATGTGGATGTCGAGAAGTTGAAGGCTTTGGAAGACTTTGTCTAGGAAAACTGTAAAAAAAAAGTTACTGTTGTTGGTGAAGGTTAGATTTTACATTTTTTTTGTTTTTTACTTTTACTTTGGTCAATGATTTTTCCAGTTCGAATGGCATTGTTGTGTACAGAGAGGTTAAAGAAAAAGAAACAAAAAAACATGATAGGATTACAATTTACAAAGGAAAAGTATTGAGTACGATACTAAAGAGATAATAATGATATTATATGAGCATTAATTGATGAATTTGTCAATTATGGGTTCTATATATATTCATAAGTTAGTAGCAATTTGGATTTCTTCGGTGATGAATTTAGTCCTGAGTCAATTTAATTCGGGTCATTTTTCCCTAGTACTTTTTTTTTTTCGAATGTATATTAATTGACGCATTCTTTATACTTTCTTTTGGAATGTATATTTAGAAGCTGAATTCGATCGCCCCTACCTTCCTTTGTTGATTCAAGTTCAACTCTATAGTTGTAGACTTGCAATTCAATGCGAAAAATATAATCTAGTAGAATTCAATGTACATGTCGTATGATATACTATTTCGATTTAAAACTCATGACAAGTTGTCGATGGCTTTATTATATTCCGTCAACTATGTGTAGAGTTGAAGTTTTGAAGTCCAATTGTTTCCCATCATTCCACCATCATGCTACGGATGTGTACCTAAAATTTGGGGTGTATAAGATAAAGTTGTCTCCTGTATTTTTCTAGGTGTGAGACCACTTATGTGCATGCTCAATCAATAATTTTTTTATTTTATTTGTTTTGACAATGCAATAAAAAAGTTTAAGAAAAGTAAAAGAGTAACAATTGGGTTTTCTTTAGCTTGAAGGTGTCGTACAAAATGAGGATTCCATGCATAACGGTGTTTGACTTTAATTTGCTTCAATTCCAATTTTTCATATTAGTCTCTTTTTTATGATTAAGTTGCTTTTATCATGCAAATCTTATTCACTAAGTGAGGTTCGATCTACCTAATTAATTGAGTAGATGGGTCATCTAACTAAGATTTAAGAATGAAAGAGGTATGTGGAGGGGAAATCTTACCAACAGAAGTGATGTTTCATCTTGAGTTTCCTTGGCTTATTATAATGTTAGGACAAATTACAAGATTATAATGGAGGGTCTAATATCTTAGTTACGAGTCAATTATATATACTACCTCCATTAATCGTTTACCTTTAATACGCTAGACAACTGATTGTGATTTGTGAGTGGTTAGACTAAAGAGACTTTTCATACTAGTCGTCATATCTCTTTTGAAATGGAGGAAACACTATACACATCTTCGAATGCAGTTTTGGGGCTCATTGTCTATGTTGGTAGCCAAATAAGCTTATGTTACACTTTTGTAAAAGTAGACAGTATATGCATCATTTTCAAACCTAATAATTCGACCTATTTTAAGGCTTGCTATTTTAGTTGATGTTAACTAAAAGAACTAAGTGACTGAGATTAATAGACTTCTCTGAAGCACCCTGTTGCCCAAAGAAATAGATGCTTAGCTTATAAAGTTAAAAACTACTTTAAGTTGGAAGAAGTGTAATGTTTTAGACTTGTAGTCATTTTAGGCAAAATAATGATGAAGAACATCTAGGCTATGTATGTTCTCCCATGGTAAAGAAGTATTTAATTAGTAATTACCCATGTGCTATAATTAAGTAGGGGCTTTGCAATATGAGAAATATATACACTATTTAAGTATAGGGGCTCTAGAGTTATCACTATATACTTGAAGAAACAATCTTTATACTCCCTCTCATATTTTTAACATTTGTGGAGTATGTGATGGAACTCTAACTAAACGTTGATTGTCCAAAGTAGAGACGTGTATGAGTAAGAGCTCCATATTGTTCGAGGTGGGAAGTATATGTTATTGCTTTTGGTAAAATGTCTTTGTTCTTTTTTTTTTTTTTGAAATAATCGGAAATTTATTAACATTGTCGGCAAACGGCACTTACATAAAGAATTATAATGATGCAAATATTATCAAATAAATCTAGTTGACACAATTCTTCCTAATTAACAAAATTGAAATGTCATTATTTGAAACTCTGTACATTCTTTTTACTCATCTGTTATAGCCTTATAGATGAGTAACTATACTACAACAATACACCGCTGCGTTTTTCTTTTATACATCCGTTTTTTAATTGGACATGATAACACAACTAGAACTCGGTCGGCCCAAATTTGCTAAAACAAAATGAAACTCGAGACTAGCACAACGCGGAAAAAAAATAAAAAATCAACCCACTTTTTGATACGATTTCATCGTAATATCATATTTGAACTAATTGGTACTTGGTAGAGCAATTATTTAATCGTATCAAATACAATCCCGAAGTAACCGCAAATTTAACATGAACACGACTCGTTAACTTAAATTGGTAGCTCTACCGTGCATACTACCCGTCTACCCCCACAACCTCACATGAGAATTTCAGGTGTCGTGAAGCACATTTCAAAATTTCGGACTATTTGCTCGTTGTCGGGAAATGATGATACATTTTCATGGAACAAAAGGATAACCTCGTACTTCCGAATTGGGGATATCAGCTCTGCACAGAAGGTGTTCGACGAAATGTCTCAGAGAAATGTGGTGACTTGGAACTGTATGATTTCTGGGTTTGTTAGGAATCATATGATGTATGAAGCTTGCAAAATGTTTGAGGTTATGCCCACAAAGAATTTAGTTTCTTGGACTGCAATGTTAAGTGGGTATATTGGGTGTGGTAGATTGGAAGACGGGCGAAACTTGTTTGATAAGATACCTAATGAAATGAAATCCCATGTTTGTTGGGATATAATGTTGAATGGGTACATAAAATTTGGGAGAATTGTTGAGGCTAGAGATTTGTTTGATTCGTGTAATAATCGAAATGTCGGTCTTTGTAATAGAATGTTGAGTGGTTATGTTCAAATGGGATGTGTTGATGAGACCTGTGAGCTGTTTTCAGGCATGCCTGAGCGTGATTTGGCATCGTGGACTAGTATGATAACTTGCTATGCTAGAGCCGGGATGCTGAACGAAGCGAGAAGTATGTTTGACAGTGTTCCTTTTAAGAAGGATGCAACAGCTTGGACTGCTATGATCCGAAGTTATATGCAAAATGGCATGGCAGATGAGGCTTTACAGTTATTTGCTGCAATGCCAAATCGCGATTCTGTTGCCTGGAACTGCATGATTACCGGGCTTGTTCAGAATGGTAGATTTCCTGAGGCCTTAGAATTGTATGGAAGGATGCCGAAAAAGAATATCATATCATCAAATTCGATACTTCATGGATTTGTTCAAGGAGGAGATATGATCAATGCTCGAAATTTCTTTGAAAATGTTATGACCAATAAAGATGTTGCTTCATGGAATACACTGATTTTAGGGCATCAAACAGAGGAAGCTCTGCTGTTATTTTCGCGAATGCTGAGACAGGGATTTAGGCCTGATCAAACAACTTACACAACAGTTGCATCTATATGTGGTTCACTTGCTCTACATTCTTGGGGTAAATCTGTTCATCTGCACACAATCAAGACAGGTTTCGAGTATGATACATTGGTTTCGAGTGCACTTATTGCTATGTACTCTAAATGTGGCCTGATTGATGATGCACAGACGTTGTTTGACAGCACAGAAAAGCGAGATACTGTGTCTTGGAATACCATTATAATGGCACACGCATACCATGGATCCGCAGATAGGGCTATCAAATTTTACTCTTCTATGATTCAGTCTGGGCATAAACCTAATCAAGCAACATTTTTATCCTTATTGACTGCTTGTGCTCACAGGGGTCTGGTCGAGGAGGGTAAAAAATATTTCAAGTCCATGCAAACTGACTGGAATGTCGCTCCACAGGCCGAGCATTATGCTTGTATGGTTGATCTTTTAGGGAGATCAGGCCTTTTATACAAGGCTTACGAGTTAGTTAAACAATTACCTACGGATTCTCCATCTTATGCTTGGGAAACCCTGTTAAATTATTGTAAATTACATGGTAATTCTGAACTAGGTGAATTGGCATCACAGCGAATTCTAAGTATCAGTCCTTCAAATCCAGAGATAAATGTGATGCTGTCAAACATATACGCGGCCAAGGGATTGTGGGATGAATCCGAAAACATTAGGACAGTGATGAAACAGCGCGATTTGAAGAAAGAAGTTGGGTGTAGTTGGGTAGAATTAGAGGGCTCAGTCTGTAAATTTATGTATAATGATAGATCACACCCACAGTCTGAAGAAATCTACAGAGACCTTGAGAATCTATCTGTCATTATCAAGAAAATTGGCTTAATGATTTGATTTGGCTTTGATTATCACACCATCTTTCTTCTACAAGATTAGGACAGCTTGTATTCTTCTGTATTGGCTAATAACAACATTACAAAGGCGATTTGTGGGTACCATTTGTGCTGTCTTACATGCGTAAACGGTACAAAAACTGTGATCTTGTTGACTTCAGTGTATTTCCTGCTACAGTCTCACTTTGACGAATAAAGAATGTCGAATTCGCCAATGAGCCTAATCATAATCGACAAGCTCGTATGTGTAAAATAATACACTAAAATGAGTATACGACATATTATGGGTGGGTGTTCATTTTAAAACCAATTGTGAATAAGAATTGTAGCGTACTTGACGAGACGTCTCGGAAAATGACAAAGCAGCTGATAGTTGAGTCATAGAACAATAAATGAGAGTGTGATTTCATACTACCAAAGCAACAGTAAGTTAATAATAAAGCTTCAGGCCGACAGTTTGTCGGCTAAGGAAGATTCTAAGCTACAACATTTGCATGGAATGAACAATTAATGATCAACTTCGAAACAGTACGACAAGATTTTGCTAATGATTGATAATCCAATAGCAAAGTGACAAGTGTGTTTCTTGCAAATCTTTTACTCCAAATAATTGAAAACTTTTCTTCAAAAGATGCGTAGGGCAAAGTTTTAGGCTTTCTAATTACTAATCATAAAGGCCACTAAAGCAAAAATTTAGGCTTTTTGGCTTGTATTATAGTCTTATTTTTTCTTGTTTTATTACGTAAAGTTGGCTTTGGATGCTCGGTTAAACCCATATACAATATGGACCTTTCCTTTGAAGAGAAATATCTTAATTACAAGAGTGTGGGCAGTTGCAGTCAACATTACTCCCTCCGTCCCCAATTCAAACTTCCTACCTCATTCGAATATATAAAAGGAACAAATGAAATAGGAAGTTTATTGTAGGACGGAGGGAATATAATTGAACGAGTAAGTTTTGAGTAAAACACTCGTATAACCCTAAGCGAGTACGTTATCAGCCATCGAAATGTGTTAATAAATGTGCCAAAAACGCTCCGGAACTAGGAAAATCACACATCAACGACTCCATGGCCGAAGTTAAGGCATTATAGGTCTGAAACTTTGTTATTGTTAATGATGGCTGTCATAGCAATCAAGCTAATTCGTAGCAGTCAAACATTTTACATTGGTATCACTTTTTATTTACAACTCACAAATTTACATAGCAATCAAGCTAATTAGCAATGTGTAGTGAAACTGTGTACATCGTGCCCTGGTCCTCCTTACGGCTTTAACCCAACTTGCTTAACCTGGTTCACTATTTCAGTCGCGCGTTCCGATTTTCTGAATGTGGACAAGAAGCAAAACAGAGCTGTTCTTGTACCTGAATTGTCCCGTGGATCCTGTCAGAAATTTTTTACAAGAATTGAAATACGTATTCTGTGCTCTGTGCATTACGAAAAACTCGATCATTTCTTGAACAATTTCTCTACAGATGTGTTATACATTCTGTGCAGAACGATAATAGGAGTTTGCTAACACAGTATCACTGGAACAATTTCCTTTTCCTGCAGCAAGGAGGTCTCACGGCAAGGAGTCATCATCTGCAGTGTACAGTCCTACAGATTACAGGTACAACTACTCACCATAAACATGCTTAACCGGGGAGAAAGGTTTGTACAGAGATGCAATCGGCAAGAAAACAGATGAAAGTCTCATCACGCCAGTCTAGTTGCAGCATTCCAAATAGGACTATTTCCCTTTGATACACACAAAAGCTGAAGAACATATCTTTCAACTGTCATCACTTGGCATGAAGGTTCAATCAACGTTGTCTTCGGTTTAAATCCTTTTAGATTGTCATCATTCGCAGATGTGTTTATGAAACAACCGACATCAGCCACAGATACTGTCAACAAAAAGTTTTTTTATTTAGAGACAGAAAGGTAAGGCAGAGCACCAGCAGATTTAGTCTGAACAGAAACACTATCAGTACCTTTGAAATTCTTCCGAGACAGAACTGGAATACTCCGTCGCAGTCTGAAATCAGTGTACAGTAGTGATTTAAAATTCAGTACCAGTTTAATGCAAGTCAAGTTTTTGTGAAAGAGCTGAAAAATGAAATGTGGAAGCGAAAGCAAAAATAAATGAACAAAATTAGAGCATCTCAACTGACTCTTTGGTATTCAGTTTGCCATCTAATTCATCTTGGATCTCAACTGGCAGTGGTGTGTCCTCTGCATCTTCTTCAGAGGAACATGTGATCATCTCTTGGTCGATACCATTCTTCTCTTTGCAAGGAGAGTTTCCGTTCTCCTCTAAATTCGTTTCTCCAGCAGTTGACCGGCTCTCCTGACTTGCATTCAAGTTCCCAGCAGAAATCGGACTGATCTTTTCAGCGTTGCTTTCAAATTTGTCACCCACTTCCTCAGTGACACTTCCCTGCGCTGATAATTCTGGAACTTCAAATACAGCTTCTGTGTCTCCAAAGAAATCAGCCACATCTGCTGAGTTTGAAGATTGCACAGGGATATTTTGGCCATGATGCACACCATGCGAGCTTTTCCTATAACTACCTCCTGCGGAATATGAGGTATTGAAAGACTGCCTGGAGCAGAATGTTTGAGAGAATGAAATATCTTCTGGTGAAAATTCACTGGAAGTCTTGTTTCCAGATGTACCAAAACAGCACTTAGATTTAGAGCTTGTCTTTGGTAGATCAGCTTGTCCATCGTTTCCAAATGGATCACTCCCTGGAGACCAGTGTCTGTTTTTCTCAGATGCCTGAATGAAGGAACCGGGATCTGTATCTCTATTGCTGAATGGAAAATGTTCCTCAAGCGGCCAATTATCTTCAACATGAAATTTCTTATTGACAGTAGACTGCGAAATATAAGCAGACTTTGCATGTCCTGAGTTTGATCTCTGAAATTTTCGATATCTATCATTTTCCGGTCCCCATCTCATTGCACCAGTCATTATGTCCTGCACTTCTTGTAAATTGTCTTTCGCATTTGAGTTAAATTGCCAGGGTATATCCTCACAGTATCTTCTTACGTGTGTTCCAGATGGCATCCGAGTGATATTCCGACCCCTCACTGAAATTAGAAAAATCAAAGCAAGCAATTGGACCAATGCCTTTCCATATTAACTACTAATATCTTTGAAGATATTAAATCCTCTACTTCCGAAACAGGATGAAACAAACTTGACCTTAGTTTTCTGAAAAAATCCTAGATCTAATATAGTGAAATTTTATTGCCAAGCACATAGCTCTCAGGGTGCCTCAGCTCATAAAATACCTGAATCCTCGCTGATAATATAATGATACAGAAACTACATTTCAAATGGGGGACTGAGCTCCAAATTTTAAAGAGGAGAGCTTGGTAAAGACAAACGAAAATTGAAAGTCTTTTAAACTTCAAGAGGGATCAAATTCGCAACAATTGGTAGGTGGAGTACACAACATCACAGACAATGCTATTAGTTTGTCACGATTCACGTGTTGAGCAATTATACGTACCTGCACTTGATGAGCATGACTCTTCACTGCTAAGACACCGCAGGAATGCAATCGGTTAAAGATGTACTTCGCGATTAACAGATAGGACAAATGACTTGCAGTTCTTAGTTCTCACCTCAGTGAGGTCAAATTATCCCTTCTATCATCCATTTCCACATAGGGGGAGAAGCGAGTAGCTTGTGGTTTGTAATCGTGCATAAATGACGAGTACCTACGAACAGATTTAGGGAAACAAGTTACATCTTTAGGCATATTCTCTAGAATTGAATACCAATATCTTAACATCTACAATCTATCTTTTTACTGTTTCCTTTCTTTCGTCTCACTAGATATTAACTTACTTAAATTCCTCCAGAGAACAAAAATGGCGATCTCCTTCGTCTGACAGGTGCATATAATGGACCAGTGCAAAATGAAAAAGGACAGAAGAGGCAGTAATTAATAATTGCTGGTCAAAGAAGCTCGATCGATTAAATGTACAGGCAGACAAGAAAGAGGTTAAGCACCTAAATCATTATATCTGCCCGTTATATTCTCTTTAGACCTGCACCAGTTGTCAAAGTGGTCTATTAGTTAAATTGCCACTTAGAAGAACTAAAGCAACAATAGTTCAGCTACAGATCTACCTTGACCATAACTGTGGCTCTTCTAAGCCAAAATCCGAAGAGATATCTGGCAAGATATTAGCATCACCATTCCTCCAGTTCAATCCACAACTCTCATTATCTATGTTGTTGTCCAAGAGAGAAGAACCAGCTGCCAGATAATCAAGGAAAAAACATAAGTTGTCATCTTAGAAAATTTGGCACACTGGGGAACTATACAAGGGTGACTCAAACAAATGAAGATAAGATGACTAAATTTTTTTTGACGACAACTAAGAGAGAACCTACTTTTTCATAGGGTTTTAGAAAGAGGCTAGCATTGAATCCAAAAACAAGCTCACTTATGAATTTGACAAAAATCCTACCCTTAATGTTGCATCATTATAATATTATGGTTGACAGTCAACATAGCAAAATTACACACTCAACTCACTCATAGTAAGTGCAGCGAACAATTATAGGAGTTTTGACTTTCTAACTTTGAAATCAACATCTTATTGTTATGATGACATCCAAACAAATGTGATGGAAACTGGAAAGTAGCCACATTTAATCTGTTTGATCAAGCCTCTTCCCTCCCAGCATGGCAAAGTATCTTAGAACAGATGCAGGAAATAGGAATTTTGAAATAACAGCAGCGAGTGTATTACATTTAGAAATGTATATGAATATACATTAAGACTTTCTCATTACACATACCATTCCAGAAATTAGTATCTCTGTCTTCATGAAGAGAATTCATCTCCGATCGTCTGGCACCAAGTTTCATCCCTCTTACAGGTGATAGCTCAGTCCCTGTATACCTGAATGGAGGGAACACATCTTCTGATATGGGAAATGGGTCTAAGTGATTGCCACGAGTTGGTTCTTCAGTGTCCTGCGTAAAGCATTCCTGTACTAAATGAATTAACAATCTGAGAACCAGTAATTTTCAAAAGCCATTTTCCGTTCAATAAACAGGCAAAACAGGCACCTATGCTGACTTTTTGGATACAATCACATTGATAAGCCGGAGCATCAGACGATAATCATGGCATTTTGATTGACAAACAAGAAAATACTAAAGGTTGTTATGCCTAAGTGCAAACTAATCCATCTCCTATGATCAACTAAAAGAACATAGCGTTCATTATTTTTATTTAATTTTGGTGTATCCTTTAAGACAGCAACATTGTATTGGTAGTTAGTCGCATGAAAGTGATCAAGTCGCATGACCCCTCTCTAGAGCTATGTTCCAAATATTTTCTATTTTCATTCTGGAATGGAACATGTTGATAAAATTTCCCCCTTCTCACAAATTACAACAAATAACAACGCGATCGGAAGACAATTAGAGATCTGAGATTCTGAGGTCCAATTTTCTTCCTATATTACCATCCTAAGTTCTAAATGCAAGTCACATCTATAATGTTAGAAAAGTTTGCTGATAGCCAACACATATGATATAATTAACTCTGGAACAGCGATATATAATTGGAAGAGAAGGTATCAAAGCTTAAGTCTTAGCTCAACTAACTTCCGCCCCAACATTATAAACTTCAGTCAAGAATTTAATGTTAGGACACAGAAGCAGCTACAAGCTTCTTCAGCAGGCCATGAACATTACCAATGTCCACTGTGAAGGAATTGTAATTTCTTATTTGGTCCCTATAGACAGCTAATGAAGTGACAAAAATGAACTTTCAAGAATCAGGGCTATTTACATTTAGATACATGCCACATCTCTTAACCAAATAACCCAGAATGTTCAAGAAGACAAAAGATATCGTGTGAGGGAAGTCACCATCTTGATTCAGCAATCAATTTACAGTTACTCAAAATACCTGTACTACGTGCATAGCAGGGTAATATGTGATTGCGCATGTTTGAGCACAATATTAACTGCATTGTAAATTTTAAGAAAGAATATGTATCTATTAATGTTCTTACCGCTTCTGTTTCAAGTTCATCAAGCATGGCATTCAAATTCTTGCGAAAGTCGAGCTTCTTAGCAGCTTTGTTAAATGATGGCTTATCATAGCTTATCCTGTACAATATATGAAGGCAATTTAGCAGCTGCTGTTATCAACTTATATTGATGCTAGCTCTCATCAATCAGACAAAGAGTGAAATCATATGGACAAACTAAGCCTTTACATAACAAAAAATTACGTAGTTTCGGCCTCTTGGATGTAATTATAAGGGCATCATCATAACACTTGGCTTTACGTTTCCCAGACAACATGCCTATGCTAATTATCTGCTTCCTGTAAGTGCACAAAGCCACAGATATCAATTACCTTGTAGGTTTCTGTGGTGATTGCTTAGGCGTTTCTGTTCCTAAATTCCCTAAACCTGAAAAAAGGGGGCAATTAATTTAGCCTCCACTAACATCTGATTTCCAAACCCAAAAAAAAAAAAAAAAAAGCATTAACGATAACCAAAGCTTTGAAATTATTTTGCCATCGCAGAAAGGGCTATTTAGTAGCAATTACCATAGCTAACTAAACATATCTCCAATATGACTGATGAGAAACAGTCCCAAGATGATATATCTACTACATTTTGTAAAACTTTGACGTCAAAATTCAGGAAAGGAAGGCTCACAACCATCAGACGAAAAAAAAAGGCATTACAGCACCTTTGATGGAGAATGCAACATGAGCTTCATCTACAGGCTTTCCTTCTGATGTGTTGGTTGGTCCATCATCCCCAATTATATCCAAAATAGAAGTCTCTTTGAAATTTTTTAAATATAACGGTTAGTAAATTATACTAGTCAACGAATCTGTCTAACAAAGAATGCCTGATTTAGAAGAACCTAAAAATGTTGCCCAACTTACGGATTGAAGAATCAATTCTCCAGCGCTTTGACTCCGTGTTTGCACCCATTGAGGTATTTCTCCATCTGCTAGAACCACTAAACGTATTGCACGATGTAAGATGCATTACAACAACAACCTTATCCAAGCGCCTCAAAGGCTGCCACCAATGGCATGGTGAGGGGAGTCCAATGTACGGAGCCTTACCCCTCTACTGAAGCATAGAGAGGCTAGAACCATAAAAGATACATTAGTGCTTCAAATTCTTTTTGTACTTAACATCCTTACATGAGAAACTGACCTTTTTGAGGACACATTTTCCATTTGATTGCTCAATGGGGTCCCTGATACAACACATTAATTATATGCAAACTTTAGTTACTACTACTGTGACAACAACAGAAAAGCCTAAGTCGCAAAATGATTTGGGGCCGTCTCAGTAATCATTAGTTGCTAACGAAGACCAACTTCCTTGATAAAGAAGGGACATACTTGTTTCAGTGGGTTCAACATAGTCTGCAGCGGCAACTCCATTGGTCACTACTATTGGTGACCTCATAGAACTTTGATGATCATCTGAAAAAGCATAATCAAAGAATTCAATATAGCTTTGCACATATACATCTACGATATGAAATCTAGCAAGATGGTTATACCTACTTGTTTCCAAAACTTCAAAAAATCTTTCAGGAGGAGCTCTATTGGACTTCATTGGTATGCTCTCTGTCACAGTGTCACATGACAGGTTATTGTGAAGAGTTGAGCTCTAAATGGTTCAGGCACAAAAAAAACTCCAGATTAAGTGTAGCATAATGTTCCCTAAGTTACAAGCCATAGGATAATATCATTAGAGAAGTAAACTTACACTTAGCAGGACTGCTATACCAGCTGAACAGAACAAACTTTTCTCTCCACAAGACAGAAGGATTAACAATGTGAAAACTGTTTCCTTTTCTTTCGATTCATTGAGAATATATGGGGCAAACAAGGGTCAAGAAAACCAAAGTTTGAAGGGGGTTTTGTGAAAATTAAGTTTGCCACTACCCTTGTAAGCATATGTGCAAAGCAGATATCTTAGAAACTTGTCTTTAGATTGTGTAGGATCCAATTTAGCAGGTTATACTAGCCAATTAATATTTTGCGAAGACCCTTTCCGAAAAAAATGAATTACTTGAGAAACAGTACATTTGAGAACCAGGTTACACTAGCCATTTAACATTTTGAGAAGCACTTCTCAAAAACAGAATTACTTGAGAAACAGTACATTTGAGAACCAGGTGTGATTGGTGTCAATAATTTCGTTCTTTTTAGAAGATATTTGTTGCATCATATTCCAAATTTACCAATCCTATACTTTTCTGACAGTTGAAGGTAACTTATAATAGATATATTTTGACATTTAACGGAGAACTAGGGAGTGGACTAACTAGTTGGGTAGGATAGGAATAACATAAGTACTTAAATGTTTGATTTTACTCACCACTGCCACATGCTGGCGTGTGCTCAGCTGAAACTTTGGGAACACTGAGAAGACTCAAAATATCCAGCGATCTATTTCCCTTTTGGTTGTCACATGAAACAGGACCATCATTATGGCTCTCAACTGTCGTAGCATCCTGTAGCTGTTGCTGCCTTTTTCTTTGTTCAAAGAACTGTTGCTGCCTACAAGATCATGATATTCAATAAAACGTGCTAAAGATCTGGATATTTTAGTGGTTTCTTCTAGCAATTCTAGCTATAACCCAGCTGGAGGACCACACCCACAAACAAACCAAAAAAAGGAGTGGCACCAAACAAAATTCTCCAAGAACCTAATTGAGCGGAGGGTGCACCTGATTGATGCAATACAGTAAGCAGGCCATGTATCCCTAATTACATATGGGTGGGGAATGACAGAGAAACATAGACACTCTCCGTTGAATATCTCAGAAAGTTAGCATCTAACAGATGTAAAAAAGCCTGACCTGAAGAACATCGCTAATTAAAATGAAGTTTTATGAATCATGACAACATAAATAAACCCTAAGCAATAAGTAAATATTAACACATGCTAGTTGTTTCACAAGGACATGAGAAATGCAAAGAAGAGGTGAAAAGTAGCTTACCTCTTCTGTGTTGACATCCTCGACTAAATTTTGCATCCACCCGCACAACATGACAAGAAAACCATTCAGCAAGAAAGAAATCAAAACTCAGATAAGTTGACAGCAACAAAAGCAAAGTACATGTTGATATCTATAAAGGCAACCATAGGAACGCTAAGCAAAAGTGTGGCAGAAAAAAATCAGGGCTTCGTCATAACATCAAACAAGGTTCATCCCATTCAATGTCGCCCCCTCATTACAAAGGCGTGAGCATAGAATTGTCGAATCAGGCTAAAACTTTGAAAACATAGAGACATTCAGAAACCTCTCTGTCATAAACTAACAATTATGACGCTAAGCTAAACATCTTTAGTTAAACCACGCCATGCAAAAGCCAGAAGAGCACTTACAGCTGTGACCTTCCGTCTTGATCCTCCCATCCACTGCAACATTTTCACCCACAAGGCCACACCAACCTACCTTTTCACCTCGGATAATATATCAGAGAGCCACATTCAGCCAGCACTATCACTTAATTACAGGACTCCAGATATGTGAGATTCCTACAAGTAAAGATCGAGCATTTCTCAATTTACAGTTTCCAGCCACCAATATTTCACTTGAATACAAACAAACTAGACATCAAATTTGACAATTCTTACCTAATTAAATTGTATTGTTGTTGAATTTCACAAATGTATTTACACTTCAGGTGCAGAAGTTCCTGATTCTCGGAATCTACAGCCTACAACTTCGATTCTCCAATTCTTATGTTCAATATCTAGGGTTTTGCTAATATTTCGGCTTAGCGATTTCTAAAAAGAAAAGGGGGGGGGGGGGGGGGGGGTGGGGGGGGGGTGGGGGGGGGGGGGGGAGAAGCAGTTATCAATCGCCGCCACAGCAAACCCATACCATTAAACGGCACCTCAACAACACTATATTAAGAAAGTTACTTCCTTCGATTTACCACCACCGCCATTTCTTCTGTTCACACTCATTTCTTCACTAATTTGAACATAACGAGCTTTCTAGAATCCTATTGTAGTATGGAAATTACAATAATAATTCAAATGAACTCGATTTTATAACACAGAGACCGCGAATTTCTGGAAATTAAGGACCAATGTAAATTATGTAATGAACACGCAACTATGTCTTAACATTCGAAACACCGATGAAACGAACGTAAAAAGAGCAATTAGATGATTTGAACGAAATCGCCGGCCGATCAAAAGTAACTGTAACAGCTAGAATTTGCTAGAAATTGAGCCGACACTTGGAATTTCTCAAAATATGCAAAAATTTGGGGATTTTGAGAAACCTAGATTAATTCTTCGGCATTCAATTTCAATTAAACACTGATTAAACCTTCACTAGCATTCAAAATCAGAGACGTAACCTAATTTGGGCGAAAATAATCAAAAGAATCGTAATTGCGAAGCAAATGAAGATAAAGATAACGCGTAATTTAGAGAGAAATTACCAGAGAATGAGGTACGAAGAGGGAGAAATGAAGCGATGAGCAGCAGCAGCAGCAGCTTGAGTGTGAAGAAACTGGTTTGACAATGATCAAGTTTTGGCGCGTCACCCTCTAATTTGGGATATATATATATACGCTCGTCTACTGATGTTCGCTAACTCGTCTATGCTTCGGGAGTCGGGACCATGAGGAGCATGGTGGTCGAGCGCTTATATTTTGTTCCGTATCCTCAAAAATCGAACTTGATCATATGGCACACTCCGTATTTGTAGCAAGAGATTGTTTTAGGACAAGAGGCCTAAAATATCGATGTATTGGGGTCGTTAATTCGATGCCTTGAATATCATTTTGGTCGTTTAAGTGATAATACTAGGCTATTAGCTTTGGATTTGATTTCATGAACTATATATTCATACGATATCTAATGACACTTCATTCACACGTAAGTATGCAAGTCCATCTTGCGTAGTGAGGTTTAAGCTTTTTATGGTCCTTGGAGTATCCAAGACACTATAGTATGATTATAGAATTCACGGTAACGTTTGATGTGCGTATCTGTGAGACGTTCAAGTCAAATATTAACAATCCATGTAAATCGGCGGAGAAAACATGAGAATATATGGAGGGCAAAATGAGGTGATAACTGATAAGCTGATAATCTAGTGTTATAGCCAGTTAGCTGAAGGCAAAATGAATGGAAATTGTATACTTGACGAAAGCGAGCATAAATGGAGGGAGCTGAATAAGTACACATTGTTTCTATTTCTCAAGAATCATATCAAATGATATATGAATGGAAGAAACAAGAGGTTTCTCACTTTCTCGTCTCCCAACTCTACATTTTTTCGGTATATTACAGTTACACTGGGTTAATATGTTAAAAAAGACATTCACTGACCTATACTCTCTCTACCCCCTAGATTTCTCTATACAAAACTGTGGTTGTTATGCCTCCTCTCCTAATCACTAGCTCACCAATTTATAGGAAGCAAAGATATATGTTACAAAAGAATTGCCTACCTATCTACAGGTTAAAGCTTTGTACAGGGTGGGAAATGGTACATCGTGCAGAGATAGCTATCCTCAGGCCATCTGCTTGAATATATAAACTGTTGCTGCCGGAATTCGCGTCAGAGTATCGTCTTCACAAAAATGAACGGCAAAAAATGTTAACTTCGCAATAGGAGCATTACCAGTGTACCTTCGGAACTGGAAAGTTACCTGTACCACTCTGGGCGGGCAAGTATTTACAGACGAGTTTTCGGACAGTACAGGAGCTGATGGGTCTGCAATGATGAATGACCAACCGACAGTAGCAGACCACCACCATCAAGCTGTGAGGGCAGCCGTGGCCCACTGTCTCGCTTATACTCCCATCAAACTCTTCGCAAACGAGGTTGGGAGGTTCACAATGTCCCGACTGGCCGACTGCTGCTTCTTGTTTCCTTCCACCTCTAGATTATCACAGAACAATGACAATTGAGGTTTGAGGGCCTCGCGGGGGGTGCACCTTGCTTTGCAATAGCTGAGTCTGCTTAAGATCTTCATGCATGAGGTGAGAATGAGCTTCAGGGGAGACGACGATTGTCCACTACGTCGCACTCTTGTTGGCTTGGTTTGCAGCTTTTGTCTTCTCCATCTTGGCCTCCTTTTCAGCCTTTTCAGCTTTTGTCTTCTCCATCTCGGCCTCCTTTTCAGCCTTTTCAGCTTTTTTCCGGTCCTGTTCAGCCTGCTTGCAATTTTCTTCATGTGCTTTACGGAACAATCTTGTGAAGTTCAAAAGTGTCTGCGCAACTGCGTTTAGTTGGTGAACTATGTGAGCTAACTTCATCAGGATAGATATCGTAAAGAATTACAACTGGAATATAACTACTCCAGCTCCAGGTAGAGAAACTTTGCAAGCAATGGCATTAACACGGCAATTATATTTGCATAGATGGAGAGGCTACTTGTGATTCAAACAGCACTCTAGGACAAGAAAGTAAAGGTACAATCTTAACTTTCACGTTCAGGAGCACAAAAAGAAAAAAAGGGAAATTAACTAGTATTGTTGTGCACTCCGTCGCCCAATGTTTATCCTACAACCATTGCCTTTACCACACTGACCACATCATAGTGACTGACAGGCAATTGGTGGTCACACTCCTTAAGTGCAGAAATCACCAAATAAGTTGCCAGCAAGCCTAGCACTAAATGTTTTTGCCTAAAAATTTCATGAAATCAAATTTAATCAACCAAAAAATGCCCCAAGGTCATCTCCAACGGCAAAGAGAGGTGAAAAAACTGGCAGAAAGTCAGGTCAAGGAAGGGTCACTCGATTTTACCGCCTTTTCTCAGAGGATAGATGAGTGGAGGAGAGAAGATGAAGGATGAAGTTGGAGGAACAGGAGCTAATCAAGTTGCATGAAGGTATCAATGTTACTCCCAAAATCACAGGTTACCAGAGCGCAAGGGCGACCCCATTAAATACAGTGAGAAAAACCGAGGGCAAGACAAGGAAAATGATCACATCCTCAGGTTTTTGTTAGTTTGGAAAGGAGTAGAAGGACAGATGTACTGAAATTCATTAAACATGATGTAAGACACCCATCTACTTATTTGTAAGTCAACTGGTCATTATCCCTCTCTTGAACAGTTCTCTTTTTCTTCTTCTTCGTTTAAACGAGTCTTGTGCAATAATTACCTCAGAGTAAATATAGACGAGGGAACTTCTTCAATAATGCTTTCTCCAGAAGAAAAAGAAACGAACGTAAGACAGCTCGAACAAACATGAATAACCACACAGACTGAACAAGGAAATGTAGGTTGTGCCTTATTCCAATAGTTATAGATGACAATTAAAAGTAAAGCATGCAAGCAATTAAGATCGGCAGTAGTGCACTAGATTTTAGTTTAGTACCTTGCTCGAATGGACAACGAGCAGGATCTTCACCAAAATATAAGGCAAGTGCATCCGCATTTCTACCCTGTCGCACAATAAGTTAGAGAGGTAAAAAAGAAGAAAGGATATTGAGATAGCGGCCTAGAGTGAAGCTATTACCGCTACAGAATAGATGTTCATCACAGATGTCACCTCGGATTCAGCAGTACCAATGAAATCCTTCAAAGTCTAGCAGAAACCAGAAAAAAGAGCACGTTTCAAAGTTAGCAAAGTTATTAACAGAATACCATTACATCCACAAACTCTCCAAAGACCTCCAGACTCGTGAAGAAAACCAATTCGTTTGTTAATCAACCAAAACGGACAGTGCACTACAGAAGCTACAAAGAAAGTGAAGGGGAAACACAAAACAAAAACAATCAATTTCTTCTAAAATAAAGCTATTGAACCAAGCAGATTTAAAATCTCCTTCAAATGTAAAGTCGCTAATTTGAAGATTCAGCTGGCAGGAAAGTAGAAAGGGAGCTGAGATAAAGATAAACTAAGCAGACACCTTTATCAAGGAAGCAGTCAATTTTATATGATTGTTTCAAAACCACATGCTTCGATCAAATTACTTACAAGAACAGATGGCATTATGGCAAGACATCACAAGATTGCAACTAGAGAGACGAAGTGTCCCACCAAAAAAAATAAAAACTAAACATACCTACGGATATCAGCAAGTTAAAAATAGGAAACGTACTGTAACAATACTATCAGCCCCCAGGTTCATCCTGAACACTCTTTTTTCAATCAATTAACGCTTCTAGTTAAAAGAAACTAGAAAGGAATCCAGAATCAAATAATCTGCCATCAAAGCCGTAAGACTTGCCAAATCTATAACAAGTACAGAAGAAAGGGAAATAACTAGGAATATCCTAACAAAGATGCCAACACTAAATATTATAACTGGAACAAAATATCAGCTTGACACATGCAAGAAAAATCACGTCATGGTGAACAGGACACAGCAAGAGTACATAATCTATACCTTCCGAAATATCTCAGAAACAGGCCCATCATTTTCAGATGCAGCCTGTTCCTGCTTCACCTTTTCTAATCCCTTGGTTATGGCCTGCATTTCTTCAGCCAAGGATTTCAGTTGTATCTGCATTAATAATTTGTGGATCAGCGCACAATAACTACTTTTACAGAGGTATCATTTCAGTGAAATATAATTGACCTTTGTTGCTGCTTCAAGGCTTAGAAGGTCTACATGGAAGTCCAGAAGGGTTGGTAACTTCTCGGCAAGAAACTGAAGAAAAGAAATCCCAGCACTTTAGCTGTCCATTAAAATAATGATGGACACTGAAGCAAAAATTATGTGGCACATTTACCATACATAAAGATCATACCGAGCTCTGAAGAAAACATAGAAAGGTACAAAATTTTGCTGCCGGAAAGAGACCCACTTAATATTTAAAGCAAAAAAGTTTGCAGAATAATAGTCACAAGGACAAGACATCAAGTCAATAATAAATAGCTTACAGAAGACTAATGGATACAATTCTATTTGGATGGCTTGGTCTCAGTAGAAGACAGGTCTGTCTAAACACATTTCACCTAAAATTTGGAACCCAAAGTGTGGAAGAACCCAACAACCTGACTTTCTTTTCACAAGCAAAACACCTGACATGATTATGTCCAATCGAAACCCTCTTTTCTTTTTCCCTTTCTACTAGTGATGTCCATCCTACTTTGATTAAATAGGTAAGTATATCAATCAGAGAACAAAATAAAAAACATAATGAAGACCACGGTGTTAAGTTTACAAGAAAGAGGAACATAAGGCTATATGAGTACACGACGAGGGGCTTACATACAGCAAAACAGGTTAAGACAACACTGATGAGGAATACTATTAATGCATTAGGAAAGCGATCCTCACCACCACCACCACAATCCCACTGATCAATGTACAACATTCATGAATCAGAAAAAACTAATCACCAGAGACCTGTAGCAGTTTGAAATCCGAGCACCAAAACTACATAGAAAAGGGACAAACAACCACAGTCATCAATCCAGCAAATTTTTTCGGTATGACAATGTCACGGCATAGGGCCACACATCACTTGCAAAAATCCCCTTGTTTATAATGCCTGATTAAGTACAACAGCTCTTCACACTCATCGGACTGCCTAAAAGGCCCCCCCGCCAGTGGTAAGGTAAGGGGGTCGGTTGTATGCAAGCCCTATCCCTTATTGAAAACATAGAGACTGCTTAAAAATGGCATATAATAGAAATTGCGTCATGAATCGCACAAATCGGCTGCTACTTCACAATACAAGAAGAGTAGACAGTTTTATATGCCATTTTCCATAATATAATCATATTCCAAAACCAAATGTCTTTGGCTCCATTAAAAAAGGAAAAATCCGCACAAAGACTATAAAACTAAACTGTGAATAGGATGGAAGATGGTCACACCTTGCAGAGATAATGCATAAGTGTCATCCTGCTGTTAGTTGCACGGGTATCTGTGAGCTTTAGCAGACTATCTAGCTTGAACCCAACAGCAGATCCTGTAAAGTATCCATCAAATATAAGAAGCCATGTTAACATTTTTTCCTGCTTCACAAGCTGCTCTCTGATCCGCTACTTGAAGTATCTTTCAATGATTTAATTGTGATGATATTATATAAAACTTGGCACAAGCATCCAGAGTACAAGCTTTTAGAGATGATGGAACTCAATCGATTGCAAATACAGACACAGCAAGATGGTGTAGCCGCATATATATCAGATACAGATGGGGTTGAGCTACTAGCTCAAAATTCATACCTCTAGCAGTTCCAGAGTTCAACAAATTTCCTAGATTAAGAATTAACTTCATGATCTCTTTCAACTTCCCAGAGTTTCTGACCTAGTTGGCAAAATGACAGGCATAAGTTAGACTATGCATGCCAAAAATACATGTTGCATCTGTATACTTAGGTAGTATACCTCTTCACATGCAGAGTTTACAGTATTCAAGCTCTTTTTAAAATCTGTAACCTGCATACAGAAGAAACGTGGTTTCAGCGAGGCAACTCCTGCAATGAATCGAGACTTGCCATTGTTTAAAGAACCACAAATGAACCTGAGTGTTAAACTGAATCTTGAACAAAAATACTCGTAGTTTTGACTCCACCCGTGGAACTTTCATCAGCTCCATAAAGAACTGAAACGTATATAATCGTTAAAACCGATAGAACAATGACAGATGTAAAGTCATGCAAAAGGTTTCCACAGAAATAACAAAACAGAAGCGAAAAGAAAATCTCGTCTTTTTAGTTCTCTAAAAGCTTTAGTAAAGCAGATAATAGATTTCAAGTCACAAAATTATTTTATTTTAGGTCAATTTCCTTCTCTTCAGGGGTCACGCTAGTGTAGGAGCACTCATGCTGCAGTCTGCAACTTCAAGTCGTTCTACCTCCAAAAACATAACAAAAAAGTAGCGAAACCTTGTTTTTCATGAGAATGCCAATAGTGTGCACACGAGAAATCACATTTTGTATGCACACAACATGGACAAATAAATCTCACGATAAAAATAAACCAGATAAACATATGAAAAGTTATAGACCACAGATGAAAGTTTCAGACCTGCTCACACTTTCCCAGCTTCTCCTTATCGCCAGTGTAGTTCTAAAATGTAAGTACGAAGAACAAAGAGAGAGTCAAATATACAATCATAGCTGATAGGATGGGGCTAGAGACTTCCAGATAACAACTGAGGAAGCACAATTCCAGCCCCCTCTTCACCACACCTTTATCCTCAAAAAGGAAACAAGTCCAACAGACTACCAATGTAGCAGCACTTTGAATTGCAGATACTAACCTTCAGAAGCTCCATCTCCTCCTTAGTAGGACAAAATTTTATCAGGTTTTCCACTTGGTCAGCATCCAAAATTGACTCGTCCAAAGCTAATGCTGCAGCCTGCAAAATGTGGTCTCAAAACGTTAACACCTAATATGACTAGAAAAGATGTTAATACAGAACAAATGATAGCTATCTATTTTAGATTTGGAGATATATCCTCTCTAAATATATGGTCTCACAAGGGTAAATGAATCATAACACCTAAAAGTTGTCAGAATATACCAAAGAGAATGCCTATATCATCTATGTCAAACAATCCAACAATTGCTTTTGATTCACATTTCAATTTAAAAGGGCCAAAGAGAACGTAAACGTGTTTGAAACTAAGTGTAAGAGGAGTAAGACCAACAGAACAAAGCAAAAGTGGATAACAAATGCTTCCACAATGCCCTAAAGCAATAAAACATTAAAAATCCCGAATTGAGGTTCTAGACTCTTGAAAGAGAAAAATTTTGCATTCCCTCGGCATTCAGACCATATCAAAGGCTCAAGAGTATTAGTATTTGAAAAACCCTTAGCAAAATCGATTCGTAAACTTTGGAAGCACACAAGCCCTAACCCAAGCAATCGTCATTTTATGGTAAAACATACTATATCCAGGTACCAGCTATAATCCTCACTTTAACACCCCGTAAAGTAAGTGATAGTAAGAGCATGGAAAATAATCACTTAAATCCAATATGCCCAAAACATTTGAAAGAACACAAGCAAGCTGAACGCCCATCATATGTCCAACATGCGTAGTGACTCAATTTTTACGAGTAACAATACATAAAAGTAACAACATATAATGACTCCGTGAGCACGTCTGGAGAATCCTCAGTAAGACAACTGAAGTCGGGTCATTTAGCGTACCATCATATCAGGGAGTGGCATCTTCACCTTTGTAAGCATTATTTCTGTGTTATTAACCCTTCTGAGGTCAATCTGCAAAATGAATGAAGGGGTTTCACTTTCAGGACAACAAAAGCATAGAACTTTGTAAAAACACAACCAGAAATTGATTTCAACTTTTGAGCGACAAAAGATGTATTCAAATAACATAATGTGTTACTGAAAGTATGGCAAAAATCGTATGTCCCATTCGAGGATATCAGACTTTTCTTTGCCTGCCTGGTAGAGTTTCTTAATATCAAGGTCAAGTTTTTCTTTATATCCAAAATCAGATTAAAAGAAATGAAATATAATACAATTATGCTACAACTTCCTACTTATGGAGGACAGAAAAGGCTGGCATAATCATTCGACAATAAGCTACGCTATCTAGCCAGCAGAAAAGATACTTATAGAGAGCTAAATAGCTACACGGAAATACATCAACGTCCATTAAGACCTTTTAAAAGTCTTGTATGTCTTCAATAGACATATTATGAGACAATTATACCCTTGTGGGGTTGTGCAAGGACTTCAATTCTCGGCACATAGAAACCCTTACTTATCCTTTTCTGGAAATCTATTTCAAAGCTCCAAATGGTTTTATACCTCCCAGGACCAACAATTACCTATTTGACAACTCATAACTTACACTATTCACATTGTGTCTAGATGAAATTTCGGTTCCATATAGTATCAATATATGAGAGTAGACAGGAAGAAGCAGACAGTCAATCCTAGAAGATGACTTCTCGCAACGCATTTCGAAACATCAAAAGAAATGATGGCTATTCCAAACTAGTTTAACACAAGTTGACAAGATTGTTGGTTTTTGACACGTTACTCTCTCAAGCAGTTTAATTCGCTTAAGGAGCAGCCTCAAGAGACGAGCAAATACATACCAATCTAAATTTCTGGATCCTCATATACAAATGCCACATGCAGTTACCTAATTATAACACCAGGCAAGATGAAGTGTTTAACTATGAAGATGCAAGAGGTGTTACAATGACGATTCTAGCTGTAACCAATTACCAGATGAACAACTTCAGATTTGGAACTAGCAGCCTTCTTCTTCTCATTAGCTTTCCCTCCAGCACCAGCAGGCTTAGAGACTTGATTAGAGAAAAGCTTCTCAATCTCTGTCACGTCAAATTCTGCAGCACTAGATTTAAAGGAACAAATTCAGCCATGATAGGGAGCTCCAGTATGAACATCAAAGGAAGAGAACAAATTAAATAAACAGATGATAACATAAGATGTGCAAATTGAACAAGAAGAGAAGATACAGTACATTTGAGACCCTGCCTGTGTTTGCCTCTGCAATTCTTCCCACAAGCTTCCCTGCAAGACGCGGGTTACTTTGCTCCAATGCAGAGGTTTAAGCGAAGATCTTCGAGGTGCAGCTCCTCCCACTCCGCGTGCCAGCCCACGGCCCCTTCCAAGAGCTGGTGGGGCATTGGGTGCACCAGGGGCTTTAGCACCAAACGGAGGAGGAGGTGGTGGTCCTCCACCAGGTGGTCTTGGTGGTGCAGGAGCACCTCCAGGCGGTGGTGGAGGTGGCGGTCCCCCTCTACCCATCGGAGGTGGAGGTGGGGGAGGTCCTACTCGTCCCCCAGGAGGTGGGGGAGGTGGAGGAGCACCTCCTGGCGGTGGTGGAGGTGGAGGAGGGCCTCGACCCCCAGGAGGTGGAGGAGGAGGGGGAGGGCCACCACCTGGAGGAGGTGGTGGAGGAGGAGGTGCACCATGCAACGACGGAGGCGGAGGTGGAGGTGGAGGGCCGCCTCTCATGGGAGGTGGAGGAGGAGGTGGAGCACCATATCCAGGTGGAGGTGGAGCACCGTATCTTGGAGGAGGTGGAGGAGGTGGAGCACCGTATCTTGGAGGAGGTGGAGGAGGTTGAGGAGGTTGAGGAGGTGAAGCACCATAACTTGGGGGAGGAGGTGGTGGAGGTGGAGCACCATAACTCGGGGGAGGAGGTGGTGGAGGTGGAGCACCGTATCTTGGAGGAGGTGGTGGTGGTGAAGCACCATAACTTGGGGGAGGAGGTGGTGGAGGTGGAGCACCGTATCTTGGAGGAGGTGGAGGAGGTTGTGGAGGTGAAGCACCATAACTTGGGGGAGGAGGTGGTGGAGGTGGAGCACCGTATCTTGGAGGAGGTGGTGGAGGTGGAGCACCGTATCTTGGAGGAGGTGGAGGAGGTTGTGGAGGTGAAGCGCCATAAGTTGGGGGAGGAAGTGGTGGAGGTGGAGCACCGTATCTTGGAGGAGCTGGATCCGTGCTCCTCACTACAGAAAGGGGTGTAGCATATACAGGAGGAGGGGGAGGAGGGGGAGGAAGGGCAATTTCTTTTTTGAAAAGAGGTGACAGACTCGGGGTAGAAGATGGTGGTGGCGGTGGCGGTGGAGGTGGAGGTGGAGGTGGTGAAGGAGAAGCGTCTGTAAAAGCAAAGGAAAGTGAGAGTGAAGAATGGAGAGATGGAGGAGGTGGGGGTGGGGGTGGGGGAGGTGGAGCACCAAATCTTGATGGAGGAGGTGGAGGAGGCGGGGGAGGTGGAGGTGGAGCACCAAATCTTGATGGAGGAGGTGGAGGTGGCGGGGGAGGGGATGGAGAATGCGTAATAAATAAACAAGAGGAAGGTGGCGGTGGAGGAGGTGGGGGAGCTGAAGAAGTGATTCTTGATTGAGGTGACGATGGAGGTGGAGGCTGTGACACTTTCAAAAAAGCTTCTGGTTCAACAGATGGTGTGTGAAAAGGTGGTGACGGCGGAGGTGGTGGCGGCACTCCATGTTTAGCGAGATTAACTAGGGGACTGTTTTGGCTCAGTGTAGGAGGAAAGGTAGGCGCAGATGGAGCAGTAGACGGAGGCGGAGGTGGAGGGGGAGGGGGATAAGATCTTTGTAGGGGTACATCATTGACAATCGAGGAATATGGTGAAGAAGATTTACATGGGGGAGGTGGAGGTGGAGGAGGTGGAGGGTTTGACTGTGGGGGCAGTGCCTTTCTTACATCTTCCTCAGTCTCTTCTCCAACCAGATGTAACTCATGATCAGCTGAAGATAGGTGATTTGCTAGAGGGGATGATGAAGGTAGATCAATTTCTTCCCTAAGCCCGTCATCAAGAGCTTCACGGCGCAAACCTTTAGCAGGATCCACAGGCTTCAAAGACCGTACATCATGAGATTTAAGAACTCGTCTATCCACACTAGGAACAGAACCAAGATCCACACTACCAGCACGATCCTTCAATTTTCCAGTTGCACTAGAGTCCTTCACTTGGTTTCTTGTACTTCCTAGAGAAGGTGGCGCACTGTTGACCCTGGTAGGAGGGTATGCAATATGCATTGAATTGGTGTAGGAGCCTTTGTTGGAAGGAATCCACCGATGTTCTGTTCCTTTTTGCTTGTTGGATTTTGTCGCATCCCCATCTTGGTGTTTTCCTCTGTGCTTGGCCAAAGCAGAATCAGAAACCGACTTCTGGTTAAATGTAGGAGGTCTTCTGGGTGAAGGCTGCAAAAGTCCATCATACTTTTGCTTCGCATCACCTGGCAACTTTCTTGGTGGGCTCTTACATTCTAACCTCTTGTCTATAGACCTATCCTCCATAACTTCTTTCGTATCCAGATTTTCCGCAGCAATACTGTCAGGAAAGTTGTCCTTCATGTCAGACTTGAAGTCATTGTGGGTAACCACTCTATCCTGGGCGTCCAAAGTGATATCTTTCACTACACTCATGTCACACTTTACAGCAATGTGATTTTGAGTCAGTTTGTCCACAACAATATCTTCCACAGCCAATTTAACATCTTCTTTCTGATTTGCATCATCCATGAGGATGTCTTTAACTGCATTTAGATCAGCATTAACATCCCACTGCTGATGTTTATTCTGGTCATCCAGCCCTATATCCTTGACTGATTCAAGCTGCAATTGTGCTTTCGTGTCTTGTTTACGAGCCCCTCCATCCGGTGAACAGTCTTCAAATGCATTGGGCTCGATATCCTCCTTTGATGGATCTTTGAGATTACCATGATGTGCAGAATTCTCATGAACCACCAGAGTATCAAAATCGGTCTTACTATCTTGGGAATCAACAGCATTGCTGAAAATCTCTTCGGCTTCGAAAAATTCCTCGGGTGATGCACCATCAGTTTCTGTATCATCATCACTCTCTACGTCTGTAGCAATAAGCGGAACTGCACCAACGTCCGAAAAGAGCACCTGTTACAGATATCAGTATATGCCTTCAATGGTTCAACCCTCGCAGCATAGAAGAAAAGGCCACATAAAAGAACATTGATAAATTACCTCTGCTTTGAAGTCTTTAGGAAACTGATCCTTTGCATCCCATAAAATATCAATGTCTTCACGGCTAAGAGTCAAAATGTTTGACCGGACAAAGGATGTGTGAAACATAAATCTGAACATAATTTCTTCTTGTACACCATCATCACACAGATGGACGCATTCCAGAACAATATCACCTTGAACACGGCAACGAATATCCAATTTAGCTAGGATACACTCTGCCTGCAGTGGCAACAGTTTAGCTCTTTTGGAACTATAAGCTCGTTGTCCAAAGAAGAGAAGACAGAATTTGAACTATTACCTCCGAATAAAGACGAACATGCTTTTTGGACTTTGAGGATGAAAACAGAAGCTTACTACTTCTACTAGACTTGGTTAAAGCATCCTGCCCATAAACACGAACAACCGGTCTGCAACCTTTACCCCCGTTGAACAAAGGAAGGACTCTAAGAATCACACAATCTACAATGAGAGGAGTATCTGAAGGAGGCCAATCTGAGCCTAGATTCCTTCGAGAAATATACTGAAGATATCTGAGTTGTGAAGGCTGTGGATTTAAAGGAGATAAAAGCTGAAGAAGCTCCTTTGGGGCCTGCTTATATACCATTTCAAGTGTTTTCTGCTCACCGTTGAACTGCCTTCTGTACAAAAGAAGCCCTGCAAGCATAAAAGCAAGCACAGGCCAACCTCCTCTTTCACAGTGCATCAGGAGCACATTTTGTTGCCCCTCCAACGATAACCAACTCTCACTGGAACGCAAAAAATGATAAATCATTTCCAAGGGTAGCAAGGAGCAATTTTCATATTGCCGCGGATATTCCATAACTGTCATATCATACTGAGACAATATATCAGAAATCTGGCTCCTTCGATCCCCATCTCTGAAGTTGAACACCATAAATGAAGCTTCAGGATAGTAGTCCTGCAGCTGCGCCACAATACCACCAAGGTACTCTTTGTATTCATCTTCATCCAATACATCCGTGGAGAAGCAACAATCAAAGACTGGACAAGTATAAGATCAACGTATCAGTAACATGGCAATACTCCAAAACACCATTGCAGGTACCTAAGATGCTACCCCACCAGCATACAAACCTAACCACACAGATACCACGCCCAAGTCCTGATCTAATATACAACCTTACCTCCTCCTGATTGAGTTGCTCAAACTCAGCTAATAACTTCCCCGACATCACCCAGCCATGGCTTGGCAATCCTACATTCCTACCAACAAAATCGAAATAGCTCCCAGATGATCCTGGCCGTAGTATTCTTGGCACAAGTTGTACACATTAGACAATAGGAAAGCCCTCACCAAAAGGCCCCAATTCCTCGAACAAACACCGTTGCCATACACACACTAAAGTAAGTAATAAAGCTCCAGGTTTAAACAGAAGACCCTCCAATGCTACATTGACAACAATTCTCACCCTAAACTCGAATGCAATCGAAACGACCAGCTGAATTATATGAAACCACCCCTCCAACTTCAACCCAACAAAGCTAATTGCCAACAATTCGAAATCGATAACAACATAATTCATTAATAGAAACCAAATCTAACAGCAATAACCCCTAATATTATACTAACCCTAGCAAAATTGCCATGATTTTCAGCTCAATGATCAATATACCACTTCATAAACGATTGAAATTCAGCTAAAATAGAAACTTTCTAGCTCAATTATGATCATAAGCTTCATTAAAACCCATAATTCGACCAAAATAACTAAACTTTAAGCCGATCATATTACATAATAACAAAAATAAAATAGATAGATGATTAAAAGTTTTATACGTACCATAAACACGCTCAGAAATTTCGAGGAGCCGATCAGGTGGCTTCCTGTAGAAGAATCGCCGAAACAGCGCCATTGGATGGCGCTGTTTTCCCCAACGTCGGATCCAATTCGGTGAATTTTACGTTGCACACACTAATTTAAGATCCAATTAAATTTATGATCCAACAAAAATAATAATAAAAAAAAAACCCCAATTTTCAGGAGAGAGAGAGAGAAAAAAAAATCAAATTCTCCAAAATTACAAACGCCCAGAAAAAAGTAATCAAAACCCTTTACGTAATTCAGGATTTTATGAAATGGGTCAATGATCAAATCTTGAATTGTTCACAAAAAATTGAGTCTTGGTAGAAATTAATCAGGATAATGTTGTGAATAACATGTTTTTATTTGAATAAAAACAATTATAATTAATAATAATGATAATAAGATCCAAAATGTGGGAAATAAAAATTTTTGGGGGAAAAAAAGGATGGAGGTGTGAGGGAGAAGATACAATGAAGCTGATCACATGGGGGAGGTGGAGGGAAAGATTAAGATTAAGTGTGGACTGAAAAGGGAAGAATACACTCTCTCCCTTTCTCTCTCTACAACCTCCTCTCTTCTTTCTCTCTCGTCTTCTGAAAAAACAAAAACACTTTTTTTTAATAATAATTAATTAAGTCCACGTGGAAAAAAATTGGGTGGATTCTTGCAGAAGATACAATGGAGAAAATCTGGTGAGGTTGTGTGCAAGGGAAAGAGAGGGAGATTTGGGGGAAATTTGGGAGGGAAGGAAAGGAAAGGAGGACAAAGGTGAATTGTGATGAAAAAGAAAGGTGTTGGAAAAAAAATGGGATTTTGTCAGGAAAAGACCAGTTTGAAGGAAAATAGGAACTTTTTCTATTTTGGATGTCTGATCATTTTTGGGTGAATGAGAAGTAAAAGATGTGATTTTATTTGGTGGGCAATTGGAAAATGGTTAAACAAAAGTCTTTGTTTTTCTATTGTTGTTCGGTTTAAGGTGGATTTAGGTTGAGTCGTAGAATTGTGTTGATACCTATTAATCTATGACATGTTTCTCGCATATGATTGAGCTTTAAATTTGAGTTAGACGGGTCACGTATTAACTCAATCGGGTGTTATAACTGGCAATAGGTACATATTAAACCATGTGTTGCATGCTCTTCTTGGCATTGTAGTCTTCGTTTGGTTCAATTCAGTGGTCAATGAAATGAAGTGCACCACCTAGATTAGTCTTTGGAAGATTAGAGCATTACATCAAAATCAATTTTGCTTTCAAATTAAATCTTGACTTTATAATGTGCAAGTTGTTCTCCTCTTTTGATTCCAGCGGCCGGAAAAAAAGGTACTAAATTCAAAAGTGTGAGTTATCTCATTAAACCTTTGGAGTCCTGTTATCTATGATTGGATCAACTTGATGTTAAGTTTAAAACTCAAACCCATAGAAAGAGAAGATAATGAAATCAGCCTCGCCAATTTTGTAAGTTCAATTGATCAAAGGTGTGATTGAATGATACCTTAGCTTATTCCTACCTACAGTCCAAAATTAGTGTGTTATGTGATTGTTGTTTCAACGTTGAGTCTTTACATAATATATAGTCACATTTTTACCCCAACCGGTCAATCATAAATAACGGTAACTTTTGACTTGCTAATTGCTAGAATTTTGGAAGATACTATAGTTGAAGAGTTAATAGTTACAATCAACTATGAAGATATGCATACTTTGAACCAAGATCGAATTACTCCCCCTATCATCAATTTATTCGAGTAGGTAATAACGTCCTTTGGGTATGAAATAAGCTCTCCCTAGTCCCCATTTTTGAATCACTCAACTTCACTACTTTGCATATATGAGGTTATTTTTGTCTCTTCAATTTAGTTATTTTGATGAATAATTCGGGAAGAAGCAATGTATGTAGTTGTACAAGGTGTCCGTGTCATTTTATGTTCAAGTTCAAGATCTACGAAACATAATTACTTGTTCTAGATTGATTCAAAAGGTAAAAATTTGACTAAGTAACCAATAAGTACTTCTAACTACCATGCATAATCATAATAACCTAAGAATGAAAAAAAAAGGACCTAAACCACAATCATGATTTATGATACGTAGTACTCATTACTAATACTAAGCAAATCATAAAATTTACTTCTTATAGGAGTGATTGATTAAAAAGGATGTTTGACAAAAGGGAGAAGTTCGACTGTTTTGTCCAACTTTATTCATTTTTGTTGATTTTTGGAGGATTTATCATGAGCTCGATCATGACTCATTATGTCATATACTCCCTTCTTTAGTATTAGTATGCATGCCCCTAGCATTTTTACGAGTTATAGCATTAGTATGTGTACTTTTACTATGGTTAATTAAAACCAAACTTGCCGTGGAATCAAGGTTGGTAGTGGTTAGGAGTCCACCTGATTGAGTGATGTCTCGGGTTCGAATGCTCATAGCCCCACTCTACTCCCTCGGTATCATTTGCTCGTTTGTAAAGAAGAAGAAAAAGCCAATGATCCAAAACATAGTGGTCATCAGTGGTGAGCTTTTCTCCATCTCCTCATAATTTCATGGAGTTCCACATTTATAATGAGATGAGACAATGAAACATCAACCATAGAGATGTTAGCTCCATACATACTTATAATAGCGTATGTTTTGAGTTATTAGGATCCTAACAGTTCTCAGGAGTATATATCCTCAAAATTCATAGTACTAATTTAACTTACGTTTTGTGACTGTACTACAATGCTCTGACTGAAGATAACACAATGTCAAGATCAAAGCATGGAAACATTAGACGTTGTTTTGCATTAAGCAACACAATCGAATGTAGAACAATACGATACAGGATTAAACGCATACCAATGATCTCAGTCTCCGAACCAATGGATTAAGTAACTTACATCTCAGTCTCAGATTGCAACCTTACAGATCGCCTGCTTCCCAGGTACGCAAACTAGCTCTTCATTCTGAGTTTCCAGAAAAATTGGTAGCTGGATTACCGTCCACCTGAGGATAATCCTCAGCTGAAAGTCATCAAGTATAGGTATTGATGACAACAGGTTTACTGATATAAACAGGCACTACGCAGTCAAGTCTGCTACAACAGAGAAGAAAAGTCCAGAATGACCAAGTCTGCAGAAAACTGTATATAGCTGCACAACAGGTTGTGACAGCATACCATAGTATGAGGTTATAATCCGGAGCAAAACTTACACAGAAAGAGATATAGCGAAAGAACATTCGCAAGATTGCCTCCAAGTACAAATCATATATAAGCCAATGATACACCATCAAAAGTCTCCTTAAACCTGACAGCAACTGCAGTTTAATCGAACTAGCCATCTCGGCTATCAGCTAAATCATGCAACTAATTAAGTGTACGCGTGCTCTTGAATTGTCAACAGCAGAATCACATAACCGGAATCAATTGAAAGGAGACGATACATACACATGGAATTAGTCATATACAAATGTATACGATAAAACACAGTAATCGTAAAGACTACAGAGAGCGAGGGAGAAAGAAAGAAGCTCAGCAGAGGTAAGAGCTTGATTCTCGCCTGATAACATCAATGAAAGTTCCAGTTTCGGAGGGTTGATTACAAACAACCAAACCAGCCTCCGAAAACTTGACTTCTTGATGTTAACAATGTATTGTCTAATAATCGCAAGAATCCAAACATTAGGCGACTATCAAACACATTGTATTACATATGAGTATATGACACTACGACATAGAGCAATCGACCACATACAACCACAAGTGTGTCCTGTTAATTTACGATATGTGAAATGGATAATCGATTACTACCAGGTACGAAGGCCTTCAGGCCTCCACTGTAAGTCTGTAACATGACCCTCAGCTCAGAACACTCCCCATGGCTCGGAATAGCATCTATTGGCTACTAATCTACAATGTTTGAAACATAGATGCTCGTACATTAGTGACTGATGGAGATTGGAGGGTATGTCACTAAATTCCAAATAAATACTGTACTACTATAAATTCAGCATGAACTCAGACTTCGACTTCAACTTCAACTGAAAAAGAAAATAGACTGGTGTGGCACATTGTGTATCAAGAAGCTTGTTTGTTGCTTTCAGTGGCTTTACGTAGATTTCCTGGAATATACCCACATATACTCGTGGACTCACAGGTGGGTGATCGTATGAGGATTCGAACCCAAGACAACCTCAGGCAAGTATATTTCTAACCATTAGGTCAACCTTAATTCACACGAGTCTTGCTAATTGTACAACGATCATGGTTACTTGAACACAATATTATGGTGCCAGAAATCTCGGTATCAGTCACAGGACAGGGTATAGGGCTGCATATCAGACCCGGTCTGAATGATAACCCTAACAGAAGCTGCGCGTTTAATCGATAGCATTTGTACCAGTACAAGCACACCGGTAGGCGGTAGCTGGTAAGTGGTACCAACCAAAAACCAAACCAGAATGATGAGATAAAATTCACATCAAGTGGCCCAAATGATTAAAAATGCCTCATCCCATCAAAATCCCTCATTAAAGCAAACCCACTTCAACGACAATCGTTACTCAACAGTAATCATCAAACTGTCTTTTTCTCTTTACTCTTTACCTTTTCTTTTCTTCTTGTTGGGACAAAGGGAAGACAGGCTTGACCCAGAAACAGCTAAGCTGTGCGTACTTCAAGTCTTTAATTTCGGATTGGATAGCCAACGTCCTTGTAATCGGACCGAGCCAATAGCTATCAAACGAGGATATTTCGACAAAAATAAGCCACAAAATTTCTCATGGGCTATTTAATTTACAGGAGCGTTATTTCCTCTGCATCTAACCCTCTACTACCTGTACATATATTACTATATGGGGTTAAATTCCGTAGGGAAGAGGACTAACCAACTTCTGTCTCTTCCATCTAAAGCTGGTATAAATGCGCTTTTCAGCATCTTTGGTTCCATGTCTCCAGCTAGATGTCTGTGTTCTTGACGTCTTTGTCAAGTCTTAAAATCTCCAGTCTCGCAGTAAGGGTTAGACTTTGAGAATGTGCATGGATCGGTCTTTGAATTTTTTGAACTTTCTGGTGTTTAGCCAGAATTCAAAACGGTTGATCCTGTAGAATCAGGATGCTTCCTCTCATTTGCCTTGCTTTTTGCCTGCAGGGTGCATAGATCCAGCAATCAGAAAACTAACAAGTTACAGAAAAGCAAGTCGCTTGTATCAGGCGCGGCACATAAAGATACAAGGGACAGGCTGATTGAGGCAATAACATAACTACCATTTTACACGCCTTGAAACTCACTTGACAACAGAAAGATTATTTTTTCATTCCTGATGCGTAACAGATTGCATTATACATGGTAACCTTTGGTGTCATAAAGAAAAAATGTACGTAAAGAGTGGATCAATGTAGATGAAGAACTTATTTGGCAGAGGAAATTCTTTAATGATGAAGGTCCTCCAATAAACTTGCGTCCATTATAGCAAAACTAATCATCCTTAAGATTGACAGAAACTTATAAAAGGTCCAAACTTTGAAGAAAATAAAGACGCGAGAGGAAAGGAAACGAAAGGTAAAGATGGTGAATAGGAGTGGGTTAAAGATGGTGAACAACAGTGAGTTAAGATAAAGGACTCTGAAAGTACGAGATGTCCCAAGTCCCTCCATTAACCTTCAAAAGATGCTTTTATCACACTAAGTTACTCCTACCCCAGCAATTTTAGGGTGACAGAAATTATAAGGAGTGAATTTTGGCCAATCTCATAAGCGCAAACAGTTAAACCATCAGACAATTTTCACAAGAGAATAACATAAGATTAAGCATGTAGCAATGTAAAACAAAAAGATTTCAGTAAGTAGGCAACAGTCAATTACCTCTTTGAAACCATGATCTTCGAACTGCCTGGCGAATCTGACGCTCGTGCTTCTCTAAAAGTTCATCAACTCGGTGTGATTGAGATAGCAATGGTCCTGAAAATTCGACTTTGTCTTCTTGATCCTGAAACCCAATGTCCAGTAGCAATATCATTACCAGTATTGAGATTGGTTAAAAGCATTAGCAGTCCATATCCAATGACAGATGCGGCAAATAGTTCATATATAATCCTCCCCCTTTCCAAAAGCTAAACAATGATCCCACTCTCATGCAGATTCATGATTACAGTTTGTAAACTAGAAACAAAAAGCACTGTGCTAAGATTTATAGGAAAAACACTCTTTAATGGATTGTTCATTTCAATTTCACCAAGAAAGGACATGCCATGGTCTAGTAATATAAACTAACCATGTGATTTCTCTTAGCTCCAATCTCCTTCTGGTAGAGTGCTAAAGATAATTCCTGCGAGTGATACTCATCTGAGGCATCAAAAGAATCGGGGCGATCAAACTGGCTCCATTGTCTTCTCACTGTACGCTTCAGAGTCTCATAATGATCATGCCCTCTAGAGAAGGCACGGCCTCCATGTGAAGTATCCCCATTGTCATGCTTCTTTATCTCCGGATTACTTCTATCATGTGACGAGAAGTAAGTCTCTAAGCCGTTAAAACTAAGCTTTGAACTAGACCTTCGGTGCAATCTAGCACATGCATCATCTCTTCGACTTTTTGCCCATGCAAAGCCGCTTGACCCTGGAACTGGAAGTGGGCCTGAATATGGCACCTCTTCTTGGGATGCATGCTTGGAATGGGAAGGCACTTGCCGACGATCAACTGATGTCTTTGGTGGTTCCCTTCTTCTAATATCTTCCTCTGGATGAAAGAGTGCCAAATTTCCATTGATTTTTACCCTCTGAGGATCTTTAGATGGCAATGTCACATCCTGCACGGGGAGCAGTATATCAGTATCACACTATGGATCACACTTGTAAACTTAATGTGTCAAAATGACAATGAACTGAAATTATTTGATGGAATACCTCAGCTGGGGCCAGTTTACGAGAACCATTTGGTTTCTTTGTAGATTTCCTTCCTGTTTCATTTCCTCGGACTCTCCCATTGGTTCTCTTCCTGCAAATCAGTATCGAACGAAACAGTTAAGCAAAGAATCACTTGGCTAGGCTAGGCAATGGTACATGAAATTTGATGGAGCCTCTCTCAAAGAGGTTCCATAAAAAGATCACTTTAAAAGGCAGTGTGATTTATCTATCTGACAGAGAAATTGTACAATCTAATTAAGTTTACTAGTATGGTTTTGTTTTCCTCTTTTTTGTTAGTAATTTGGGGACTGCATTATTTGTACCCGTGTGATAAAAATTCAGGATATGACAGTTCAAGAAGTTTAAGGACAGGGGCTAGCCTATTCTACCATAAGATCAACCCTTCAGGTCAGCTCTGCCGAGTTGTTTAAGTCGCATCGATAAAGTTCGTTGGCATTGGATTATGCCAAAAAACCTGAGAGTGTTTCTAAGAGAAGCAAGAGATAGGCGCCGAGGAAGAAAGCAGATAGATCTTGGCTGATACAGCATTACTTAATGAGTCCAACAGAGACAGATTGCGGATTTTGTACAGCATAATTAAAAAAGCAAACACGGAGCTATTTAATGCTAAGCATTCATACGATGTAGCTGAGAACTAAGATGTATTCTAGTAAATTAATCTGGATAAGAAATTTGTTGTTCAAACCCAAGGCCTTGCTCTCAATCACAAAGAGGAAGCTACACAGAAAGGACCAACGGTAAAGAATTGTTACCTTCTAGCATCTTCACGGCCTTTTGCATCAATTTCTTTATTAGGTGGGTATTTTGGCAAACTTGACGGATCACACGCAAAAGGCTTCATGGTAAAATACTGAGAATAGAAGTAAAATAGAGGCAGATTAGGAATTTGAGTCGTTCCTCTAATGCCTTGTTAAGTTGTTATCTGTTCAAATCAACAAAGATAGCTCTTCCAGAATAATATACCTCGGAACAAAGTGCAGAAGAAGCATGGCCACGCTTGTGAGGCTCCACTGAAAGGAGAGTCTCAATAAGGTCCACTGCTGGTCTTGGCAAATCTCTACAAGTTTCCATAAGAGAACTTTCATAACGCTGCTGTGGTTTAAAAAGAGTGGCATGTGGAAGTTTAGATTTCTTCCAGTACTCATCAGGAGGAGATCCACAGAGCTTAAAGATTTTGTGCAGCTGTTCAACCTATAGATCAAGTGAAACAGTACTCCGTAAGGTTTGGTATATCAACAATTATTTTCACGCTGAGAAAACGTGAATTTCAATTTCCAAAGTGATGGAATTATCACATACTGGAAAAACAGGATCTTGACAAGGTAATCACCTCAGTTCTCCCTTGAAGGAGAGGTTTCCCAAGGAGAATTTCTGCAAATACACAACCAACACTCCAAAGATCAACAGATGGTCCGTAATCTGTTGCCCCCAGCAGCAGTTCAGGAGGCCGGTACCACAATGTTACTACACGGCTAGTCAGATGTTGTCTGTGTGATGTACTGCAGAAGTTCGCCAAACCAAAATCAGCGACTTTTAGAATCCCTTCATTATTCACCAGAAGATTTGACCCCTTAATGTCTCGATGCATTACACCTCGAGAGTGGCAGTGCTCAAGTCCAGACAACAGCTGTTTCATATAGCACTTGACCTGCATATTTTAGCAGTCCTGGGAGACTTTAGAGACCATAACAATCACAGGTAGTGATGTAATCAATCGACAATTAATGAGAAAGTCCACAAAGCAATCCAACTCACTCCCTAATGAAACTAATAAGAAATCAAGTCCAACATACCTGTGACTCTGTAAACTTGATGTCAGGGCAAGAAACTAGCCCGGAAAGATCATGTTCCATATACTCAAATACAAGGTATATGCTGCAGGATAATTTGGAAGTGACTATTCCTTCCAACTTTATTACGTTAGGATGATCAAGCCTGCGAAGAATCAAAATCTCTCGAGCCATAAACCTAACACTCTCGGGCTCAAAGTTGTCAAACCGCACTTTCTTCAGCGCAACTATCTTCCCAGTTTCAAGATCACGTGCCCGAAAAACACTGCTGTATGTTCCCTGACCAATCTGAAGTCACCCAAAAAAGAAAGGGTCAAATTAGATTGTGACACAAGTGACTTCAATAAGCTCAAACACTGCTCAGAAACACACACTATTCAGATATGGCAACACTTGAAAGTGACGGTCTCGCAAACTTAATCCAAGTTATTGCAAATTCGGTTTTTTTTAAAGACCGGAATTATAGGCGAAACATTCACTGCAATAGAGCTCCATAAGCAGCAATAAAAGCCGGTGTTTCGGGTCTTTGCACATACAATGCTTCTACCAAATATGCCGAATTTACAGCAACCAGTTATTTGGTGGTCTGTCAAAGATTAGGCAAACACTCTCAAAGTATAGCACATCGGCGGAAAATTGGTCAGCTTCCATGGTTAACAACTTGCTTCTCCAGCTAAAACAATAAATCCAAGAACAAATGAACAAATTTTCGAGTTCCGAAAACCTTGAATTATTACTATATACTATATATACTCCTTCTAGTACAAGCTTCTAATTTAACTAGATCCTATCCAACAAAAAAAGAATAAGGAATATCATGAGATTAACAAACAAAGAGAAAAATATCCAGATAGAGTCATTCTCAAGATGCAGCCAAACAAAAAGAAGCCAACCCAACATATGCAAACTCCAAAATCAACCCCCCAGCTATGTCTGTCCCTTTTTCCTGTCTAAATATTTCCTGAAACAGCTTATCACTATAATTATCACAACATTCCCAACACAGTCACATGAATCACAGTGTTCCAAAATTCCTCCAATTATTCTTTTTTTTTTCTTTTTTTTTTTAAATTGTTTTTGAGTAAATCAAAACTTCACACAAACACAGTGCGGTGCGGATCCTTTGTCCCACTTTCGTCGCCTGTATCCCTCCAATCACGTGTCAGCATTTCATAAACAATTCCGAAAAAAAAAAAAAAAAAAACTTTAATAAATCCCAAAAATAAATTCAAATCCAAGATATTAATAAAACACAAATAAAAATCAAATTTTCAAGATACATAGATTCACATAAACAATCAAAGTTCCAAACTTTATATTAAGAATTATACAAAGCTTCAAACTTTATGATAAAATTAACATAAGATATAAAAGTGGGAAGCTCACCTTCTCTAATTTCTCAAAATTATCAACTCGGAGGGGCAACCACCCTTGTATGGCTTCGCCGGCGACGGCGCTGAGCCACGCCGGCCAACCGGCGGCGGCGACTTGCTCACTCTCAACGTACTTAGACAAGTTCCCAAGCCTGAAACTCACCGACTCGCTCCCACACTTTGAGCTAACTCGGCCCGAGTCACCCCGACTCACCACCGTAATCACTGAGTCACCACCCAGCGAGTTGCCGAAAATCTTCTTCTTGCCATCGGAGGAGATGTATCCGTCAGTGGGGTCCACCACCCTGATGGAGCCCACATTGTCTCGGAACACGCCGGAGGTGTCCAACGCCGGCGTCACTGACACTCCACCTTTTGAACTAACACACCCCATATAAAATAATTTAATATTTTAATCTTAATTTTTTTTATTATGATAATTTACAATAAAAAAATTCAACTTAAATTGAAGAAAATAAGCTCGACCCACTTTTAATTAGGGTCATTTGAGAGTGCCCAGATCGATGGAATTTCTAAATTTGGTGACTTGAATTTTGGGGAAGAATGTAATGTGAAGTGTGATCAGTAAGGAAAAAAAAAGTGGGGAAGTGTGTGTATGTGTGTGTTTATATATGGAGAAAAATGAAAATGTAATTTAATGATGATTTAACTTTGATAGTGATCTTAGTGATGTGGTTTTGTTGGAATTTTATAAAAATAAAAAAATAAAAAAAAATCCTTGATTAAATGGCCACAAGGCACAATCTTATATGTTCCGACGGTGTTTTTTTCGTTTGGGTGGAGAATTTGCAATCGTTATCCTACGAATGTAGTTTGAGTGTATTCTCGTCTCACGACTCTGGCCAGTCGAGGGTTTAGTCGACTGTCCCATGACCCTAGCCAATAAAGGGTTCAGATATTCGACTTATTAGTTAGCCATTCGAAGTTGATTGGCTCAACTCAGGAAGCAACATGTGTAATGAAACCTATACAAGAGTCGTAAGTTTTTTATTTATTGAGAGACTAATCATATTGTAAACGTAATTTGGACATGAGAGAAAACGACAGTAGATCATTGCTAATCAACATTAAATTGTGCTACACTAGTATTTGTCATTTCTCCTTTTCAATTGGTGTTTGTTTTTGTTGGCTAAAATAAAAATGGTTAACGCGGCAATTGCGGAATGTGGAGGAGAAAGAGTGAAGAATGGTGAGTATTTAATTGCAAGGAGAGCACAGCGACAGCGAGATCAACGGACTAAAGAAGAGTCTATGTGCTTCCTTTTAATTTCTTTTGTCTTTCTGGTCTCCCTTCTTCGGAATAGAGTCGATAGACATACCACGGGTTCGGAAGTATTATCGTTATATCTTTTCATTCGTTAATATTTGGGTTTTAATATAATACTCCATAGCTTTTTTTTCCAGCAAAAGGCTACAAATTACTATTAAAATTGTCGCGTAAAATATTCACTTTTGTATTTTACGTAGTGTATAGGCAATAAATGATCTACTTATTTCTAAAGTGAAATTATCTACTCGTAGATATATCATAGATTGCATTAAGTGAACATTAATGATAATTTAAGCTCGTCTTGCATGTTGAAACAATTCGGTAGCTATTTTCTTATAATCTTGATAAATAACATCTCTTATAGTTGATCGAAAAACTACTCTTTTATGTTTACTTACAAAAAATAATTATATTAATATTACATTTTTCGGCCATGTTTTAAAAACTACACTTCATTTCTGATTTGTTTATAATAAACAAGAACGGGGTTAATGGGATAAAAAAAAATGGTACAATCCTAAAAAACAAAGCAACTTGAAATTCCGTCAAGATACTTATGATCTTGTAGACTTTCGATCTTTCTATTAAGTTTGAATAGTAGTAGGAGTAATAATATTCTAGGTGAAGCAATAAATATCTTGGCATAATCCGATGTTGGCATGAAGAGGTAGTGTAGCCGTGTAGGGGCGTGGAACCTTTGGATTATTGGATCCTGGGATGGGTTGAAACAAAAACAATGTTGACAAATTGACAATATATCTATACTACTTCTATTGGATCCTACTAATTTAAAGAACTTTAGACTCTTCTTATAAGTTACAACCACTTCTCTAATTTGAGGTGATTTAATCGGTTATACGGGAGATCGTTCTTAAGTTTGAGCCAATGAGTCACATAAACACAATAATATTAAAATACCAAGAAAATATCTTTGCCGTCCTATATATAGAGTCCATTAAAATTACTCATAGCGCCTCAAACTCATATTAAATCGGGCGATGCATGCATGTATACAATTATACAAACTTGAAACATGCATGGAGTGTCTCAAGCTTAGATTCTTCCGTAGACTTAAATTTCGAACTTATAAGGGCAACGATTTTTATATTTATTAGACTTTTACACTCTTTCACGTAAGTTATGGTCTTTAGTGCTCTTATCACATGAATACGTGTAAAAATCGACATGAAAAGTATGAATATATTCCTACATCTGAACTGTAAAGTTTAGAATTAACACACAATAGAATAACTTGTTATTGAGAATAATAGGCGTTTATATAGGTTACAATAGTGTGAACTCTAGTATAAACCCTAAACTATAATAGTATAGGAATAATATCGTTTACATAAATAGAATATTTATCCCTTACGATATTATTCCCTACTACAATTACAATATATTCATTATTCTCTAATATGAACATTTCGAGTCTCAAGTCTCTGAAGTACAGTAAGTCTAACCAAAAACTTACTCCAGAAGTCGAGGCTAAGAACTTCCTAACAAACAACCAATGTTTTACGTTTCCACTTGAGGTTGGCAGACTGACAATTGTGGGAAGTGAGACAATGTATGGAAACTGGAAAACATAAAGTAGGCAAAAGAAAGTCAAAGAGAGGAGAAAATTAGGGGGAGACTTGGATTTATGTAAGATTTAATAAACAGAGAAAAACATAAAGTATATAAATAATAAATTCTAGTTGCAAATAAGCCTTTTTCTGCTGCATTTGTTGGCTTTCTATACACTTTTATTTCTTTTTTTGAGGCAATTTATACACCTTTTTATAGGTCCCATTTCTTTTTCTTTTATTTGGTTTTCGGGATTATTTTACTTTCTTTTTTAGTAAAAAATAAACTTCAATTAAAAATGATTAAGAATCTCTATGTTGATTGTTGGACACTTCTTGTGTTCTTGGTTACAACAATGGAGTTCCCCTCTTTTTTTTTTTATTTGTGTTTTTGTCCCATAATATGCAATGGAATCCCTAAATTGATGCTATGTTGCTACAAGTATTTATATTTCTCTATACATGCATAGGCATATAGTCCCCATACTCTAAGACCCCAACTATTATGATTTACAATATATCAAATATTTACGTTGGGAAACGAAGATCATATTTGATCGAATAATTTATTAGGTTTTGTTCAAAATTAAATCATTATTGAGCATACAATCGAATTATTGAACAAATTAGCTAAAACAGCCGCAAATAGAGTCTATTTTCGCCTTTGAATGTAAAACATCAAGATTGAATTTTTATATGATGAGATGCATTCTTATCTACGAGCATTATTAGTATATTATGTGAACATTAAATATACACTTCGTGGACATGTGGATTGATGTAATCGGAAGACCACAAGAAGAATATTGCAATGAAACAATAAATGTATCTTTAAGAGCTCATGATCCAACCATATCATGTTTCTACACTCCTTATTCTCGTGGTAAATCCCTATGTGCAAATGTAGAAGTTCATTAGTTTATACGAAGGACTAGTATAGTAATATAGCTAAGTACTCTCATAAAATTAAAAAACTTTGATTATTGCACCCATCATATGATTAAAGAACACTCCACTTGATAGGAAGAATCTAAATTGGATTAGTACCGTAAACATCTTCATGCAAAGTTGCAAACTATGGATTATGTAGTATGGTACTCAAGAGCAGTTTATGTCGGGGATTGATATATGAAGATTTGAAACCCGCATAATTTCGAGACAGTCGAATATACAGGTCAACTATTTAATCTCTATATATGTCAATTCAACCTTAACCTCACGCTTATTGGCTTATATATTGCTATAAGACTAGTATGATGCACAACTTTATTATATTATAAGGTTTGTCATATGAAATTATGAATTGATGTGTTACACAACTTTCTTTAGTGGTTTGTCATATGAAATTATGAATTGTGTTACACAACTTTCTTCAGTGGTTTGTCAATAGCAAACATGTATATATACACATCCTTTTCATTAATGATTAAACATATATAATTGCTGCTTCCCATTTCTTAATCAAGATCATTGGCCTTGGCACATGAGCACTCAAAAAGCCCCTAATAGTCTCCTAGTAAAATTAGGAGGGATCCAATCTGTCATTTCATTGTGTTACCTATAAATCTGTAATTGAGAAACTTATACACCATTCTATTTATTACTCGTAGTACCGATTTAAATTAAGGATCATACATTTTTCGAAGTTTCGAGATTTATGCTCATCTTAAATTCATGTTAACTCAACATAGTGTTGTTGATTTCTTTTTTTGGTTACGGGTGTTATCGATTATTGATTGTACAACTTAATAAGTACCAATAGTGGAATGACATCCCCTAGAAAGTGTTAGTTTTTAATCTACGTTATCATAATTTCATGTGCTTCCATTTATATCTCTTAAAACATTTGTATTATGGCACTTTTGCTCTAGTGTAGTTGTTTCTCTGATCAACCGAGTTTTGCTCCGATTATATCTAAATCCGACTCTGATGGTGCACCTGACGATGGATTAAGTGCAAACTAAGTTAGTGATGTAGGCATGCGGCGTTAATTATAAACTAGAAGAAAGCTAGAACAACTAGTGTAGTAAGTCAAAAAAGGTAGGTCCATTATGATTATGTTCCTAACTAATCAGATCTATTTCTAGCTCTTATCAAATGTACGTTTAATTTGCTAGGTGAATAGTAATGAATTAATCAAATAATATTTGCACTAAATGCGCTGATTAGTTACTAGTAATTGTATATGTGATCTTGTTTTAAGTGTCGCACCTAATATATCAATAATCACCAGTGCCACTACTCATTTCAATGGAGTAGACAGAGTAGAGTAGAGGTCTCTAATTCCTTATCTTACCAACTTTGATAAGTTCGCGACACTGTTCAATATGAGGATTTAACTAAATTATAAGTCATAATAAGTACGAATTCATGTCTTAACTGGAAACTAAACAAATTGCGCTATTCACTCAAAACCAACCGTTAACCACCCAAATGAGTGGTGACGGGAGAACGTACATATGTCAAATCTTGTAGTCCAATTTATGAATTTTGGACTTCTTTTGATTGTCAAACCTCCCTTGTCCCAATTGTAGTACACTACTATAAACTACGAGTAGTTCATATTTTGGGAAAAATAGGACAAAAATCAAGGAGCTTACTAAGGAACCTTATTATTACCACTCCACTTCAAAGGCCAACCCCTCCAAAATAAAGGCACCCTTAAAGGTAGTGCTCTTTTTAGGCTCTCGGAGTACTAATAGACACGCCGTTGTTTAATGGTGCATCACAATGTGAAATGGGTTTTCTAGAAAAGTCAAAATGATTCACTAGAATAGCATACTCTGTATGCTCTTGCCAATTACAAACATTTTATGTACTTCCATTACCTTCTTTCTCCAACTAAGTCTCTTCAAGGACTACTCGACTAAAGTTGTGTATCAGTTAATTTGGTTGCTAAAGTTTTCGAGACTTAAGCATCATACTTGAACGTCAAAAAACGACTTACATAATATGAGCAACCATTGCTTTTTGATAAAATGCCCTACCAAAGTCGCGCTCCTTGACAAGGAAGTTTAGCAATGGAGTAGCTCACTAGCAACATTTACAAGATCTTTATCCAAAAAAAAGTAAATTCATATACAAGATCTTTATAGCTCAAATTCACCCCTTGTTCATATAACAATGATTCAAAAATGTAATAATGAGAGAATATTTCCAGAACAATGATCTTACATGTGAATCTTCAACTCTGCTATGCTTGTGCTTGACACTATCATGACTCTACAATGTATATAAATCGTAAACTATAATGAATCTTCGCTATATGGCAACTTGCAAGCTGATGTCCGATCCTTAGCCTTGAATGTTCCTAGCATTTCAGCAACAGATCTGCAACGACATTCTTTACCAGGTCGTATTACGTCCCCATATACAGCCATTTCGATAATATCAAGTTCCTTGTCTGCAAGGATAAACCTCTTATCAGCAAGGAGGGGGCACATCATTGGCAATAGTTGCACTATCATTGGTTTACTCCTCATTAGCCATTAGCCAAGAATTAAGAAAGAGTATTGGCCAGAACTAACACAATAATGGAAGTGCCTCTTGCTCAAATAGCTTAGCGAAACAGACTAGCTTCATTCGGATGCAGTAAGTTATTATTATCAGGGTAGCGGGGGAATGCCTTTTTTAAACGGAGATTCACCAATAATCACGTAATATGGAAGGTTAAAGTGAAGTCAGACCAAATCTAAGCATACTGTAAACAAGGAAGAGAATGACACACACAAGCTCCTATTCTCCATCGTTAAAAGCTGCAGTCTTTATCCAGGCCAAACGACTAACAGCAGTGATATTGATCAAGTGAAACGGATCCTGAAGAGTCAAAAAACAACTCTGTGGAATGGGAACAAGGTCATAGCACAAGTAACTTGGGTATGCCACTATGCCCTAACATAGAGAAGGTTCAAAAGGACTCAATTGTACCTTGTATCACCAAAAAGTCATGCAATTGGACCTCAAAATTTTTAAAAAAAAAAAAAAAAAATAAGTGTCATGGAATTGACTCATTAAGTCCACTGATGGAATAAACGAAGATGCTAAGACGCATGTTTCACTTGGGTTTTTCAAGTTTAATGATTAGATGGTGATGATGAAGTGATGACACGTGTTCTACCCAAAGAAGTAAAGAACGATATAATTACTTCGAAAGACTTGCTTGATCACAGGCACGAGCCCGTGGTTCCTGAGACTTTCAGTTCGGAAAAGCTTCACAGAGCTTCACCTTATCTGAAGAGAAGTGAAAGATAACCTTATTCCCTTCAAGTGCTCTGGGTTTGCCAACATGCGGAGTCAACGAAATATGGTAATGTCTCTGATAGTGCATTTCCGACTACATGAAAAATAAATACGGAGTACATGCTAACTATCTTTCCTTGAATTACCAAAATGATAAATTATAGTATGCTTCTCGTAGATAAACTTAGCACAACACATCGATGAAAATAAAAACATGATCTGAACTGACCACACACAAAAAACAAAAAAAAAAAAAAACAAAAAAAAAAAACAAAAAAAAAAGAAAAGAAAAAGAAAAGAAAAACATGGGATGGCTAAGCAAGAAAACATACCTGTGAATTTCAAGTCACAAGAATAACCTTTCAATAGTTTGGGATCCATCTCTTTGTCAGATTTGTACCGGTTCACCCTAGTTTGTAGGATCTGGCAATTATCAGCAGTTGATTCACCTCCTGTAAAAACAATTGCAATGTTAAAGCATATACTGGTGTCTCTGATAGCTCATAGCAGCAAGAAGAAGAACCATCTCTCTCAAAAAATATAAAAATACTGGCAACAAAAGAAAAAAGGACAAGCTTCCAACAGATTGAACAGGCTTTAAAAATAAGGTAAAGCCTACAAGAGTACGCTCTGCCGCTCTGGATTACTGGGTCACAACTCTTCTACTTTCAGATTCTACTTCATTTTACCTCTGTCTTCAAACTTGAACATTCGTTCACAGTTTTCAAAAGTTGTCAATGAATTTAAACTCCCTAAAACCATACTCCACACCCACTTACCCCTCTGAAACCCCTGTTTCCACCCAGCGACAGACAATCACCCACTGTTGCCATATCCACGCCTTTTAAGCTCCCACCATGACTTTGGCCCAACACCCACCTCTGCCTCTCCCACCTCGACTTGTAACTCTCAACCCCACCCCACCCCACCCCAGCCACTCAGATCTCCACCTCCACCTCTACCTCCAGTCCTCCACTTGCACATCCAAACCCACCAATTTGTATACAATCAACCCCTATACCCCAACCCAAACTGAATCCACGCTCTCTTTCATCCATTAAAGTTCACCCCCAAATTGCTCTGCTAATTTTACAGTGTGTAGGCTCTAGCTATATTGGACCAAAACAACACAGTACTTACTGTTAACAAAAGACGTTGGATCCCTCTCTATCCCACCTTTTTAATCCATTTCCCCCAATACAGACATTCCCTGATACAAACAAAGGATTCATGTTAACAACATCTGAAGTTTTCACTTAAATGGTGGGTCATACCAGAACCTGGTTTTTTTTGGTTAGTCCCTGTTGGTTCCAATTCAAATCCTCTAAAAATAACCATATCTTGATCCTTTAATTACGTGATAGTAGACTGTCAAAACAAAGAACTCCCCCATCCCAGCAAATGCCTAATTCAGGAGCATCCACAACATAAATCTTTTTACAATCTCATTGTCCTTCCACAATATATATTACAACAGTCGAAGGAGGTAAAATGTCATACCTTTGGTTGAGATGAACTCTAACACTCAGTCAAGATTGTCCAGAGACAACTCACAATTACTAATCACACCTATGTTTTGTTCTTTGCGTGCTAATTCTACATTCCAAACTGCTTTAACGACAAAGTAAAAAAAAAAGAGACCTCATGTCTCATTAAACTTGGAAAATACCCATGCTGATCATATTATATGAATACTCTTAAAAGTCTTAACCTAGACAACTTCAAAGAACGACTTGATGACAATACACGATGGCCGCTAGAACTTGGGTAATATCTTCTCATCAGTCCTTTTGGACAGATCTATGAGCTTTATAAGGAGTTAAGGACTGTGACATTCGACTTTTAGAAGTTCAATCTTAAATTTAAAAACTCACACGAATAACAATAAACTAACATGGTCTTGACAGAATCAATGGTAAGACGATACTATCAACGCCTTCCAAGATAATAGCATTTATATTGACGTAAAGGCCACTGAAACTCTCCATCTGGAAGACACCAGAATCATCCAATGTCTTCGTACAAGGATGTGACCCCGTAATTCGCAGCATTGCAGCATAAGTCCAGGCATTCAAGCTCTTAGATGATAGTTAAGCTTGATCAAGAGATTCCTAGTCAGTAAGGAGCTTGGAAGTGCTTTCATAATCTCCAACTAAGTTACCCAATTCCATCTAATTCTCATTCCCATACGCCATATCCACAAATTGCCTATAATATTCCATTGATCTAGCCCATGAGGCCGTGATTCTACGATGAGAGAGGTGTTTTGCATCCCTTTCTACACATTTGCGGGCAGATGTACTGCTTTGAGCCAACATCCTTAGGGACAGCCTTGGTGGCCAAACGAATAAAAAAATTTGAGACCTCAAGTTTCACACAAGCAGTCATGAATTTACATATATTCTGCATCTCGATAAAGGGGGAGAATATATTAAATCTCCAAAAGGCAATAGATTTCAAAAAGAATTCCTCCTGGTGTGGAGGATTCAAATTCCATCTCATCGTACTGTCCTTGTGGCTCCATTAGTCCATTTGCACCACAACAAAAAGAAAAAAAAAAGACCAAGAGAATAGCTTCTGAGAGTTTGAAAGAAATTAGATTTCTTTTTGTGACCTTAAACCAAAGGGAGGGCACACTTTCTCATCCAATATTGCTCATTCCTGAGAAAAATTGAGGAACAGAGAGAGGGAAAAAGGCAAAGGAACGGGAGAGGAGGACGAGTTGAAGGAAGGAAGTGAAAGGGAGGAGAAGAAAGGACTTGGAATAGAGAGAAAAGGGGTTGTCCATCCAAATAACTTTAGCTTGGAAGGATGTAGCTTATAAAGGATGGACAGAAAATTCTTCATCAAGTATTCTCTCCTTCTGATACAAACCCACTCATTTGTCTAAACAAGGTTACATACCCACCCCACTCCTTCTAGCTAAAAGAAGGGTTTAATGCTAACGGGCGTAACGGCTCATAAAGGTCCCAAGTTAAACATACGGGTAATTACGTGAGGAAGACAAAAGAATATATCACTTCTAGGAAATGCATGATTTAGATGTGTTCTATAACATAAATTCTTAGTATAACAAGTTCATTGTCCACAACCACAATTACAACGCTCATACAAGGTAAAACCAAGTCCTTGGTCAACAGACATCTTAAGATTACACATGGTTCTTTAGGAGTCTAAACTTACATTTTGCAGGAAACCATTATATGAAAACTCCTATCTCCCAAAGATCCCAACACTTATCATATTGTCTCTGATCATATGAGACACTGAGTTCAGTTTAAACAATGGCATAATAACATAAGATAAGACTGCCTTATCATATATCTTTTTTTTTGTCAGTTCATATGACCCTTAAATATGAAAATCTAACAGAACACATTCAAGAGCTAACATAGTCACTCGTGACATAGCCAATGCTACGACAACAGCATCAAAGTCTTACAGGCTAGAGTAAGTTATACTGACAGTAAAGGGTAAACAAAGCCTCACAAAAGGAAACCCCAATACTCCATGTCTTCATACAATATTAGGACCCTGTGATTCAATGGCATATTGCCTTTTTAGACCTATGTAAAGGATGAATCAACATATTCAAACCAGCAAAGATAACAGTCACAAGTTCTTGTATATCCTGCCCCAAATAACCCAATTCCGGCTAAGCCTCATCCAGATAAGCCACAATCCACATACCCAAACTCTTTCAACAAGAAAACCTCCCAATTCTGAATGCAGCAACGCGAAGTACAAATGCCATCTTTTTCCCCGCGTTGATAAATGAAGACAGTTAAGTGAATAATATATGGAAGTTATGGCATAAGTAAACACTTCAGATGGTTTCAGTGAGTACTAAAACCGAAAAATCTTCATACTTTATTATGCAAATGCAATATCCCAATCCATTTCAACTCCAAATGAACTGTTCACTCAGTGTACTAACACAACATCCCAATACCCCTTTGAGTGTAAGGCAAACGCGTCTTTCATTTGGTCTAGAGGTGGCTCCCAATACGGTCAGTCGAAAACCGAGAAAGATTGATCTTGAATGGAGGAACAAACCATACAATCCATGAATACTATTGAGACCAAACATCCAATTTAGGCAGCAATATATCAGACAACCCAAAAAATAAATACAGAAAATGAAGAATCATACAGAAAAAGCCAATCAAGAAAAAAAAGGAAGAGTGAGAGAGAAGAAAAAGAAGAGACCTTTGGAAAAGGGGAGAATGTGGTCATATTCGAAGCAAAGACAACCAGAACAATTGCAGAAACGCTTGCAGACAATGTTACCAGCAGCATCCTTTCTCCACCGTTCAGGGTGTCGCCCTGCTACTACTTCAGCTTTTGCCCAACAAACCCCTTTCGCCTTCTTATCAAAGAATCTCGGCCTGTTGTTTTTTGTATTGCTTTCTCCATTTTCCCCTGATTCTGATGAACTTGAACAACTCATCTTCTGGGGTAGTCTAACTTTGTGACACTCACTACCCGTTTACAATCCTCGACTCCTCGTCTAGTAGTATATAAATGAAATCGGAGGTCAATGCGGATTGGGTCCTCTGTCCCATTTTCGTGAGTCGGAAGTGTGACGTCGAATTAGTTCGATTGGGAGGACAAAATAACGCAATTAGAACTGGGCTATATGTCACACTTGTTCTGGTTCGTATACATCGACATATAGACAAGTTATTCCATATGCTATAGCCCATATGGTATCAAAGAACAAGGTAACGACGACTATTGGCACTCCACACGAGACTTTTGACACTCCCACTAACTTATTTTATCCCAAAGAAATTTAAAAATGGTGGAAGTGCTAGAAAATTCTCGTGAAGTGCCAATAGTCTTTCCCAAGAACAATAACACCATCACGGGGTGACAAACCTATGCCAAACGGAAAAAAAAAAAAAAAAAAAAAAAGACGATTCAAAGTTTTGTGATCGACATTGAGTCCCCAAAGTGAATACTCGTACAAAATTGGAATAACCCGAAAAGGCGAAAATTTCGCCACTGAACCAGGTATAGGTGAAAATAACAGGCTAGCCCATGGTAACAACATTTCTACCCCTGAAACTGGCATTACAACATGTTAACCGCCGGGAAATACGCCTCACCATACAGATCAAACATAACAACGACGATTTACCGTGGAACTCAAAGATCGACACATGAACTCAAGATGGACACATGAAAATGGGGGGGGGGGGGGGGAAGCTGAAGCATAATGCGCAAGATTTTCAAAATCCCAAATATTATTGCCATACGAAGTACCAGTAAAACATCAAACCAAACCATTACATCCATTAATTTGGTACACAACTTAACGGCCAAGAGCTTTACTAAGGACACTCACAAAGCACATCAAGTCACCGAAGTGTGTGTAGATCACACTTCTTTTTTTCTTTTCTTTTTTTTCTCCAACGTCTAGCTTAGATATAGGATATACTGGCAGAGTTTAGCAATAACACCACTGAATGCTTCTCTAGATTACTATGCTCCAATGCACCACAGAATAGGATTTCAACTACGAGACTCTACTTGTTGCCACCAACTTCCTTCACGGCACAGATCTGCTCTTCACCCATTGCACACATCACGGACAGAATCAAGTCTTTCCCTTGCTCAAACCCATCCCTGATCTGATAACGAAGAATAAACTCGTGTTAGATAACTGAGATTAACATAGGTTCACCAGCATGTTTAATGAAGAAGACCCAACCACAATCAAATTGTAGTAAAATAAACTTATAACAGGAGAACACACCTGAGTCAGCACTGTATCATCAGTAGGAAGCTTCAGATCATCCTTGGTACCACCACTGTCAGTCAGCAAGCTCACCTACAGTCATAATTTCAAACATTAACTACCTTTGCAAGTTGTTTTACTAACAATGCAAACTAAAGAGCTACATTATCAGGTAATAAAGAACGGCCTACGACAAACTTGGAAGAGTTATTAGGGACAGAGGTAATACTTACAAAGTCATCTTCAGTGATGTCAAGCAGCTGGTAGTCGACACGGTTGACATGTGGAACCTGAATACAGAGGGAGATCGTCTTTTAATAAGTATATAATTAAATGGACAGAGATTCAGAGATGTTATGATTCAAAATATGTCAACAATAAGATGTGGAGGGGTTCATACATCACAGTTATGGGATGAAGGCACAATGTCTTCCAGCTTTTTCCCAGTGAAGATGTCAATACCAACAAAGTGACATTTGGCATGACCATGCTTCCCGGTCTTGGAGGTAGAGACCTCAACAACCTGTGTAAGATATAATAACCAAATGTCAATGAGAATTAGGATCACACACTGTAACGTATCATTGGTTGGAATGAGCTCCTAGCGACAAAAGCAATTCAAAGAGCGATAAGCAGACATCAGGCGTGTGTGAACCCATCACCAACAATGCACAAAATAGCAAAAGGCAGTTATATATGGGTTACATTCCACAAAGTTCAACATAACAACATAGGGAACACTCAGCCATGTGTATGAATCATGCAGACTCGCGTCCACAGAACATGTAGGATGATCATCATCAATATAGTTAAAAGGAACATAAGAATCCCATATGATGCATTCAAGGTCAACGATTCAGGGAACAAGATTGATTGACATGAATTCAAAGATATCAGGTATAAACAAGCTGACTTATCAAAAAAAAAGAAAAAAAGATTTCTCTTCTCCCAATTGTAGTGCCGTCTACGAACAACACTTGCGCTTCATGCATTGTAATCAAGGAATCTCACACAACAAGTTAATCAACGTACACACTACACTTTCATCAAAAAACCATCCTCCGTCTACTTTCCATCATAGGCAAATCAAGTTCCCAACCCAAACAAACCTTACAAATTCCAAATAAGTATTATCACCATTCCTCCGTCTTGTACTGTTCCATTAAAGCTGTTGCATACAACACAAAAAACATATCCAGACAGTTTTGAAATTCCTCCACAGAATACACAATCCAGCCAAAAAAAAGCACCATATCATCTTTCCCTTCTGCCCACGTAAGAAAGTCATAGCAGTTCAATATCCCACATCCCACCCATACAGAATCATGACCCAACAGGAAAAATTGATGAATAAATCATCGATCTAGATGTCCAATGTGCCCCCCCCCCCAATCCATGGCAAATATTAGCTCAACTGATAGCTACTCCATCAACAGTCACCTCATCGCCCAAAATACCGTTTTTAACAACTTAAGGACCCAACAGGCAAAAAGAATAAATAAATCATAGTTCCAGTCTATTAACGTGGCCACCATCAAATATTAAAATATCTACTCCGTCAACCTTGGAACGAGCATGAAGAAATTAACGATACTTCTTTATCTTTTGAGTCACCTCATAGCCAAAAACGCCGCTTTCTAATTCTTAATGACCCAATATGCAAAACTAATTAATAAATCATCTTTCCAGACTTCCATGAGCCCACCATCACCAGCAGATATAACTTAATACCTACAAACCATCAACAGTGACCTCATCGCCCAAAATACCTTCTTTAAATAGCGTAAATGTGCCACAAAACAAGTCTGACACTAGTGAAAAGAGCAGCCTCGTGACATAAAACCAAAAATACAGACTTGACCAACCTAAACTCTCGCAAACATGGTGTTTTCAACAACCTAACGGCTAGAATACTGTTTCGACTTTCGACAACCTAACACCCAAAAACAGTTTCGACAACCTAACACCCAAAAACAGTTTCAACAACGTAACACCCAAAACACCATTTTGATAACTAAACACCCAAAACATTGTTCGACAACCAAATGCCCAAAACAATGTTTCGACAACCAAACCCCAAAAAAACGCTTCAACAACCAAACGCCCAAAACAATGTTTCGACAAATAAACGCCCAAAACACTGTTTCCACAACCACCAATCATCAAAAACCAAAGGAAACTTGGATTATTTCCTTGCATCACATAAAAAACCTCTAAGATAACAAAGATAGCAAACCAAATAACATCTAATACTAATCCCACATTTAATCAAGCGTTTACCAGAAGAACAACAATCATTCAACAATCATACCAAACGCTCCATATCACAAACAACCACCAGAAACCCTAATCTAACGTAAACGCCACGCCACCCACATAGACAAATACATCAAACCCACGATAACAGCAACAACAATAGATCAAACATCATCATCACCATCATAAAATAATATAAAATACCCAAAAACACCTAAAATAATCATCATGTGACAAATATAAACAAATATAAACACACAAAAAAAAAACATCTGGGTATGTTAGATCTGAGACACCCACAACATAAAATAAAATAAAAAACCCATTTCAAAAAAACAAAAAAGATTCAATCTTTCACACATTTTCACATTAAAAAAACACCAAAAAGCGTAAAAAAAAAAAGAGGAGAGAGAAAAAAGGTGGAAAAAAAGAGGTGGACCTTGCATGGACGGTTCTTGATGACGATGTGACCGTTCTTACGGATGGTTCCGGCCTGTTGTGGGTAAGTCTTCGATGCTCCGGCGTCGGCCGATGACTCGAAGTGGTGATCGTCGTCCGACATTTTCTCGAATTGAGGGGTGAGATGTGATGTGTATTGCGGAAGCTTCGGGAAGAAGAGTGAGAGAGGAAATGAGGGTTTTGTGGGCGGGTTTATATAGTGCGACAGTCACTACCTGGGGGTGGGGGGGAGGGGGGTGGTGGCTCTGAGTGTATAGTATTTTGTACGTTTCTGAGGTGACGATTTGATCCATTCTAGGATTTTTGGCTTTTCACCTAATTTTTGTTTTTGTATTTTTTTTGTTCTTTCGTGGCATTGTTTATTGCCAAATGGCAAATGCCACGTGGTTGTGAAATAGCCTATATATCCACGTCGTATTGTGTCTGTTGTGTTATGCCTCGAGTGTTTAGATGTTTCGATATATATATATGACAGTCACTACCTGGGATTGGGGGAGGGGTGGTGGTGTCACTGTGTGTGTATCGTATTTTGTACTTGATCCATTCTAGGGTTTTTGGCTTTTCACCTAATTTTTGTTTTCGTATTTTTTTTTTGTTTTTTCGTGGCATTGTTTATAGTGCCAAATGGCAAATGCCACGTTGTCGTGGAATAACCTATATATCCACGTCGTATTATGTCTGGCGCGTCACGACGTAAATGTGATTATTAGTTAGATGTTTTGATAATTGGCGGTTTGGTGCGCCATGACTCGTGCGTAGACATGTGGCTAGATGTTTTTATACGATTCGCGTGCTGTGAGTCAAGGGTCTATATGTGGTTATTAGATGTTTGAATGTGTTATAATGCTTCTCCGTGTCCACGGAATGTGACGTTTAGTACTTTAGTTTGAGCTACTTCTCTTAAACGTTTAGTTGAAACGTTTAACTATCAAAATAGCGGGACGAGTATTAATTACATCTTTTTTTATCGATTGTTTTGTTTGGTGGAGGGGAATTGAACGCAGAGAAATGAAAGGATGGGAAAAGAAGATAAAGGAGGAAAGGAACTAGTTATGGTTTTCTGGTTGGAAATTAAATTTAAATTTTTTGAAATATTTGAAAGGAAAATGTGTGTTTTTGTGACAGTGAGTTTTGTTTTCCCAACGGGAGGTATTGGTGATATATTAAAAGAGGTCGAGCGAGGAGTAGCGATATAATGGAGGGTATTTACGAGTAGAATATTATATCATTGATATCTGATTATATAAGTCGAAAAAATGGACATGATGACTGGAAATTCGGCCAGGAATGGAATAATGGTGATTTGCAGCCTAAAGAAGCTTTTCAATGAAGTCAGGGGTTCCTAGAAGCGTCGAGTACTTTACACTTTTACAGTTTACATACAGTCTCTCTGTACACCCATGGAGCTAACAAAGGAGCCAGCAGATCGAATATCGGGCTGCGCTTCTAAAAACAAAACCATGTACTCCATCTGTCCTTTTAAATTGTTAGCGGTTGGTTCAAAGTCTTGTCACATATCCAAACCAAACGTCAACAATACAAAGGAATAGAGAGAGTCGTATAATGTGTGGGAACCGGCTGTATAGCAGTGTCTTTACTTCTGTATTGTTCCTAGGCTCCTGGCAATACTGCTTCGTCGTCTGACAGTCCTAAAACTACTGTCAAACCATGTAGGTGCATCACTAGGCTGCTGTTTTGCACTACCAATAGTCTCCACACGAGCATTTCCCGTCTTTGAAATGATGGAACCGGCTATTATCCCTCACTATGATTTCCCTCCGAACAATCTTTGACATAAACTTAATTGCAGTATGGCAGTCAGTACAAACCCGAATGTTCTTGGTCACACAAATTGTTGATCCCTCGGGAGTACTTATGATGCCGAATGCAATTGCAAGTCTCTCACTGTGGTTAAAGAGCAGATTCTTCTTGTACTCCTCGTCCACATCATGGAGCACCTCATTCGTGTCAGGAACATATCCTTCTTTCTCCATTTCCTCTAGGAGGTTTTCTAATGCCTTCTTTATCAGTTCATAAGATGGATGAGATTTATCTCCAGCAATAAAAGAATGTAACTTGTTCTTCACTTCAATCCAGCTGCAAGCTGGTTTCTTGACAATCCCTTTATTTCTCATTTTAAGTCTCAACTGAGCAGCTTCATTCCATCTTTTTGCGGCAGAGTATATATTTGACATCAAAACATAACCTCCCATATTATCCGGATCCACTCTGAAGACTTCTTGTGCGATTTTTTCCGCCATATCAACATTTTTGTGTTTTCTACAAGCAGCAAGCGCTGTGAGCCACACACTTCCTGTTGGAGCAGGCATCTTACTGATAAAATAATACGCTTCCTTCAACCTTCCAGCTCGACCAAGAAGGTCTGCTACTGCTGTGTAGTGCTCTAACTCCGGAGATAAACCATAATCGTTGATCATGCTGTCAAAGTACTTCTGGGATTCATCTACCAGACCAGCATGACTACAAGCAGTTAGAACAGCTACAAAAGCAACAGAGTTGGGTTTTATTCCCGAAATTTCCATTTCCTTGAACAAAGAAATGGCATCTTGAGCATGCCCATGTAGAGCACAGCCCATGATCATGGCTGTCCATGACACGATGTCATGTACCTTTATATTACTAAAAATACGCCTAGCAATCTTGATGTAACCACATTTGGCATACATGTCAACTAGTGAGCTAGCAATATGTACATTATCTTCGTATCTGCACCTAATAACGTACCCATGTAGCTGCTTTCCCAACTGTAATGTTGTTAGATGAGCACAAGCTGGAATGATGCTCGAAAATGAACCACTTCCAGGCTTAACTTTGGCCAAAAGCATTTCCCTGAACAGCCTAAGGCCATCATCAAACAAACCATTTTGCACGCATCCAGTAATGATCGAGTTCCACAAAATGCCATCACATTGTGGTAACCGAATAAACACTTTATACGCATCCTCTATCCGGTTGCATTTCCCATACATGTCAATCAAGCCACTACCAACATACAAGTGAGTATCCAGTCCACTCCTAATAGCATAGCCATGTATCTCCTTCCCCTTACCAACATCAACCAGTTCCGAAAATACAGGAAGCACACCAGAAAGACTAAAAGCATCCGGCTTCAAACTAGCATTTCCCATCTCCCTCAGCATTCCTAAAGCTTCTCCAAACATCCCATTCTGCGCATTTCCAGCTATAACAGTGTTCCACGAAACAAGATCTCTCAACTCCATCGTCTCAAATACTTTATGAACACTACTACGTCTAACTCTACACGTACCCTGTCTACCCAATTCATCAATTAAACTACTGTCAATATTCCGACCAACAAAACCACCAGAACCCAATTTTCGTTGACGCATTTCATCAAACACATTGTGGGCATGACCACCGTTGGCAGCGAAACCACCCTCTCGCAAACTCTCCAATTTACAATACATATTCATCAGTGCATTACCAGTATAAACATCAAAATCAAGCCCAATTCGAATGACACAACCATGAACAGCTTCACCAAGACTCAACCTTTTCAACAAAGTACAAGACTTTATAACAGAGGGGAACACATTATGATCTGGGTACAACCCAGAATTTCTCAATTGATTAAAACAAGATAAAGAATCATAATAAAACCCAGATGAAGTGTAACATCTAATCATGAATTTCCAAGCAATAAGTGGTAATTGTGATGAATTATTAAGCAGGAATTTGAAGATGGTGAGAGTTTCATGTAAGAGGTTGAGGTTGGCGTAAACTGGAAGAATCGTGGAGGAGAGAGAATAAAGGTTGATTCCTTTGTGTTTGATGATTTGGGCATGGAGTTGCTTTGCTTGTGATTTTGAGGTGATCAAAGTTGGGTTCTTTAGAACTGTTTTGAGTAGTGTTGAGGAAGTTTTCATTTGAAATCTTTTTTCAAAAATTAGGAGGGAAAATTCTTTTAACTGTTGGCTACTTGGCTTCACTAGAAAGTTTTGGACTTTGGTAAAAAAAAAAAAAATGGTCGTGGTTGACTATAGTCAAGAGCAGTGAACCTCGACGTCGTAGCGCCTGCGCCGGTAAATCTCGGCCCCGGAGAAACTCCGGTCCTTTGCTAATGGAAATAAAAATTATTCCGTGATTAGAATGATTTTTATTCCTTGTCTTTGGTTTATTGAAATGGTGATTAATATCAGGTTTAAATTGACCAATAACGTTAAGTTAATTAGCTCTAGATATTTACGAGTGAACAACTCTTATACCTTTTGTATTGGCCTATTGGGGGTATTGTTTTCCTTACTACTTGACTTAATTCAACAGTCCAAGTGTATATGTGTAACTAACATCTGGATGATCTTACAAAGAAATGGGCGCAGATTGCGTGTGATGAGATTCTAATTGTATCCCTCCCGGTACACACTTATTCCGTCTTGTTATGAGCAAATGGTTTTAGTTCCATACAACAATTTGAACTCATGAAAGCAAACAAAGTGTGAAAATGGAATCTATTCTTGTAATTTATTATTTATAATTAATATATCAATATAAGCGGAAGGAATGTATGATCAATCATAGTGAGAATAGATTGATAGCAATTATTCTCCTCATTTTATCGTGAGATCGTCTTATAGCACGCATGAGAACAAAATTTAAAGGTGGTGCTAGGCTGCTAGGTGAATTGGAAGCAAGAGTACGTAAAGATAAGTGATATGGATGCTGAAATGGTAGTTAAAAGCTGAAATGGTTGCTACAATGATTCCACTCACGAGGCTAAGGCTCTGTGCGATTCAATTTATTCAACGGTGTTTTCAAATCAGATCAGATTTATTCAAATCAAATCAAATCAAATCAAATCAGTTTTATTCAAATCAAATCAAATCAGATCAGAAATTTCCAAATAACAATCAATGAATTTAGTCTATTTCTAGTTCTTAATTCGTCTAATTGCAGTTAATTTATCAATTAATTCAGTTCAGATCAAATCAAATCAAGTTTATTCAAATCAAATCAAATCAGATCAGTTCAATTCAAAGCAAATCAAATCAGATCAGAAAAATGCAGTCCAATCGCACATGGCCTAAGAAATTAAACATTCTCCCTGAAATGAAAAATAAAGATGCAAATATTTTAACCTCGTAAAAAAAAGGAATAGAATCATGATTATTTATTTTACAATAACTCTCTTTGGAAGGTATTAACAACAGAAAACATACATATAGTGGGTAATTATTGTAGGTTGAAGTTAATTACCTCAAAATCAAATCCCAATCTCTTCTGATTAGCTCCAAAAAGTAGCTAATTGATATGTGATTTCTCTTGTACGTTACAACAATAAAATCCCATCTGATATGGGTTGATATACAATTAACAATTTATTTGATGTTTGATTTTTTTTCCTTTCAAAAAATTATACTATTAGATCATTAAGCACTCTTTTTCACCCTATAAAAACCACAAACTCTAGTCTTCATTCTTCATCTACAATCAAACAAAAACCAATTACTAGTCTAATCACTTAGCAATAATAATCAAGATATATAAATTTCTTTTACTAGTCTAATTTGAAGCGAGAGTCTGAGCAAAATGTCGAAATTGAGCGTCTTTTTCTTCTTTGTTAGTGTTATCATATTGTCTCATTATCAAGCATTATGTGAGGAGGTAATATATATCATTATCGAGTGTCTTCATGAACAAGTTTAGATGCTTAATTATTTTACGTATTCAATGTTTTTTTAATGGAACTGCATGCATTTTCTTGTTTGATTTTTGTATCGTAAGATTATTACTGATGACTGACTGAAGTTGCGTTTTTTTATTTGTATTGAAGGATAATTATGATGTTAATAATAAGATCATCATCATTCCTCCTTATCATCATCACCCTCATGGCCATGCCCCCGTAGAGGCTCCATCTCCTGCTGAACACCACCACCACCGTCGTTGTCATCACCATCACCGCCGCCACCACCATCATCATGCCCCAGCCCCAGCTCCAGAGTATGTTGCTGATGATTCTGAGTCGATCTCCTCTAGCTCAAAAAGTTTCTGGTGGTGGCCTTGAAATATATGACATTGTAATAAAGTTATAATGAATCTTTATTTTTGCCCTTGTATGGGTTTCATATGCATCCATTTGTGGATGCATATGTTAGAATTTTGTACTCCTTGGCAGAACAATTTTTGAAAAAGATGTCATACAATATGTGTCATTCAGTTCGAATCTGAATCGAGTCAAGTTCGAATCATTATTAATATTTTAGATTAATTCTGGGGTCTATTTATGTCGATTCTCAACTTCAAGATCAAGTAGGTCAATGAAACACTTATACCCGGGTAAAATCCAAATTGCAAATCACGAGTCATTTCATTGGTCAATTCACGTACATTGTATCTTCAAAAAAAGATCGACACATATTTTATAATTCGACAACTTATAAATTCAACAAAAGTTAGGTAGTTCAAAACAATTGTAAACCTATATATAATTAGAAATATTGTAGCAAAATTTAATTTACTTTTGATTCATAACTTAACAAAATAATTTCAGAATGCTTACTCGTATAGTTTGAGAGATATTGTCGAGTACTCGTAATCATCGGATCGGAATAACATTATCTTAAAATGTCAAAATTACACACTTGTATGAAAATAAATGGAGGTGGTATTAGCGCAAACCTCAAACTCATACTAGTACATGATACATGAAAAAACTTATATAATCACAAAGAATAAGAATCATCTAATTAAGACAACAATAATGGACTTGGTTTTTTTTTCCTATATACAATAGTTTTAGACAGATAGCTAGCCCTACACTACATGTTTTGATCATGTGGCTAATGTTGGATAAAATGGTTTTTGCTAACATGATCACTCTTTACATCATTTGTATGTAATAATTGAGGGACACATCTCATCTTAGTATCTTGTGATTGAAGCATAATAACAAATTATAACGACACATATGTACAACTACATTTAGCTTGCCTTGCAAATTTGTGCTAATAAAGACATGATGGAGAGAGAAAGAGAGACTAATGAGGGTGATTAAAGGTTCATTAATCTTCATTCATACTTAAAATGCAGAAGTGATTGATTAATTAAGCAAAGAATAAGAGGGCAAAAATGGAGAAAGCACTAACAAAAGTCGGAAGCTTGAAAGTTGGGAGTCTATGGATCTCCAAGAAAGCCAAGGAAGAATTCTCCAGCATTACAGGAGATCTCACTGTATGTTCTAACTCTATCACCTTGTATGAATCTAATTGATATATAGTAATTAATCTTATGCTACTATATAGATAATACATGTACACATGTAGTAAGTCTCGTTTGAGACGATTTAATTTGACTAAATCGACCATCTAATTTAGTGTGCATTACAAAGCAATCCACCGTTCCATTTCCAATGGAGCCAAGACTTATTCTTTGGTTTTTGAGATATATTGGAATTAAGCAAAATAGCTCATAAAACTGTCTGTGCATCTTATTTTGTGAAGTAACTGTCAGTCGGTACGATTCTCGACGCAATTTTTATTTTGATTCATCCGTGCGCAGCCTCTCTATATCTCAATAGAGGGGAAGATTTGCTAGCATACAACCCTCCCATTACCCCGCCTTATTGTTGTTGTTGTGCAAAGCGATCCACATTACGCGAACTTATTGTTAGCTATCAGCTCATTTTAGAACCACTGGAAGTAATTGTCCTAGTCGTTTATAGGTAAAATTGTAACAATCAAGTTTGTAATGATTATCGCGCAAAGTTTGTAGTAATCAAGAATCATCTAAATAATTAAAGTCAAATGTTAGACGTCTAATGTACTAAGTAGACACTTAAAATTCTCTGGATTCCATCATAAATTATATTGTTCTCTCTTGCATTGATGTAGTCTTTTTCAAGCACAATTGAAGACAAAGCAAAAAGGGCATTCAACAAATTGACAGGCAAGGGCCAAAAACCTTTGCCGGACCTTCTCCGGGAGAACAACCTTCCGGCAGGACTCTTCCCTCGGAACATTATCTGTTACGAGTACGACGAGTCGAAATCGAAACTAATGGTGTACATGACATCCCCGTGCGAGGTGATGTTCAAGGACTCAAGCGTAGTGAGGTATGCTAACCGCGTCAAGGCCACATTGTCTAAAGGCAAACTTAGTGGAGTTGAAGGAATGAAGACCAAAGTAATAGTGTGGGTCAAAGTCAACACTGTGCATGTTGAGAGTTACAAGTCCGATAAAGTTTGGTTTACTGCTGGGGTTAAAAAAGCTAGGGCTAAAGATGCTTATGAAATTATTCATGATTCTGTTAAAGTTAAAGAGTTTTGATGAATAACTACTTCATTCTTTTTATTGGATGAGATTATTAATTACTTCTAGCATTATTGTATATATGGTGGTTTTTACGTCTTATTGTCGAAAGTAGGTAAAATTTGTTGTTGGCAATGCTCGATTTTTAAGGTCTAAAGTATGAGACATGTAAAAGTTTTAAATTTTAAGTACTTTGTAGGGAGGTAACTTGCATTTCACAACGTTAAAATAAGAAACGAGGCAAATAAAGGACAATTAAAATGTGGAACTGAATTAGAGCTCTAATTAATTTCCGGTAATGAGGTATGTGCAAACAGAGCTATTACCCTAGACGTTCAACTATGCAATTTCCACAGTACATACTCCCTCCTATGACTGTTCAAAAACTAGCCTATACCGCATACTGACCCGGTAAGACCGAAGACCAGACTGGACCTACTCGGTCCGGTCCCCGGTCCTCGATTTCCTAGCTTTTCGGGTCCGATCCAGTCCGATGTAATACCCGGGGTCCTTGGTCGTGGACCAAAGACCGATGTACACCCCTCAAATTATTAAAGATATATGTGTAAATAACCCATATTTCTCCAACACCCCTCGAAAAACACCAAAAATATCCCAAATCGCCGCCTATATGGGCTATGTCCACCGGTGACGAGTAGACTCTGGTCCCTTGCGCTCAGCAGTATAATTTTTTTTTGTCTTCAAAAATTCCTTTTTAATTATCGATTTTGATTTTGTTGATTGGTTTGTGTGTAATAATTGCATGCGATCTCTCTTACAAAGATCTGATCTCCCCTTTTCGGAAAAGGTTTTTGTGTAAGCATGCTTGAAGCTACTTTTATATCAAATGAATCATCCACTTGATATCAAAATTAGTACATAATCTATTCTGCATTGCATTCTACCAATTCCACTCGATTTTAAGGTAAGCGGGTATTTCATTTGATATAGAAATAGTTCCGAACATAACTACTCAAAAATAAAAAAAAATAAAGGGGAAAAATCTAGTGGGTAGGAGGGTGTATATACCTAAGCGGTGCATTTACCAAAATCTCTAAAATAGGGATTTTTTTAGAAAAACAAACTTAAAGAACTAATTCAACCGAAAGTTTAAATCAATGGTTGAAAGTTAAAACACACACAATGATTTTATATTTTAACACGTACACCTCCCATGTGAATGCTTGTGCGTGGATGTGAATGCTTTTTGGGTTTCAAACATGGAGTATACACAAATCCACACACATCCACACACTAACGCACACATGTGCTTGAATTGCACTTCATTGAGTCAGATCCTCGGAGATAACAAAGATTTGAATTTGGAACCTAAATTATAATAACACTGCTATATTAAAAATCAACCCAACCAAAAGTCTATTGTCGCTAAAGCCCACGGCCCAACAGGTGGTTTGGCACTCATCGTCTAGCTACGTCTCACGTTTTTTTTACTAAGCTAAGCTAAGCATTATTAATCTTGTACGTTGATTTTTTTTGGACGGACATATATATGATTTAACATGTAAAATTTGGGGCTCTGAATGATGGAACAGGCATATGATGATCCTACACAAGCTGCTGAAGTATTTGGATTTGCAAAAACGAGGAAAATGTACGAGGATGCAATCACTGATGAAGTACGGGTTACGAACGATCAATTGACGAGCTTATGCTTGAAATACGCCGAGCTCGAGAAGCGTAACGGGGAAGTCGATCGTGCTCGTTCCATCTTCATGCACGCCTCACTCTTTGCTAATCCTCAAAGTAATCCCGATTTCTGGAACCAGTGGGCTGAGTTTGAGGATCATCACGGAAATGAAGATACGAGTAAAGAAATGCTTAGAATTAAGCGGACTATTGAGTGTAGCCTCCAACACATTGCCAATTCATCGTTTCGGGTCGAGCCGGAGTCCGGCTTTCGGTCCCACCACAAACAATATTTTTTTTCTCAATCGAATTTTTGGGATTTGGTTTTCGGTTCGGTATTGGACCGATGCTACTCACACGGTCACACCTGTATAGCTAATAACATAACTAATTTGAATGACTCTAAACCGATAGGATTTCAACATTTGGAAGTGATTTGATTTAATTTGAATGACTCTGAACTGATCTGATCTAATTTGAATGACTCTGAACTGATCTGAATTTGTTAAAAATTTGATTGAATTTCAACGAATTAGTATCAATTATGGACCAAATACATTGATAGTTATTTGAACATTTCTGAATTGATCTGATCTGAATTGAATTATTCTGATCTGATCTGATGTGAATGATTATGAACCGATCTAAATACTAGTCTGAATTGCTGGGCGGGGCCAGGGGTTGCCCTCGCGGATCACAATATCTACATTTTCGTGTTGGTATAGTTATGTTATCGATTGGCAAGTCGTGGGTGTGAAACTTCCCCCTTTTATTCAGAATTCTAAACTTCTTAAATTTTACATCCAATCCGATAAAAAAACAACACTTTTTCAATATGCACCCAACGACAATGCACAGTGTATCGTCTACCAGTCCTTCATATAACTAGTTAACTACTCCCTCCACTCTCTACTAGTCCCCACACTCTAAAAACGTTGAAAGAAAATTTGGACTCACCTAACATTTGACTAACAATGTTGCCATTACAATCTAAACACCACCATAAAACTTTGAAAATTGTTGAAATCATTCACCACTTAAACATGTTTTTCTAGAATTGGACTATACCCAACAAAACCCCCTTTTGGTTTTCAACTAAAAAATATCGGCTAAAATCGTATAATATAAGTTTCATTTCATCCTAATTTTCCTATAAATGGGTCTAAGTCAACATAGGCGACTCATTCCACATTTGGGCTTTTCTCCTTCTTCCCACCTCCATATGACGACCATTTACCAAAACTTGCAACCATGGAAAACTTTTCTACCATTTCACGAAAAAACCCTCATTTTATTCTTACAAAATAATAATAAAAAAATACTATACATTATATATGAAATTATAAAAAAAAGGGTGATTTTTTTAATTTTGTTATTGTTATGTTAATAAAGAAGAAGAAGAAGAAAAAAGAAAACTTTATTCCCTTCATTTTTTTAAAAGAAGAAAAGAAAGGAATTCTAAGCCAAGTAGTAGTAGTCTATGCCACAATAAAATTTCTGCTGTTACAAACCAAAAATCTTGTTGTTGAAGCTATGAAAGATAATATCTTTGAGCAGTAACTTGTAGAAGAAGACGACGAGGAAGAAAATTGACAAAGAGGAAGTGAATATATATTGATCATGGTAGTTGAAGAATCTGATTTGGGTCGTCATGGTTGCATATTTCTTGTGTTATTCATCATCTTGGTTATTTTTTCAGGTACCCATTTGCTTATTTTTTTCATATTTTTGTCATTTTTAGTAAGAAAACATGTCATAAATATGTGGGGTTTCAAGCTACTTTTTAGTACTAGGTACAGTTTATTGTTTAATCTTGTTTTTTTTTAGTTGTGTGAGTTTCAAGAAAGATTTTTGTGACAGAATTTATAATGAAATGATTGATTTGTTGATTGATGGGCTGTTTTTTTTTATGTGAATGATTGGTTATGATTAGGCACAATTACCAAGGCTGATATTTTGACAGTAGAAGAGGAAAATGACAGAGAAATCCTGTTAAATTTGAAGTCTTTTTTAGAAGAAAACAACAAAGTGAACAGAGGTAAATATGCACAGTGGAATGTACTCAGCACAAACCCTTGCACTTGGTCTGGGATTGCCTGTGATCCTGACACGCGTCGCGTTGCCGGGATTGATCTTTCTAGTAGTAGCCTGAATGGGGAGGTATCAGGGAATTTTTCTGGATTGACAGAACTTAGTCATGTTGATTTGTCTAGTAATACATTGAGTGTGATTCCTAGTGATTTGAGTGGTTGTGTGAAGCTGAAGTTTCTGAATTTGTCACATAATACTATTGGTGGGGAGTTGAATTTAACTGGGTTGAAAAGCTTGGAGGTGTTGGATTTGTCCCTTAATAAAATTGGAGGCGAAATCAGGTCCAGTTTCCCAGCAATTTGCAGCAATTTGAGGGCCTTGAACATTTCTAGCAACAACTTTACTGGGTCTGTTGATGGGTGTTTCGATGGGTGCCCTAATTTGGAGTATGTTGATCTCAGCGCGAATCACTTTGTGGGAGAGCTGTGGTCGGGTTTTCCTCATCTGAAGGTGCTCAATGTAGGGGAGAACAAGTTTACTGGTTCGATTTTGCCCTGGTTTTTCAATGGGAATTGCAGCCTGCAGGTTTTAGACCTGTCTGAGAATGAGTTTATTAGGGAGTTTCCTGGGGAAATTTCCAACTGTAAGGATTTGATGGTGCTGATTTTAGGTGGGAATAACTTCACAGGGAATGTTCCTGATACTCTTGGTTCGTTGTCGAGCCTTGAATGGCTGATCTTGGGTGGAAATAACTTCTCGAGTGAGATACCAGAATCACTACTCAACTGTAACAAATTGGTGTTCCTGGATCTTAGCAAGAACAATTTGGGGAACGAGATACCGGCAATTCTTGGAAGATTTACTCAGTTGAAAGTTCTTGTTTTGCACGGGAACAATCTCAGTGAAGGGTTGATTTCCTCTGGCATTCTGAAATTGCCTAGCATTTCGAGATTAGACCTCAGTTACAACAGTTTTACTGGTGCACTCCCTGTTGAGATTTCTAGGGCGAAATCTTTGCAATATTTAGACCTGTCTTCTAACCAGTTTTCAGGAGAAATTCCGTTTGAATATGGCAGTCTTACTCGACTCCAAGCTCTTGATCTCTCTTTCAATACATTGACTGGCTCAATCCCACCAAGTCTAGGGAATTTGACTTCTCTTCTTTGGCTTATGCTCGCGAATAATTCTCTTACAGGTGAAATACCAGCTGAGATTGGAAACTGCAGCAGCTTGTTATGGCTAAATTTAGCCTACAACAGTTTTCAGGGGAAACTCCCTCCTGAATTGGCAAACATAGGGAGCAATCCTATGCCTACTTTTATGTCAAATCGAGATGGGCAACTAATTCCAGGATCTGGGGAGTGCTTGGCAATGAGGAGATGGATACCGGCAAATTACCCTCCTTTTAGTTTTGCATTTAGTTTACTGACGCGAAAGAGTTGCAGAGATATATGGGACAGAATACTGAAAGGGTATGGTCTATTTCCTATGTGTTCACCTGGTTCAAATGTTCAGACCCTTCAGATTTCGGGTTATGTTCAGCTGACAGGCAATAGATTCTCTGGTGAAGTACCTCCTGAGATTGGTAGAATGAAGAATTTCAGTATGCTTCATTTTGCTGATAATAACTTGTATGGTGCATTGCCCCCGGAAATTGGAGACTTGTCACTTGTTGTCTTCAATGTATCTGAGAACAATTTCTCTGGTAGTATACCGACACAGATGGCAAATATGAAGTGTCTGCAGGATCTTGATCTGTCGCGGAACAATTTCTCAGGCATCTTTCCTACAAACTTGAACGGATTAGGTGAATTGAACAAGTTCAATGTGTCCTTTAACCCATTTATCTCGGGTGTGATTCCTTCGACAGGGCAACTTGCGACTTTTGACAAAGACGCGTACCTTGGTGACCCTCTCTTAGTCCTTCCAACTTTCTTTAAGAGCACGTCAAGTTCACCTCCAGGAGGAACAGCACTCCAGAAGAAGGCAAAAACCACAAAGCTAGCTTCTTTCCTGGTCATCATTATATTGGTGCTTATCATGTCAATTGTTGGTGTGCTTTCTATTCTAGCGTACAGCATTGGAAAGACCCCATCAGAGAATAACTCCGGGTACCTTCTTAGAGAAGCTAAATGCCAACATGATTGCACATCCAGTTCATGCACTTCATCATCTTCCTGTATTTCAGATGCCATAAAAGTCATCAGACTTGACAAAACAGTATTTACTCACTCTGATATCTTGAAAGCAACAGGCAATTTCTCAGAGGAAAGAGTGATTGGCAGGGGAGGGTATGCGACAGTCTACGAGGGTGTCCTCCCTGATGGAAGAAAAGTGGCTGTAAAGAAGCTTCAAAGGGGAGGAATTGAAGGGGAGAGAGAGTTCCGCGCTGAAATGGAAGTCCTCAGCCAGCATGGGATCAACTGGCCTCATCCAAACCTTGTAAACCTGTATGGTTGGTGTCTAAATGGAGCTGACAAATTATTAGTTTACGAGTACATGGAGGGAGGAACCCTGGACGATTTCATCTCAGACAAAACAAGGCTAACATGGAAAATGCGCGTAGAGATTGCAATGGATGTGGCTCGTGCTTTAGTCTTTCTCCACCATGAGTGTTACCCTTCTATAGTTCATAGGGATGTCAAGGCAAACAATGTACTACTAGACCGAGATGGCAAAGCTCGTGTAACAGATTTCGGCCTTGCCAGGATGGTTGATGCAGGAGAGACTCATGTTACAACTACTGTGGCAGGAACTGTAGGGTATGTTGCCCCGGAATATAGCCAGACATGGCAAGCTACTACCAAAGGAGATGTTTACAGCTTCGGTGTTTTAGTAATGGAGCTTGCGACAGGTAGGAGGGCCGTAGATGGTGGAGAAGAATGCTTGTTAGAGTGGGCTAGACGCGTAATTGGTGAAAATGAACAGCTTTTACTAGATCATTCTGTGGTTCCAGGCCTAGCCATAGAAGCAGGGACAGAACTAGGGACATCAGAGATGGGTGAATTGCTTCGGATTGGTATTAAGTGCACCGCGGAGACACCTCAGGCGAGGCCTAACATGAAGGAGGTTCTGTCAATGTTGGTTAAAATCCTAGGCTGTGAAAATGATACTGGTAATGATCTATCTTTTGTCACTGTAGTCTGTGATGTATAGGATTCTGATCTTACAGAAATGTCCATAGTTTTCGGGTTTTGTTTGGTTTAGAGTTTTAGACACACACAGTTAGAAGAAATTTGCATAATAGGTATACATACACAGAAATGACCTGACCTGTAATCATTCTTCTTGTACACACCTCATTCATTTTTTCTCAGGAATAATACTACTGACATAATTTTGTGAGATCAGAAGAAAAGCAAGGATTCTGTCTTCTTTCATCTTTTTCTTAAGGCCAAGGCAAGATCTGTCAAGTAAACACTAATTTGGCTGGCATAACTCAGTGAACTCCACATGGTTTTATGAAGCTCTGTAGTTACACAGTAAGGATCAACAGATACTTGTTATTTGAAAGTAATTTTTTTTTATTTTTTTTTATTTTATAAATATGGCAATTTCTGAAAACATTACGGATAGTTGTAAAAGGCGAAAAGCTACCAAGAAGGCGACAAGGATTGGATCAATTGTTAAGCAACTTGAGTGAAGGTGCGGTGAACTAGATGCGTAATAGAAAAACAAATAGTTGGTCGATTGTATGGAGTATTAGTTAGCCTAGGAGTTACTCCTACCGTCCTACGTACATTATAACAAACTCCTAAAACTAAGCATCTACTAACAAAGAGAAATAATAATGTTTGTCTAAAGAGTTACAGTACAATAACTTTGACTTTTGAAAAGACTATACAACAAAGCAATAAGGTCTACTCGACATAACTTATAATTAGGCCTTAAACCTTTTACGGATTTAGACCATGTAATGTATTTGATTCGACAAGAGTAATTTTATCCTAAGACAGTTAAAAAAATGTGAGGAAAAGTCTGTGTGGGGACTAGAAACTGAAATCAAAGTATTGTCAAAGCACCAATCAAACACAAGGTTAGTGAGAAATGCATGAAAGTTGTTACATATACACACCTTTTTTTCAGTGGTCAAACTAAGTTGGGAATGTTTATGTCACATGACTTTCTGGTTGCTCACAAGTTTTTAATAAACCGCTGCATGACTTCCATTTTGCTATCTTTGCAAGTACTCCTTATCTTGTTTTAGGCCGAAACCTTTTTTTCAAGGTCGTTGATTGTCTCTCTTTTTCCGAGTTCTTTTTATGTTTTCAATTTAATGGAACGGAGGGAGTAGTATCCGATTAAAGAAAAATATCAGTGTTGGGATTGTTTATTGCAGGCTTGCAGCAGACAAGTTTTAGCAGAAGCAGTGGTGGGGCTCTGAATATAGCTGTCAGAAATTTATTATTTTGGGTAAAAAAAAGCAGGACTATTAGATTTACAAGATCTCTGAATGTGAGATTATATTTGAAGTGGGAAGAGAGAGATTAAGAATAAAAATGGGAGTTGACAGGAAGAACTATGTAGTAACAGTTGAGGCTGCCATGGCCAGAGAAATGGCATTCAGGAACAAGCTTCAAGGACTTGGTATGGAAGCTGCTAGTAGTAGCAAAGATCCACTGCATTCTCAGGTAACTGATGTATCAGTAATTGATATCTCAATCGTTAATCGTAACTAAGATACAAGTCAAGTGCGCCCGTGTTTATTGCCAATTGGTTTTACGATGGAACCTTTCTCGTGCGAGTATATATTACCCATGCCTGTGTTTCTGATTAGATTTTTTAATTATTTATTTATTCTGATTGAACAATGCATTGTTTTGGGACTTTGATTTAGTGGAATGTGCATTTCATTGTGATTGTGATTCTATTCATTCTAGTTGAAAAATGCATTGTTCTGTTGTTTGAGATTGATTCTCGATGATTTTCATTATGGGTCATCAGTAAGAAGCCTCTCTATGTGCTCAACATAGGGGTACGAGGCTTGCCTACATCCGACCCCCCCTTACCATAGCATAGGCGGTAGCATTTGAGGCACTCGGGTAATGTTGTTGATGTTCGGTTTTGGGATTTTATGGGGTTTTAGATAGAAGAAGTTTAAGGTGATGTATATATGACTATTTTGCAATCAAAGACAATTTCCCAACCAGAAATTGCTCTCAATTACTTTGCCATGATAAAATAGAACAGCTATATAATTGTTGTAATAGGCAATTATGTATACTTAAAGTCAAGTCATTGATCTATGAGGAGCTAAAATGACTGTCTTCTTGTTTAAAAAAGCGAGATCAGAAACATTGATCTGTAGACTGTAATTATATATGGTGTAAGTAACTGTTATCCTGATATTCTGAAGGAGCCAAAATGACTGTCATTGAGTCGGAACAAGCGATACTAGACAGTTTTATCTGTTCTTCTGTAGACTGTAGTTATAGAGTTTAAGTGATTCTGATTCAAGGTTTTTACATGCTCATGGGTGGATTCTAGCTGAAACTGAATGCATTTTGTTTCGGCAGCAAAAGCTTAAAAGGTAATTTCTGTTTCGGTTGTTCAACTAAAATGTGTACAGATTTGAGACCTGAACTTGGCAAATGATTGTCCATAGCCTTGTTAAGAAGCACTGATGCGTGATGAGTATTCCATTGCGCGCTCATTGATCATGAAGGTAGTCTCTGAGTTCTATTTTATGTTCTACAGGTACCAACAGGACTTGTACAAAATCAAAGGCCTGGGGTGCCTCCTGGTTCAATGCCGCCTCCATTTGCACACGCACATGCTAGTGCCAGCCGAAGTTGGAGTCCAACTATCTCAGCTGATCAGATCTCAGTGTCAACCCCAATATGGAAACCGACCAACTTGAAAGATCAGAAGAGGAAAGCGCCAACCGAGTATGATAAACCGGTCCAACTGGGCAGTTTCTTCTGCTTAGTATGTAAAATTGACTGCACAACTTCACACAATCTCATGATGCACTATCAAGGTCAGAGACACAGGGCCAAGCTGTCGGGACAGCCTCAAGGGAAGAAATTAGCTGGTGGAAATGGATTCTCAACATCAAAAGAGCGCCTCTATTGTAATCCGTGTGGGATTTGGTGTAAGGATGAGTTCGCATTTAAGTACCACCTTCAATGCAAGAATCATGGTCTTACACTTCAAGAGCATGAGAAGAGAATGAAGAAGCCTATGTAAAGGAGAATTGTGTATTTTAGAAGCAAAAGCTTCTCAATTTATGCCAGAACAACTACAGAAGTTGGTTACTATGGTCTGTGGATCCGAAAAATCCATGAATTTGATTGTTTGTTGAATAAATCAATGTACAATTTTGTCATCAGTATTCTGTTTATGAGCACGGCAACCCACATGTGAGTCACTGGGTCGCTCCTATAAACAAATTGGTTTTAAGATGGAATCCCACTGGACATGTTCGCTGGTTTACTTATCGTCTACAGTTAGCTCACCCATTGACGAATTAATTCAGGAATCAAGTGATTGCAGAGGCACTTGAAGAATCATTCAATTTGAAGATCTTTGGTAAGTGAAAGCGTAAAACTGTGTCAATTATCATTCTCTATCTGTGCAAATTTCTTTTGGCGGTTTTGATGATTTCTGTCATACAACCTTAGAGTGACAGAAACATCAGAGATGCAATTTAGCATCTACAGAAGTTTTTACTGTCAGTAACACTTCTGAGTTCTGACAGTAACTTTTGAACCTGTCTATGCTGACCAATGCAATTTCTTTGTTCTTTACATTTGCTCAAATTATGTTGGTTTCATGACAATCTATTCCGAAAAATGCTAATGCCTGTAGATAATCCCGATTGCGTAGGAGGACCATGATGCACCTCATGGTCCCGGGGCCATGGTATAACCTTCGATTTTTACCGGAGGCCTCTAGAATCGCCTTTTCATAAATTCTGAGTCATAACATCAGGATAGTTAAATTTTTCTGTAGGTGCACATTTGCAAACTCTTTGTCTCATGTGAAAATGTATTGACAGCAGGTAGAAAATGCTGGACCAGAATCTGTACTACTTAGTTCACAGAAAATGACGAAAATACCCTTGTGATTGGACTGTTGTACAATCTGATTCGTCCTGCTTAGTACTGCCGGCGTCAGATAGCCCACCAAAAAAATTCATCCCACCCCCAAAAATGTCAGCACCTGTAAAAAAAAAACTCAAACTCAACTTTTTGATTTTTTTTTATTTTATTCACGAATTCTAAGCTGTTCAAAGGTAATTTTTTTTTTCCAAGGAGTAAGATTTTTCACCATTTTTAATCCTCGTTTAATTACTATCCAATGTATTCCACTAAAATAAAGTTTCAATTTTTCTCAATTTCTTAAAGAAAGTTACAAACTTTCTTACATTTTGTTATGTCTAGATTACCCGGGTAAGTATAAAATTTATAGTTGGAAATTATTTACTGTCCAAGGAAATTTGTGTTCCTCAGGACTTAAAGATGCAATCTTTCTCAATCTTGAACATAAAGTTACAATCTTTCGTATATTTTTATGTCTAAATGTGTCTATTTAGTTTACATTTACTAAGAAATTCATCTTCTATAGATAAAGTTGCAAACTTTTTTACTGTTTTATTTACCCTGTTTTAGGAATTTTGTTTGGGATGCATATGAAGGTGATTGTGTGCATTGCAGGGTTGAGAGAATGGGAGGAGCTGACAGGAGGCGCTATGTGATGTCAGTAGAGCTTGCAATGCAAAGAGAGATGGCGTATAGGAAAAAACTCGAAAACCCGAAAACAAAAGAAAGTGGTAGCACTGCATCAGTTATCATCCCTCAGAAAGATCGTCTGCCTTCTCAGGTAGTCATCGACTTTCTGATTTCTGATTGTTCGTCTCATTTTTCTATGTTTCAATAAGGGCAAGAGTTGCGTGCAATCATAAATCCGACCCCCCTACCCCGCCATAGGCAGTAGTCTTTAAGGCATTGGGGCAATGATGTTGGGGTTTCTTTTTTTTTTTTGGGTGGTTACATGTTCATCTCATTGGTTATGAAATAGGCCGTATTTAGAATGACGAAAAAACTGCAACATGTTATATAGATCATGTATTTCCTCATTTTAGCTGATATCAAAATTCGGAAACTGGAAGTATCTTTCATGTGTTTACATTTGCAAGGGAGCGAATGTAAGGGGTGTGTGGGCTACCCTCTTTTTTTCGCGCAGGGAGTAAGCATCCTGACATGAATGTACGAAAAATAATGACAATTATTTGTATCAGAAGGCTACCCCTAATTTACGTGACCTAGATTTACTCCTGCTTGTATGTGGAAGAGCTAATATGGAATGGTTTAACAGCAAGTTGTGCTAGAGACCGTCTTAAACAGGAGATATGACCACCCAGGCGCATTGGTCTGTCAAGTGCTTGTTGTAAGGGCACTTGCCAGACTCATGCCCAGGAACGCTCAGGCAAGAATTTGCGCGCAGTCATTCAGTCAGGCTCTGTAGAGTGTAGAGTCCAGAACTTTAGAGATTGACATTTGACAGTGTATAGACTTTGGTTTTTGCCTACATCTTATTTTTCAGAATACGTGGAATATGTAGCTACTGCGTACTCAGCTTTGCGTTTTACTAAGCAGGTACAGACATCAACTCCAAACCTTACTCCAGGGCAAATTCAGAATCTGCGGCCAGCAACTCCAGTGCTCTTTCCCAATCCAAGGCTACATCCTACTGTCGGACTGAGACCCCAGCAAATGCAAGCTCCACCACAGATGCGTACTAGTACTGCCTACACAGGCTTGAACTCCATTAAGGTAGTCCAGAGACCAAGTTTCGATCACACTATCACTCAGAATTCAATGATGCGTCCTTCTGTAGGGTTTCGTCCTGAGCAAGCTACACCACAAAGGGTCACAGCAACAACCCCAATGCTCATCCCAAATCCAAGGCCATTTGCTTATCCTAGACCTAGCATTACACCAGCTCTGCCACAAAGGTTCAACCCACAGCATTCTGGACTAACTCTGAACTCGATTACACATATGAGTTCTTCTATCCAGGGTCCACATTCATCACTAACACGACCTCCAAGACCAACCTTTTTGGCTCATCAGAAGAGGAAAACACCGGTTCATAATCAAACAAAGGCAAAGCGTCTTCAAGTTTTACCAGAAGATTTTCACTGTGATCTGTGCCAAGTTGACTGTACCAGTGAGTTAAATCTCAGAATGCACCTGAAGGGTCACAAACACAAGTCAATGGTGAGAAACGCACAAGCTAAGAAAGCTATTGGAGGAACATCAGAACCAAATGACAAGCTTTACTGTGAGTCCTGTGGAATCTGGTGCGGAGATAGTGAATCATTGTTCCGTCACCTTAATGGCAAGAGCCATTATTTCAAACTCCGGGCTAAAGAGAAGAAACTAATGGCCGTGATGGGTCCTAATGGCGCAACTGCAGAGATCCACTGACTGTGAAGCTATACCTGATACAGTCTATCAACCCTAAAAAAGCTGTGGTTTAGCATAGTTAATTAGGACATATAGTCATCATTGAACACCTCTATTATGAACTCTCTTTCAAGCAGCTTTTTTTTTTTTTTTTTTTTTTGACTGAGGTCTCTTGAGCAGTTGAATGTAAGCATTCTGTTAAAACTGCTACCTTTTTTTTTACTTCCAAACTTCTAGTCCAGCAGACTAAAGATTTCATTTTGTTACCTTCCTTTTTTCCCCCTCCTATATATTGCTTATAATCCTTCTGTTGCATTTCAGATGTGAATGCACTGCATGAGTGCATAATCTGCATATCCTATCAAACATTACCGCCTTACCGGTTCTAAACCTCTGAATTTGTCGAATCTGCACTTAGCTTGTACAGAAGCAAGTATTTTGAAGTTCACTTTCGCGCTTGCTACCTAATGGCCTTACTGCTAGACACTGGTTTCAGCAGACAATATTTGGCTCCACACAAATATCAGTTTGTTGATCTTTGTACACTTCAAAATCGAGTTATGATTGTAAAACATGGCAGCATCTGAGCTATACATTGGTGAAATGTATGTGATTTTTGATAATATTCTTCTACATATGTACTAGTTGTAAAGAATCTGTGACTACTGTACCTTTTTTAGGCCACTTTAAATTCATGCAATTCTAATGCAGTGTATAATATTTCTATCAGCAGAAAGACTAAAATTCAAACATTGGAGCAGTCCTGTGGGAATTAATTCTGTCACATTATTAGCTTCTTCTGTTACTTGTCTACAGCCTCGCCCCCAACCCCAAAATTCGCGTACTGCTGGCAGGAAATGGCTAGCGAGAGATCTGAGCATGTAATCTCAGTTAAGCTTGCGTTAGAAAGGGAAATGGCTTATCGCGAAAAGTTGGAAGCATTGCAGATGATACGATGTTATAGATCCATGGAAGGCCTTTCATCTCCTAGTGTAAGAACTAATCTTAACTCTTCCTAGTAAAAAAGGGGACTTGCAAGTTATGTACTCCTTAAATTTTCATTTTGGTATCTCATGTTATCACGTGTTGTTTACGTTAGACTATGTCCATGCCATTAATCATTTTGGGACGAGGTTGATGTTGTTGTTGCATCCCTTACAGATTAAACCTGTCGGATCGAGCAGTGTTCCAAGACCACCTTCATTCCCACCTCCAAAACCTAAGCCAAGACAGCATCCATCACCAAGTGGAACTCAAAAATCTAGTCCATCATCATTCAAACTTTCAGGTCCAAGACCACAATCAGCACCAAGGCCAACCCTGCCCTCGGCTCAACGCCCCGGGTCAATTCCGGTACCAACTTTCCGGCCAAGATCATTGGCAACGCGCACTTCCCAACCAGGCCCATATCAAGCCAGCCCAATACCAAGACCAATGCTAACAAGCCCAAGTCCAAAGTTGCCACCTTTAAGCCAAGTTGGGGCCCAAGGCCTTTCTCGAAGCCCAATTCAACACCGAGACCACCCCCAAAGCCCACTATGGTGCTTACTCCAAGCTCAAGTCACAAAAGGAGAGATGCACAAAGGCCAAAGTTGCCACCTTCAAGCCCAACTTGGAGCCCAAGGCCTTTCTCAAGGGCCAATGTGACGCCGAGTCCACCCGGAAAACCCACTGTAGTGCTCGCCCCGAGCCCGAGCTCAAGTCACAAAAGAAAAGAGGCACCTAGTCCTTCAAGCCCAACTTGGAGCCCAATGCCTTTTTCGAGACCCGAACCGACACTGAGTCCACATGAAAAGCCCACAATAATGCTCAACCCAAGCTCAAGTCTCAAAAGAAAAGAGGCACCAAATGAGCAAGTTTACCCCAATCTGAGTGATAATGAGATAAGAAACTTGTATTGCAAGGTGTGTGAAGTTCATTGTACATCTGCTACTAATCTTCAGATGCATATAATGGGCCAAAAACACAAGTCTAAGGTGAAGAAATGCCAAGACAATGAAGTTGGGGATGTGATGAAGGTGGGTGATCCTCGATTGCACTGTGATTTATGTGACATTTGGTGCATGAATGAATTCTCTTTCAACCAACATGTTATTGGCAAGAGTCACATTAACCAACTTAGAAAGAAAAGAAAATTTTAGCCATACCCGTCCGAAAGTCCGGTAAAGTTCGAGCATAATTACTTTAGTTGGTTTATTTTGAATTTCGACATTGTCGAAGTAGATCTACGTCTAGATGTGGACATGTGGTTACGAGTTACGACCTTACTAAGCGGTCATTTAGATTCCTGTAATGACGCTACTGAATCAAAAGTGTTTAATACGACCCCAAATCAGAAAATCGTAAAAAGTAAAGTTGTACCAGTAGTATATTGGTGGACTGATGCTATAGAAAAAGGCCCTCAATTATTTTCTGGGCTTCTCCTAAGATTAAATATCCCCGATTCAATTTTTATTTCTTAATCAAAATGTCCACTGCAAATTTACCTTCCCTCCAAACCTAAATTTCCCCCCAAAACTTTCGAAATTGACTGATCGAAAATCAACAATCTGAAGTATCTTCACTCTCACACTTCAGCAGTTTTGCACCGCCGATTTCTCTCACTTATATGCAACTTCAGGTAAATCACTATTCTTTGACTTAAAAAACCCTAATTTTGCGATACTTTTAATTGGAACTTATAATTGGTCACTTCAATTGATTTGTTGCAAAATTTAAGTGATACCCATTTCTTTATTTGTGTTGATTTGTGCAATTTTGCTCTAAATTTGCTTAATTTGTGGAAATTTTATGATGCTAGAGCCAAATTTTGTAGATGGGTATTTCTTGATTTGTAGTGATTTACTGTTATGCTGTTTGGTAATTTTGTGAAAAGCTGCAATTTTACTGAGAGTTGTTACTATTGTTGGTGCGTTGTGTCGAAATTGGGATGAATGATTTGTGGGATCTGTTTGATGAATCTTGTCTTTGAAGTTACTTAGAGTGCATTTGTGTGTTTGAGTTATGCTGAGTTTTGTTGTTTGAATTGAAATGATAGGTAAAATGAATAGGAGTACTCTGGTAACCTTAGATGTAGGGAAGGAGATTGTAGAATGTGAGAGTAATAATAGGAATAAGAAGAGATCGCAAGCGTGGGATCACTTTGAGAAGATACCCTCTGAAAACAAGGATGAAGGGAAAGCGAAATGTTTACATTGCGATACATTGTTTAGTTCGACACCTAGGAGTGGAACTTCTCATTTGAAGCGTCATATGGAACGGTGTCCAAAGCGTGTTGCTCTTGATGTGGAACCTATCTCTATGGACACTGTAGGCAGTGACTATGAGGGTAATGGCAATGGTTTTAAGGTTGGGAAAAGGGTTTCTAAGGTTTGGCATGAATATGAGCTGTTTCCTGCTCCAAATATGAATGATGCAAAGGCTAAGTGCAGGCACTGTAACTTGGTTCTCTCGGCTGCTTCCAGAAATGGCACATCTCATCTAAAGCGCCATTTAGATAAGTGTCCAAAGCGTGTGGTAGTTATGGGTAACATAGAACAATACTTCCTTCCTGGTGAGAGGTTAGCCGAAGACATCAACTTAGATGAAATCCAAAGATTTGCAACTCCAAGCAGTAATGTAAAACGGGTATCAGTGGTTGGCGATGCCTTGGTTGGAGGAAGCAATTCCATGGAGAATGGTCAAGTTTACCAGGATGAGCTTCGAAGGTATATTTCAGTCTGCATAATAAAGGGAACTCATCCATTTAGCTTTGTGGAAGAGAATGGCTTTAGGTCTATGATGTCTAAAGCCTGTCCACAATTTAAGCCATTTAGCCGAGCTGTTGTCAGGAGAGAATTGTTCTCTATGTATGTGAAAGAAAGAGAGAACATTAAAGAAATGCTAGCAAATGCTCCTGGTCGTATATGTTTGACAGTGGCTAACTGGAAAGCTAGAGACACAAAAGAAGAATATATTTGTGTTACAACACATTTTATCAATGAACAGTGGAAACTGCTTAGAAGGATCTTGTGTTTCAAAGCTTTAGCACCGCCTTATGATGGGACTTATATTGCTGATGAGCTGGCATGTTTGTCGTCACAGTACAATGTTGATAGCAAGACCTTCACCATCACAGTGGATGAAGCTTCTTATAATGAATCTATGGTTTGTTCTATCAAAAGAGGTCTTCTGACCAAGAAAGCTCTTGTAAATGGGGGTTCCTTCTTCCAAGTTAATTGCTGTGCTCATATGCTTAATGTTCTTGCACAGTCTAGTTTACATTTGGTTGATGATGCTCTTGAGAAAATTCGTGAATTGGTCAAGTATGTCAATAAGTCCCCACTTCAGAGGAAGAAGTTCTTTGACCTTGCTGAGAGGACGTTTGAATTGCGAGCAAGAAAACGATTGAGTCTCGATGTGTTGCATAGATGGAGTTCCACATATAAGTTGATTGATCGCAGTGTTTACTATAGATGTGTGTTCAAGCATCTAGCAGAGTCAAAGCAAGAATTGAGCAATTTGGGTCTTTCAAAGGAGGAGTGGCAAAAGCTGAGCATTGTTCACAAGTTTTTGAAGGTCCTTTATGATGTGACGCGTTTGTTTTCTGGCACCAACGGCCCAACAGCAAATTTGTTTTTAAAGGGGATGTTGATGGTTCATTGCCGAATGGCGGAAATGGCAAAAGGTCCAGACCCTTTCGTAGCTAATGCTGTGAAAGCTATGCAAGTGAAATTTGATGATTTCTGGTGCGAGAACAACTTGATTTTATCTTGTGCTGCGGTATTAGATCCACGTTACAAGGTTAAGTTTGTTGAATACTGTTATATGAAACTTCACAGCCTTGTTAATTATGAAGACTGCGTGAGCAAAGTTGTGAGTACCTTGTACTGTTTGTTTGCCGAGTATAAGCAACAATCGGTACCTTTTTTCCCTGCTCATGTAGGATCTTCAAGTGTTAGTACAAACTTCATGAGCGGGAATGACGAGGGGGATATGTTTGGAGATTACAATCATTTTCTGAGTTCTACGTCAAAAGCGCAGGGGAACAAGCCAGAATTAGACCTCTACTTAGAAGAGCCAAGCTATGACTTAAATTCTGACGTAGATGTTCTAGAATTCTGGAACAGAAGCTCAATCAGGTACCCTGTGCTATCAATAATGGCACGTGACATTCTATCCATACCTGTTTCTACCGTGAATGTGAAGGAGGCATTTTGCTTCAGCAGTAAAACCTTGCCCTCTGTTCAAAGTTCAGTAATGCCTGAGACACTTCAAGCTTTATTATGTCTCAAAGATTGGCTTGTTGCTGAAGAGAACGCTGGTAACTTTTATTCTTTTACCAATCTGTTTACACTTGATTCAGGAATTTATGAAGTTTGGATATGTGCTTGCTAGTCTAACCCTTGACTGTCTTTCGATTCTATATAGGTGATCAAAATTTCACTGTTGAGGATCTGAGTGGATCTAGCGATGATGCTGAGTTTGATGATGAGGATGATGATAGTGTACTTACGGATTCCTTTTAGGTGCTTACATAATTCACACGTCTTAGTTTCCTTTCTTTACCGTTCTCTGATTTGCTTCAGCTCACATTTCTTCTTGCTTATCTGTTTTTAACCAGGCTGCCTTGGGGAGTGAAGATCAATGTTTGTCATCGATTATCTTTTCGCTGTCGCTTTTCCAAGTTGAATATCCATTTGATGCTGTGTTTTGTACGTCTGTCAGACTCTCACGTTTCTGTTTAGCACATAGCTCTTGGAATGTTTAGTTTCTTGTGTATACTCTTCTTCTTGACATGATGAAAATGGGATCTAACGCTAATGAAATAATGAAGTCTTCAGAATCTCAAGTACATTGACTTCTATTTTCTTCATGGATCAACAATCATATGAAACACCTATTTATAGGGAGGTTGGTCTCTTATCTTTTAAAAAAGAATCTTGCAATGTCACCTGTGTGGCTAATAATTGGCTATATGTCGCAGCAGTTAGCCCTTGAAAGATAGCTAATGTCTGCTTATATCTTTAAATGACGGTTCTGCTTGTTAAGGAGCCTGCATGTGCATAGTTTAGTGAACCATGAAAATATGGCTCCTATAAGCAGTCAAAATTTTGTGAAGTTCAGTCGCTTATCTTCCCTGGTGAATGTCAACCTCTTAGCCTTGCAAACTGATCTTCTGTTGCTCTATTCTCCTCTGATGCTTTTGGTAATGATAATTCATCTACAATTTGGCTATATGGTGCATTTCTGGGGCTATTAGACGGCCAGCATGTTCAAAACGACAACTATGTTTCTTCAAGTCTCCATTTCTGGCCGAAATTTCATCAATCTTTTATTGGCTCATTTCCCTTCTCTATCCCGCTGTGTTTTTGTCAGTGCTTCATGACTGGAGGACTTCTATGTTTATTATGCTTGTCTTGCAATCTTATGAAATCTTTTGCTGTCCATCTTCTTTTTGACTGTGAATGTAGTTGCGAGAGTGACTTATATATTGGTGTAGCATTCTGCATTGCTTAGAATCATTTCGTGAGTGTACCTACAAGTTTGATTCCGTGGTGCTCACTGCTTCCTTTAGCTTGTCCCAGTTTCAGGATATTGATACATATAATGTTCTTAAGTGGACGTCACCAGCCAGAAGCAGGAGCAGAAGCAGCAAGCAACCACTTGTCAGTATACTTTATGATTGAGCTGTATTATCTTCCGTCTGCTGTTCTTGCCAACTCTGATGACCATATTGGGTTTGTCCTGTCAGTGTATCACCATTGATGCTTGATTGTCTTAACAATAATGAGTGTAGGGGGGTTGTTCAACCATTTGTTTCTTTCCCTGAATCGAGGTATGTCAGGCTTCAGTGCAGCCATATTGCAGTAATTCTGATATGTGAATAGGCATTGATAGCAACATTTCCTGTCGTCCTAAAACGTAAGCCTCGTAAAGTTCACACGCATTTCATGTTGGTTATGGTGCTTCTCTGCTGCTGGAATTCTCTCATGCTGATGTTGGCGATGCTTTTCTTCCACCACTGATACTGACTGCATCGGGGTGTAGTTGGTGGGACAAAGTAAGGCCTGTGGCAGGCCTCGTTATTTTTAGGAGTGACTGGTGTAGTCTTCGTCCTCTGCTGGCTAAGATGTTGGATGCTGATCTGAAAATTATTCCTCAGCAACAACTGAAAATTCTGGAAAACACTGATGAATGGCATCCCAATGTGATCTTTGGAGCTGCGCATGAACAGCAGGCAGACAATACTACAGTTCAGTCTCAGAGGTTATCGGGAAGAGCTGCTGCTACTGCTGCTTCTGAAAGGCTATATGCGACGTCCACTAAAGAAAGGTTAACTATACTAAAGTATCCTAGCGAAAGGGACCAGCTCGGGTTCTTTAAATGATGACTCACTCTCACAGTTGCCTTGTATAGTAAGCCTTATCGACTCTACTGGTTAGTTTCATCGTTCCCGATTGATCGATTGCTCGAGTGTGTTGAGCTGTTTTTTTTTTTTTTAATTATCCCATAGCATCAGGACATAAGAGGTAATGAGATAGAGCCATAGAGGCACTGTCATTTCAGATTGCTGCATGATCGCAGATAATAAGAAATTGGTTCGGTCGTGAGCAAGGCTATACTCTGAGCTCAAGAGAGCTGACTCGACTCGATAACACTTCAAATGGCATACATGGTTCAAGCAGGCTAAGTGTGACGATCCGCCCTTCCGTCTCTAAGGGCGAACCGTGACTCTAAGCGTTACTTGGTGGTATTTGCGGCAAAGTGACCATCATATCATTGGCATACCCAAAAGACTGGAAATGCCTTGTGTCTGCCCTTGTGAAGGCAGTGCAATTCTGAGGTGGGTTTCATTTTAGAGACATATTTGCCCAATCACTCTAAATACTAGTTAGTGGCAACAAAATTGGCCAATATTAGCTCGACAAGTTATCCCAAAAGAATACTATGGGGTTATAAAGAATTCAAACTACAAACATGGTATGTGAGTTTTGTTTTTGACAATTATGCATCGTCCCAACGGATGCTCATAGCAACCAGATTAGTTTTACACCAACTGCACCCTAAAACTCATTCTTTATTTTATTTTTTTTTAAAAATTGGGTTCTGACCCTACGAGTTTTATAGGCGAAGGGAGGGAGTATTATTCTATGTACCCTGTGCTTTCTTCAATTGTTGACGTTTAATTCATACACCAAAAAATCGTAGAACGAGACCTTCCTTTCTCCTCTCCTCCTTCCCCTCCTCTCTAAAAAAAACCCTAGCCTCTAAACCCAAATTTAGGGGCTACCAGCCATCAATTTAGATGGTGGTAAGCCCCAAATATCTTATCATTCACCCTAATTTATCAATTATCACTAGTTATTATCAATAATAACTCGTTTCTACCTCCTTGAGAGGGTATCTCTACCACCATATAGGTGGGTTTATACCGAGATTCGCGAGATTTCTCCAAAGATCTGAGGGTTCATTAATTTTGTCATGGCGGCGGTGCGTTGGAAGCTGAACTCGGGATCAAACATCATCAACTATGTTGGTTGCATTTTCTTTTTCGAGATACATAGATCTCCGATGCCGATGAAAGACGCAAAGATGTCGACGTGCAAGGGATCAAATTTGTTAATTAGGGAAGAATTGTGTCAATTAGATTTATTTGATGATATTTGTATCTTTATCATTATTGATGTAAGTGTCGTTTGGCGATAATATTAATGAATTTTCATTTATTTCAAAAAAAAAAAATCGTAGAACGAGGGACAATATTGGAGAGACTAGCAAGCACATGTTTCAAATATGAGTTCGATAGGAATGTCATGTCAGATCTCTCATAAAGTTGGAGGACAAGGTCGACTCGTTGGAGAAGACAAGAGTTACTATTCTTCTTTTTTGCCACTAAATTTTGTTCGAGCAATGCATCATTGTGATCCATAACCACCATACGAATAGTTGCACCAACATAAGATATTGAAACTCCTTGATGGAGTTCCTTCTTTACAAGTACGCGATTAGGGAGAAGGAATTTAAGAATGCAAATATAAATTCTCGGTTCTTTTCACTTATTAACGTGAAAGATGAATTCAGAAAAATACAGCGAGAGTATTTAGCTAGGCTGATAATTCGAGGACATTAATTTCATGACTTTTTGTCCACGATCGTATTATGCGAGTATGGTGACTACCTAGGATTGCGCCCTCGATTCTTGTCCAAGAAAATGGTGCGATGCAATATCCTCTCCACAGTAAAAAGTTGCTCATAAATTTACAAGGTATATCAACAATTTTATCCCTTCTTTTGGCTTTATTGCTAATCACCAAACACACCTTAAAATAAGGACTAGATTTTTACTAGCAAAGTAAATCTTCCACCAAATACTTTGAATCCAAAGGCAATCTTGCAACAAATCGTAGTAGCCACAAATATGGAACCTCATAGGCTCTCCTCTAGGTTCTAGCCAATATGTATTTGAGCTATAACTATGGGCCAGCAGCTATGTGATTAGGCTTACACCAACAATTGTCGACTCTCGCAAGACTATTTCTTGTCGACTCCCGCAAAATTCTTTCTAGTCGTTAAATAAATAACAATAAAAAAAAAAGATTCAGATCCCCTAAAATTATTTTTTCATAGAGTTGGTAGAGTTTACTATAAACGGAAAATATAATTAAAATGTATTTATGAAAATAAGAGATAAATGCACATGGTAGAGTTAAATTTCCGTTTTAAGTAAACTCTATCTTGTAGAGTTATTTTCAACTCCAAGAAATCTCAATCCAAAGAAAAAGCTTATCAATCTTAATATCCAAAGTTATTTCTTTATTTCTAACCAAAAATAATGATAAAATAACGCCGGTTTAACTCCGTATTCGCCAAAGTTATGCCCTTCGTCGGAAAAAAAAAATCATTTTGAGTCAAAAACTTGCAAATGTCCTCGAAACTAAAGTTCCCACAACCTTTGCATACGACAATATGCAGGGTGTTAATAATCTCCCTCTTTTATAATTAACAGTTAAATTAACTCGTTTATAAGGACACAATTTCTCTAAAAATCCAGAGATGATGTAATTCAAAAATCATTTGCTTAGTGGATGAATAATGTCAAAGTCGTCATGGACCAATATCGGCCCCCTTGTCGAAGATTAGCTCACAAGGTGGTGGGGCTTCATCCTAAAACCAATTGGCAATATGAAGAGTAACCCATCGGCCACCACCTTATAAACTAATTCACAATCTTCTATTTTTCCAATGTGGATACTTTCTCATAGCTCACTTGTGAGTCGTTATCAGTCCAACAAATAAAAACTTACCAATTACATGGAACCAAAAAAAAAAATATCTATTACAAGCTTTTCTTTTTTCTTTTTATTTATTTATGAAGGGGGACTATTCCTCCCATCATTTTGGCTCCTATTACAACTAGCCAACTACATATTGAAAGTGGCCTATAAATAGAAGGGCATGCACAAAGTTAAAAACCACTACCACATACCCGAAACATTATGGTAGAGAGTGTGTCAATAACGAGCAATATGATAGTCCAAGAAATGTGCAAGGATGTATCTCTCCAAGACCTCAAACAAAGGCTATCAGAGTTTGCTAGGGTTCGAGGTTGGGAACAATACCATAGTCCAAGAAATTTACTACTTGCCCTAGTAAGTCTTCAAACCATTCTAATTTTAAAACATAGATAAAATTCACTATAGTCATATATTCTACGACTGAATTATTTTGGATTGTTTAACGTTTGGTTTTAGTCAAAGTTGTTTTCCCTCTGTTTCAACAACTTTCGTGTATGCAATAAGTTGGGTTGCATTCTTTCTTTTACGAATGTATATATTGGACTACACGTCGTATACAAATATACAATCAACATTATTTTTCGTTTGAGTTATTCTCGTTCAACAATTGGATAAATCGCAATATTCTGGTCTTAAGTTGGACGACCTAATATGGTGGGATTTCATGTCGTCGATAAAAGGGCACGATAATTCTAGTATGCATTTTTCGGCTTAATTCTCGAACTTGATGTGCAGGTAGGAGAAGTGGGGGAGTTATCTGAAATATTCCAATGGAAAGGAGAAGTTGGAAGAGGATTGCCGGAGTGGAGTGATGCTGAGAAGGAGCACTTGGAAGAAGAACTATCCGATGTTTTACTCTATCTAATCCAACTTGCTGATGTTTGTGGGCTTGATTTAGGCAAAGCAGCCCTGACCAAGATCATTAAGAATGGACAAAAGTACCCTTTACCCAATCACCATCTTTGATATGTGCCCCTTAATAAGTTGTAGTTTGGTCAACTTATTATGTACTCCCCATGTCCAATTTTTGTAAACTTGAGAGGTCTATCGAATCAATTATGATATTTGGACCCCCTATAATTGAGAAACTTGAGGCTAAACTCCCCCATATAAAAAATAGAGTTAATTCGGTAAGATATAATAATTTTAGGTGTGTATGAGTTAATACCAATCTCAAAAAAAAAAAAAAAAAAAACGTTGTCGGTATTATCTGAAAATCTTCTTCCTCTCTAAACAAAAATGGTGACCCAAACTAGAGTGACACGCTTTGAAATCAAATAAATCCGCATTGGGCCCAAAGTGAAATCAATATATACACAATTGAGGAGATCCAGATCCGATCCAAAGGACTCGTTGGTGGGGGTAGTTATAGACTTGTAGTAAGTTTGTAACTAGACTTGGCAAATGGATCATTTGATTACTAATCTGACTCGATCAATCTGCTATCATTACTATTTCAGATTTTCAGTCAATTTTAGATCATCTCAAATTTGAAACACCTCTAGTTTTTTTTTTTTTTTATATAGAAGACATTGCACTAGTCAAGTAATTGGAACTGTGAAAAAAAAGTTAATCCGATTCGCTTTCATGTCAACCGAATGGTCGAGTAATTTCGGTCAAATCTCCTCTATCCGGGTCAAGCACGATTCTAAATCACGCTAATTTCGAGTCATATTTGGTTTATCAGGTCGAATCAATTGCCATCTCAGGCTTCGGACTCGAGTCACTCGACTTTTAATTTCGCATTGGACCACAGAACAAAGTAACAAACAGACCCTTTATCCCCCCGCAGAAAAGCATAGAGAGAGGAGAGAGACTCGAGAAGAGAATGGCGTTAGCAATCGAGAGTGGGTCTGTACGTATTCACAGATGTTCCCGACGTAAGAATTCTATAACTTGGTTCAATTGGTATCTTCAATTGCAAGTTTTATTTATAATCAATCATGTCGATCTTTCAACAATTTTTTTATGTTACTGCTAGGTTACCAAAAAAGCGAAATTCCACTAACTTAACTCAAGTATTCGGCTGTTCACCTGAAATTATTCACGAGGAAGGCGTCACAATTTGGATTAATAATTTTGGTGTCTTTTGTCAAAAGTATGTGCCCTAATTATTTTGGGTTTTCCTTGTTACCTATAAAGTTATAAACTTTATATGATTTATTGTGTTTTTATGCGATTTTTAGACCTGTTTGTGAATTGTGAATGACAATTAGCGTCAATCTTATATAGTTCCGTGGATTTCGTATTGGTAAAAGAGTCACCATTGTATTTAGTTCCGTGGATTTCGTATATAGCAAACATGTTTTCAATGGGTACTCTTCGAACTTCTGCCAGGGTCCTATTTTGCATAGTTAGTTGAATAACTCTGATCTTTTCTAAAGCTTTGAGATAACTTTTCTGATTTCTTTCTTTTTCTTTCTGGTGGGGTGTCTATAGGGTGAACCGTCCGGCAACTCGAGTTTGTGACTTCTTCGGTAGGGAGCTGACTCGTAAAATATTCTTTGACTTTTCGGAAGTAAGAAGATTGAGAGTGTGGATCCTCTAGAGTTTAAAACAAACTCTAGATGGTAGAGTTTATTAATTAAGGAAAAAATTAAATATCTAATATTTTATTTGTGCATTGAAGTCACCACTTATTTTGTTTTATTACCATTAATAGTAAACTCTACAAACTTCACCAACAAAAAACTCTAGAGGATCTTTACGCGAAGATTGATTATACGGTTCATGCTGGAGCCTGCAAGAATTGAAGAGATCTTGCAATGTTACATTGGTAATTACACGAATGTGATTGAATTGTAAGGGGCGGGGAAGATTTAAGAAGCCTTGATAAGGGTGGTTGAAAACAATCTATACATATAACTGGGATCAAAGGAAATATGGTGTTGGAGAGGGTGGAGCGATGAGAAATAACTGATGTGCGTGGATGTTGTGGTTTGACTTCACATTGTATTGTTTGTTTCTTTCTACATTTATTCTGCTTATTATCCAATTGTGTTTTTATTTATTTATCCAGTTCTTAAATCTTCCCGGCCTCTTACAATCTCTTTCCAGTTGTTTCTGTCTCACCACATATTAGATGTTGTAGCTATACGGAATATTAGTTTAAAAATTCGATATGTTAGGACAGGATGGTCTTTTTAGACGTTGTGAAAGAAAAAAAAAATGGAATGGATGGTCATGCTCTCTTTTGTGGTGGACTTCTATTGAAGTATAGACCTACCTTCATTTCACTTCATGGTTTGAAAACCAAAAAATATACCAAGGATTCTTGATGTATAAGAAGCCATTCGCCTCCGTCTCTCGTGCACTTTATACATTGTGAGCCTTCCTCCTTGCATCCTTCTCTGTTACCAGCTGATAAAAAGTGTGGTCTCTTTAGACCTCAGCTCATCTTTTAATACTTCTATTGTAGCATTTCACAATAGGTCAAACTCTAGTGTCAGTTGACCGTAGGGGATTCGTGAGACTGAAGGTAATGCAAAAACATAAAATTACACTCAAATTAATCATGAGAAAACATACTTGGGAATCCTCATTATTGATACATCTAGGCGCCAATTTTGCCATGATGGGCAATCAAAAATCACATGATGTCTTAGAGGATTAATCCTAGCTGAGTGGTTGGATTAATCCTTGTTGTTAGTTATGTTAAACTGCATGGACCATATGTTCAACTGTTTCTTTCTGTCACCATGTCTCAGATGGGTACATTCTTGCAGCAAGATGTTACTGAGTGCTTTGTGTATGGATCGGAATGTCCATGTTCCTCACTTACAGCATACTCCTTGTGCCTTTCACTGCAGTGTCATTCTGAAAGGACAGCACCGTCTATACCATCTGCCTATCTCATCCGTATTCCCAAGGAGGCTGCCTTTCCGTATAGAAATCCAAGCAACAAGTTCAAGCGTACCGTTGGGTATTCAGCTCCTCGGCCTATTACACATCGCCTTACCATCCTGCCCTACTAAATTGAGAGCAAAGTCATAAGATTGTTGTGTCTTGCTATAGGTGCAGTTGGAGTTTGCACTATATTTATGGAGCATATTATTATAAATTTGTAATCTATCGTTTACTTAGTCAAGGTTATATGTCAGAAGTTGTGCAAGCAATAGAAGGTTTGCGTTAACAATAGAGTGATCGAGGGAGACCATCTGCTAGCTTATGTCACAAAATAGGACCAACTCGATTATCTTTTGAGAAAGAGAAATACTAAATATACATCGACATAAGTGTAACAATTACGGCTCGTTTGGATTGTAAGAATAGAAGGTGGGATGAGATTATTATTCTCATTAGCTTAATATCCCATGTTTGGATTGTGGGAATAGAAGGTGAGATGAGATTATTATTCTCATTAGCTTAATATCCCATGTTTGGTTTACGGGAATAGCATGTGGTATAAAAGTGAGGGGGATTTCTTATCCCTTTCTATTACCTAAGGGGGCAGGTATTAGAGATTGAAAATTCAATAATAAATGAAAAGACTAAATTGCCTCTCTTAAAAATTTGTAGAATGAATGATTAAAATTTAGATAGAGGCATCTATGTAAAGTTCATACGTATTCTCATCTTCATCCTAACAATTCTCAGCCTAATCCAAACAAGGGAATTAAACTTTCTCATTGAATTACCTGTCTTCTCATCCCACCTCTCATTCCACATCTAATCCCCTCAATTCTCATCCCACAGTCCAAACGAGCCCTTAAGTAATTTTATCAAGGAATTCACTATTTACAATTTACTCCCTCCTACCCACTTTTATTTTCCCCTTTCGAAAACTGTTTTTGAGTAGCTATGTTCGTAGCTACTTCTAGACCAAATGAAATACCCGTTTACCATAAAATCAAATGGGCTTGGTAGAATGCACTGCAGAATAGAATATGTACTAATTTTTTCAACAAGTGAACAATTCATTTGGTTTAAAAGTAGTTGCGAACATGGCTACTCGAAAACAGTTTTTGAAAGGGGAATATAAAAGTGGGTAGGAGGGAGTATTTCTCTCTCCTCCTTTCACCATAAAATAACCAAAAATGTCACTCATTTCAAATAAAAAGTAAGGGTTTTTGCGAAACCCTACCTTAAAAAGTTCCAAATTTGCAAAACCCTACCTTTCATAATAATTTTTGTGAGACTACCTTAAAAGAAAAAAAGTTTACAAAAGACTACCTAATATCGGTTTTCTGTTAGGATTAATACCTTTGAGCCATTGGCCGTTTGTTGATTGCATTTCTGCATTTCTTCTTTCTAATCTCATTCATGAGGTCATGGGTTCCCTTAAGAAGAATGAATAGAAAAATGAGGTGAAGACCGATAAGAAATCGTGTTTTCGCACAGTCAATGTCGGAAACTTTACTCTTTTTTCTTTTCGGAAAACTCATTTGGGGAGTGCTTACAAAAGGAGTTTTTAGACTTTTTTTACAAAGGCGCGTTTTCACAAATGTATGTGTTAATAGGGTAGTGGTTAACAAAAAAAACTTTATATAATCCCTAAAGGTAATATTATTGGTTTTACAAGATATTAGAACCCAAAATATGCAAAAAGAGCACTCTAATCTCAATGGATGAGATGTAACAAAGTGGCTTAAATATTTTTGTCAAAATAAAAGAATTAACCCTAATATCCAACAAAGGCACTCAAAGGTTGGACATCGTAAAGTTTTGAAACATGTAATTTTTTAGAAAGATTGGTCAAATATAATCCACGGTTTTTTTTATAAAGGCACTCAAATGTTGTACATGGTAAATTGTTTTTTTGAAATTCCAGCTTGTACCCTCGTATTTTCTCAAATTCTAGGATATACCCAAACTTACAACCTAATTCCGGATTATACCCCCGTACTTTCTCAAGTAGCATCAACGTGACCTTATTTACCCAATTCCGTTAGTGATTCTGTTAAATGTATGTGTTTCAAAATTATTTTTTCCCAATTTTTTTCCTTTAATTTTCAGTTTTCCCTCCATCCTTTGTTTGGATTTTGGAGAAGCCTTTGGCTAATGGCCATTAAGCAAAACATTTAGGCTCTGTTTGATAGGACTGCATCTATTTGAACTGAACTGATCTGATCTGAATGATTCTGATCTGATCTGGATTGGTTGAAAATTTGACTGAATTTCAACGAATTAGTATCAATTATGGACCAAATACATAGATAGTTATTTGATCATTTCTGATCTGAACTGATCTGATCTGAATGATTCTGATCTGATCTAATCTGATCTGAATGATTCTGATCTGATCTAATCTGATCTGATTTGAATGATTCTGATCTAATCTGAATTCATCTGAGAATAAGTCCTATCAAACAAAGCCTTAGTCTTACAATACTAATTTATATTAACTATAGTCAACCAAAGGTGTACATATATAACTGTATATATTCATCAATCCATCTCTTTGTCACTGCCCCATTGAATCTAAGTTCAAGCAAAGTAAGGAACATGCTGCTGCATAATAGAAAATTTTGGCAGTTGTAGGCATAATTAAAAAGCGGATTTTTATTAACTAGCAACTAAAATCTTGTACCATCCCCTACTTCCAGAATGCTTAGAATCAAGAAAAAGAAGGAATATGACAAGTTTGACAGCAACAAATTTTACATTAAGTCTTCTCCAAAGTCCTAACAAAGAATGGAGAGAAAATTGAAAAATTAACAAAGTTAGGGGAAATTAATTTCAAAACACATTTAACGGAATTACTAACGGAATTGGGTAAGTAAGGTCATGTTGAAGCTACTTGAGAAAGTACAGGGGTATAATGTGGAACTAGGTTATAAGTTTGGGTATATCCTGCAATCTAAGAAAACACAAGGGTACAAGTTGGAATTTCCCTTTTTTTTTTTGACAAAGGATACATCAACATGGTAACGTTTTGAAACATGTAAATATAACGGCAAAATCACGTGGTGCCCCAAAACTATGTCAAAATACGCATGGTGCCGATATCTTTGAGACTTTTACATTGCGGTGCCCCCAAACTTTACACTTATAAGTACGGTTTTACTTTGGACCATGTTTCAGGGACCGAACTGCAAGTGTTTTGTAACCTAATTTTATGAACCCTCCCCTTGTATCCGACCCAATATGCTGGGAATTTTATGTATTATTATGCATATGCAGTGCAGTCACACTGGAATTGTATTCGGTTGTGAAATTGTGAATCGTTGGTAATTTGTTTGTTTCTTAATGTGCCACAAAGGCCAACACGCGACGAGGGAGTGGGGATTCCTCGGAAAGAATGAATGTTTTAGTCTTCTTATTTTCGGGTTTAACGAGTCAGGCTAAAGCTTTGTTGCACACGCCAATGGCGATTAGCATAGTCGAGTTATCGCTTTCAACTCAGTTCAATTCCTATGATCTACTTCAAAAAATAAAATAAAATAATCCTATAAACTTCTAATTTCTGAATTAGACATGATATCAAACAAACAATAATAATTTTAAAAGACATAGCGTAAACCGTACAAGTACACTTGTGAGAAAATGATGAGACTATGAGAGTATCCTATGCCAAATGCAAATTCATTGTGCTACAATCTCATACGGAGAACTCCGTACCATGTACGGAGATCAATCTTTTAAATAGAAAATCAGATCCTACAAATACTCTTAACAATGAGTCCTCCAAGTAAAGAAAAGAAAAAAACCAGTATAGATTTACAATACTACTCCGTATCATATACAACGTTGTCGACATTATGAACGACTTTGAAATCCACCCTCACTCCCTTTATCGCACCTTTCTTTTATCCATTGGTTTAAGCATCCTTTTAACGTTTTTTTTTCCGAGATCTACTCTAGAGTAAATGTGCCATTGTTTCTTAGGGTCCCGAATAGCTTTTTGTTGTCATTCTCAACTTTATTTTTTTTCTTAATTTATTCTAACATAAGATTATTAGTACTACTCTAGAGTTTAGATAATTGTAAATTTGACTCTTATTATAAATACTCGTACCGTTTATCTCACACAAAAAAAGTTCCAATCTTTTGCTCGATTTTGATAAGAGAATACAAAGAGTGGAGTAGTTGATATGTCTGCAAACAGAAAGCAACAAAAGTATAATAAATGCAGCAGAGAATCTAAGACTTTCTCTCTCTCTCTCTCCAAAATAACAATCTTTTCTTTCTCACACAAGTTTCCAGCAGAAGAACAAAGAACAACCCATCATCATTCATCATTAATTTCCCATTTTTTTAAAATTTTCCCACAGACAAAAAAAAAAATCCCCAAAAATCCAAAAGAAACCCAAGAAAATGTGACTGAAAATTAAATTAATTAATCTTTTTTTTTTTGGTCATTGGGAATATGTCCTTTCCTTTAATTTACTCCATCATCCCTATTGTTTCTCGTTGGCTTCTCCAATACTCCTCCTCTCTTTCTCTCTCCTCTCTATCTCCCCCCCACCCCTGTGGGTGTGCCCCTGCAGATCAATGCTACTATAAAAAAATCCCCTTTTTGTGCCTCTTAATCTTCATCTTTATGGAATTTTAAGGGACACCCACCTCAACATTTGAGACGTTTCTGGAAATTCTTACTGATTTTTTTGGTGGGTAAAAGTGTAAAACACAGAATTATATCAGCTGAGCTTCTCAGGTATAAAAAGTTGCTGAATTCTGCTACTTTTTTAGATGATTTTTTTTATTCTCACATGTTTTTGATATATGGGTTTTTTGTTGGATTAATCTAGATGTTCAAATTTGAGCTGAATTTAGCAATTTTTAGATTGTTTTTTATTTATTTATTTATGAGTTTCTGTTGTATTAATTTAGATGAATGACATCACATTTCTAATTTACTCTTACTATTTACTGTGATTGTGCTGTGAAAAAAATTCTGGGTTTATCACAACATCATATTGTTAATTTACTGTGGTAATTTCTTGTGATTATAAGGTGAAAATTCTGAGTTTTGAGATTTAATGATTTTTTAAAATATGGTACAGTGACCAAAAAAAAAAACTGTGTAAATTATGAACTTTTTATGCCACATTTAATTGTTTTTTTTTTTTGCTTTTTTGTTGTTCATTTTTTGCTATTAAAAGTAAAATCTTTACCCATGAAAATGGAGTAATTCTTGCTTTATACTGATACTGTACTTTTTCTAGTGAACTTAGAATCCCAGATGTGTAGTAACTAGTAAAGTCTTTGACTTTTATCTGTTTTTTTTAGGTTGTCCTTCTGTACTGTAAATTCCAGTCCTTTTATTCAATGTTATACTGCTAGAGCACAATTTGCATGTTGAGCACAATTTGTATGATCCTTTTCTTTTTTCAATGTTATACACGAGACGGTTACATATGACGATTCATGTTAACCGACCCCAAATCATTTTGGGAATAAGGCTTGGTTGTTGCTGTTAGCTTTTGTATGCCCTGGATGAATTTGTGGGTCTTGTATAATTCCAATTGAAGCTTTGAAATTGAATCTGGAAAAAGTGACAGATCACCCCTAATACCCTTTTACTTATTTTTGGGTCTGTTTCAAAGGTGTCCGTCCATGAGTCCAATTTTGATGTTGTCTGATGATTGATTGATTGATTGATAGTCACCAAAATATTAAAGGTAAAGGTGTAGGACTAGTGTGTTTGTAAAATGACATGTAAAGAAACCGCAACATTGTAGAGCGAAAAATCTGAAAGTCATACATATTGTAATCGAAGTAGACATATTTGCGTTGTGTTTGCCTTGAATTAGACGCTTTAGAAAGTTGAAGATTGGTCTCATGGAAAGGGCAATTCCTGTGGAGGCGCATGCTGAACTGTGATGTGCTTAATCTGAATTAGATGGTTTATGCAACTCGTCTCTTGATGATAAATTTGTTTGTTCTGTTAATGAGGGTGTAATGTTTTGCGCAGGCCAACTATGCAGTGTCAGAGCTACTTGCCTGTTTACCATTCACATTTTGATCTAAATGTGGACACTAGTGGTGGCTCTAGAGACACTTATAATGGCAATGGAAACTTTCAAAGTGGGCTTTGCAACAATAACGTGTCAACTTTACCGGTTCCACAAGCTAACTTCGGTTACAAGGAGGTATTATGTCAGACAATGCTCATGCAGGAGGTTACATTTAGGGATCAGGTACCTTCCTGACTACAGACCTTAAGTAATTACTAAATCTTTGGAATTGAGAATCATCCTGGTGAAATTTCGTATTTTAATTTTGTTTTAAAGGAGATAAGCCAATGGGATTGTTGGTGCTTTTTGATGTGAAGAGGATGTTTTGTTGGTTGTAATCTTAGCTTCTGTTTTTTTTTTCATGTATTGTTTCTGATTTACCTACCTCAGTGCTCTTGTATGACTTTTATGGCCTACCACCTAAGTTCTGATCGTTCTAAGACCAAAATCTTCCGGCTTTTAAAAAGTGGTTACTGATGATATGCTCCAATTGAACCGTAGTCCACTGATAAAATTTCCACAATATGCAGTCCGTAAATCTTATATGCTCTTCCACTGAGTGAACATCATGTTGCATGATGTCGTGATTTTAAAGGCTACCGTACAATTTGCTTCCTGTTTCTCAGGAGTTGTGAAGCTCTCTTAATGATAGAAATTGACTTTTGGTTTTGCGTTTCTAGTCTTGCTATTATACATTTAGGCTAGGTCCTGGCCCTTCCCATTCTCCCAGTGCAAAGAAATGGTCGTGATTTCCTGGTAGAAACGTGTAGAGTGTGGTCTAGACTTTGGCAAGTAGTTTGGGAAACCAGACTTTAATGCTATCAATTCGTGATATTTCTCTTCTTCACAATTGGTCTAGACTTTGGCAAGTAATTTGGCTCTTAACCTTTTGCCTCCTCTATAACTTTTTTTTTTTTTTTTGGATTTAATCTGGAGTCTCTTCCACCATACCATACACTGTAACATGATAATCAACAGGACTCAATTGATATTTGAACTGTAATTTTACTCTAATACTCTTGACGAGGGTTAATGTACTATAGTGTAACAGTTATGTTTTGCTGCCAGGTTCAAGAATTGCATCGACTATATAGTAGACACAGAAAACTGATGGTTGAAATCAAAAGCAAAGAAACTCCTACCAGTAGTCTACACATAGAGGTCCAATCGTCTAATTCTTCATCAGGAAAATTATCACCCAGTTTTGGTCAAGTTTCTGAGGGCATTCAAAGAGGTTACCTCTGTATCAAAGAATCTAAAACACCTGACATTCCTGTTGCTTTTCAAAATGGTGGTTCTCTTCACAAATTACCAGAACCTAAGGGCAAGAAAATAGGGGGAAAGCTATTAGATCTCGCGCTTCCTGCTGAAGTGTACATCGAGAGTGATGAATGGGAGTCCTTAAGAGAAGCACATGAGGGTCCAATTCCAGCTAGTCTTTCTTCAGATAAACTCTGCAAGTTTCTAGATGCTAGTGGTGCGGCTTCTACGGTAAACCCTCAGTTGACTGGAGGCCCTAGCAGTATATTGGCCGACTTGAATGAGCTTCCAACAACATTGCATTTGGAGAACAGTCATAGGCTTCCAAACAAGGAACGAACTACAGAAATTATGGAGAGGAATTATGATTCTTTATTCAATGTGGCCAAGGCTAATGTGCATATTAGTTCCTGTAATACCAAGCCTTCCTGCAATTTTGTTCAAGCACTTCCAACCTTTAAAAACCAGTTTTACTCGAGTAATGTTGAAGTTTCTCGTGGAAGTGAAGGGTCTGTGAAACAACTGTTCAATGCTAGTTCACAGAGTAGTCCAAGGTTTGATATGCCAATTTCCTTAGAGATGCAAACTAGCTGTTCTGAGTCAAAGTTGGAGGCAGTGGCTTGCATGTCATCCTTAACTGCAAACCACTTGAAATATGCGAATGGGTCAATTTCGTTGGATTTGAACTCTGCTTTTTCCGGAACTCCGGACTGTACTCCAGATGTTGATCCTTCTAGTGGCAATGCCTTCATTGATACTGTCACTGCAAAAGAAATTTGCAGTTCTTTCAATTCTTTGGATGGTGAAACAACGAGAAAGAGCAAAAGATGCCGAGTGATTGATATCAACTTACCTTGTGATGCTGCCACAGATGATGAGCCAATCACTGAAGATGTTCCATCAGAACACAACTACAAGGGTTTAGGTCAGATTAACCTCAACATGTGTATGAATGAAGACAGGTTTGCAATGAAGTCTTCCTCATGCAGAAATACATTTGAAACCAATTTGGAGGCGCCTGTCAGTCCAGAAGTAGAGGAGCGTCCTCCACCTAGAGGATACTCTGAAGAAAACTTGCCAGAGTTAACCTTGCAAGTGTCAGCTAGAGAGGGCGATGATGTTGACACTCTAGGGGAAAGTGCAATGGTTGCAGCTGAGACTATTGTTTCCATGTCAAGTAATGCATTTTTATTCTCCGAGACCAACGATGGGCAAAATTCTGAAGTTTCTGATAGCAGGGATCTAGAATTGTTTGCAGAATTAGTTTGTTCCTTTTACACTGAGCTAGATAATGATGTCGGAACACTGAGGTTTAGTGAGATGGATGATTTTGAAGCCATGACACTGATGCTGACTGAAACAAAATCGGAACAATCTCTCTGCAGAAAGTCTGTCGAGATTTCAAGTCAAACCTGTTCAATGTCAATGACAAGACAGACAAGAAAGGGTAGAACGAGAAGGCCTAAGATCAAGAAGGACTTCCAAAGAGAAATTTTACCTTCTCTTGTTTCTCTTTCTAGGTATGAGGTGACTGAAGATCTTCAGATGATAGAAGGGTTAATGGAAGCCACAGGTACTCCTTGGCATTTACGGACAAGGAGAGCCTGTAGAATGGGGAGGAAACCGCGAGTGATAAAGCAACAGACACCTCCAGCTGCTGTGTCAGAACTGAATGTTGAATTTGTCTTGACTGCCATGACTCTCATGAGTTGGGGCAAGGACAACAAGCGGCCTAGAAGAAACAGGAGTCCGGTAAGTCCAGCCACTCTTATGTCAAGATGGCTCGAGTTAACAGCATGATGTGATAGATATTCCTTTTAACAGAAATACAGAAACTGCATTTTCAGGTGTTTATATATTCTTGAGAGGATAGTCCTCTCGTCATTGCTAACCTAGGAGAGTAATTGAGTAGATAGCATAGAGCAAAGCTTCGATTACATTCCTGTTCTGAAACTGGTGTACACAATTATGTATTCCATGAAGCAACTTTTGAGACAATGATCGTCCTGATTAATGATTACACTTACTCTCACTGAATTCCAAGTAAATTGTTCTGCAGAAAATGGTCCTGAGCCATAATCGGCTTTTGGCCAAAGTTTAAGTAAGATCGTCTTACAGTATATTCTGATTAGAAAATGTGGCGTATGATATGTGAGGGGAAAGCATGAGAACAAGGGAAAGCATGAGAACAAGAGAAAGCAAAGAATTTTCTAATCATGTTGGTTTACCTTACAGCACACGTCTAATAAGTATGAAAATCAAGCCTGCAATGCTGCCATAGGATCATCCAAAAGTTCATGCTTTTCTTTTGCTCTTAGGGAAAGCATCCAAGAGCCATTGATCCACACTCCGCGAAAAGTTATGGCGTACTCCCTCTATTTCTTCCGTTGCTCTCACATTTTCATATAAAGTAGTGAGCAATTTATGATTTTTTGACTCGACTATGGATCAATATTGTCTTCCCTTGAACCCTACGCTTTACAAATACTCCGCGTTTCAAAACAAACAAATCAAACTGCAACTGTCTCTTCTAGTCTCTTTCAACGGTGCAATTGAGAGAACCATTTTTTTAAGTCTCTTTTAATATTGTAATTGTTTCGGTTTTAGAAATCCCGTAGTCGCCATAGATATACAATTCCAAGTCCCATCAATTGCGATATAGCCAATCAAATACCTCAAATACCCTGTTACCTACATGCCTACATGGTCAAGCACGAATTTAGGTTTTTTACTTTTACGGTTCTTTTATTACTACAACTGATGCGCAAGTTGAGAAAATTTTACTAAGACGATGAGAACACTTTTTTGTACAAAGCAACTCTTCTCAAGGTTAACTTCTTCAAAAAGCAACCCTCTTTTACTTACTTTGGCGCGCAAAAATTCAACTTGCTTAACAAAACCCACATCAAATTTACCCCAAATCCCACAAAAATCAATGACCCACATCCTAAAATCACCCCAAATCAAGCAATATCTTGCTCATATGATTACCAAAAATCAAACTTTAGATCATATTTTTTTCATGAAATTCATGGATACTTGTATTTCTTCAAGTGGGTTCAAATCCTCTGCTCTTATTTTCACTCATTTTCATGAATTTTTTTATCCTGATGTTTTTAATTTAGCTCTTAAAATATATACCCATGTAAAAAAATTCTGGGTTTCAATTTTTGTATTTGTACAGATGCGTAAACATGGTGTTTTCCATGATTCAATGGCTTTCCCAGCTGTGATTAAGTCTGCGGCGCAATTGCGGCGCCGCAGAGTTGGGAAATCGTTGCATTGTTGTGTGATAAAGATGGGACTTTGCTCGGACTTGTATGTGAATTCTGCTCTTGTGCATATGTATTGTTTTTGCACGTCGGTTGATGATGCACGGAGGGTGTTTGATGAAATGTCTATTAGAAATTCTGTTGCTTGGAACGCGTTGGTTAATGTTTATGTACATAATAGGAGGTTTAGGGAGGGTTTTGATGTGTTTGAGGACATGTTGAGGGTTGGGGTTGAGTTGAGCGAGGTGACTATGGTGGGGATTTTATCGGCGTGTGCTAACTTAGGGGCATCGGAAAAAGGGAGGTGGGTTCATGAATATATTAGAAGGAAGGGGTTGGAGTTGAATGTGTATGTTGGTACTGCTCTAATTGATATGTATGGGAAATGTGGGCTTCTTGGGGAAGCTTGTAAGGTTTTCAGATCAATGACGGTGAAAAATGTATGTACTTGGAATGTTCTGATAGCAGGATTGTCAATGAATGGGCGGACAGAAGATGCTTTGGAAGCATTCTATAGTATGACATTTGAGGGCTATAAACCGGATAGTGTAACATTCCTGGCCGTTTTGTCTGCTTGTTTCCATGATGGCCTTGTTGGTGAGGGGAGAGCGCATTTTCGGAGTATGAAAGAAGTTTTTGATGTGGAACCAGAAATGGAGCATTATGGCTGTATGGTTGATCTCCTGGGACGGGTTGGCCTAGTTGACGAAGTTTTTCAGCTAATTAAAACCATGCCTTGCATACCTGACCCCACTGTATGGAGGGCTTTGCTCCGTACTTTTCATATCCGTGGAGATTCCCAATTGGTAGAGCTTGTGATACTGAAACTTATTGAACTAGAACCTACGAATGGTGATAACTTTCTCTTGCTGGTTAATCTTTATGTGCAACAGAATAGGTGGGCTGAAGTTGATATAGTTAGGGGTTTAATGAAGGATAGAGGTATCCAAAAGATCCCTGGTTACAGTTCAATTGAAATAGACAACCTATTTTATGAGTTTGTAGCATCTTGTGATTTTGAACCTAAACTTCAGGAGGTGTATGAGGTTTTAACAGGCATGTCCAAGGAATTAATAAGCGTCTTTGGTATAGCTGACAGTGAGATGATATGATATGGCATATGTGAAACAAAAAAACTTTTGAGTTCAGCGAATGTGAATGCTGGCCTCAGCACCTGACGCTGCTGTTTCACTCAGATATAACTTACCAGTCAAGTTTACCAGGTTTAAGCTAGCCTATATTTATTCGAAATAGATGAGAGGTCATGATGAGGCTAAGGCGCTAAGCTGGTCTCCCAGATTAACTTACAGATATTTGATCTTGGATTTCCCTACAACTCTGGATGCCAAAATTGAGTAAAAAGCTTTCAACGTCAACTTTGTACGATTAATATGGAGCTGTTGGGTCACAACTCATGCTTTCCTCAGACCAGGATGCTGCAGCTGATGATCAAGGGACGCAACTGTGAAGTAACTAAGAAAAAGCATGCAAGAGCATAAGACAAACTACTTTACTGGACAGCAGATTTGTTACTGTATTGAAGTTGGTCATTATGAGGAAAAGGTGACCTGACAGCAGTTTTGTTGTCCATTGACGTCCATGCACAGGCCAACAGACATCCAGAAATAAAAGGACTCGGTAAGACTTGCAGTCCTTTGCTAATTATATGAGTTGCATGCCATTATTTTCTGGTGCAATCCCCTTTGTTGTGATGTACTCTTTAATCTTTTCCTCTTTAATGATATACATCCACAATCTCTGAGGCAGAACTGCTAATCACTAATCAGTCGAATTTTTTTTTTTGTTTTCTTTTGTTTCTTACAGAAGGATAAGTGCAGTCTATTGACTATAGTTTTGCAGTTTGCATGATCTGAAACACGTAAATTAGAGAAACATATGTTGACTGTATTGAACAGTCTCAGTCTCTCAGGTGCTCGCATTTTCAGAAAGGATGACATTTTCCTTGTTCTTAAGAATTAGAATGCAGCGTTCATATTTCCACAACCTCTCAGAGTCCAGACTTTCTGTAATGCCTCGTCTTTCAAGACATGTATGCTTACAGCCCCTACTTAGTATCCTTTCTGCATGCTGATTGCTGGCTATGTGGCCAGAGGATTTCTTATAGTGGTGAAGGCATATTAAGGGTTCATTATATTGATGTAATCTAGGGCATACGTGTTGATACTAAACTAGTGGGTACATTGTACTTGTTATGAAAATCTTGTGCTTACAGCTTTGTGAAGTTCTTCACTAAATGTTATTGACTTTCCTGTTATTTCTCTTGTTTGTTGACTCAATAACAATCCTACAAAAAATATGCAAACTTGTGGAATCGGGACTATAAATTGATGACTTTTTTTTCCTGCTACGGAAGTTTATCAGTCTGCATAGTTACTGCTAGTTTTGATTGGCTGATCTGGCAGGAGACGTCTGGTGATTTATAGTTCAAATGTTTCTGGTCTGAGTTGAGTGAAATGAGGGCTCTGGTGAGCCACTTGAAGCAGTTCAAAGTCGTCATACACATCTCGGAAAGTCTCCAAGCTTGTGTCTGCGTTTTGGAGAGTTGATAAACAAACCTTCTCCTTCCATTCTTCCAGGTACTGCCATAGAATGTACACATTGTAGTTTCTCCATACCTGTTAGGGTTACTGCAATAGAATGTACAACTTGTAGTTTCTTTTCGTCTAACCATTTTTAAGAATGATAGAATCAATAATGTTTAGTACATATAAGGACCATAGATGAATCCATCAACATGCAAATGTGCAATAGTCACCATGCATTATGAGTCGTAGGAAAGTAATCTTATGGAGAATAACAGGAGAACATAAATGAAGAAATTGGAGAAACATGAGTATATGACTGGTGACGGATAGTAATAAAAATAATAATATAATATTAAAATTATAATTGAACTTTAAAATATAACGTTGTAGCTCGGGCAAGGGCCGGGCACACAAACTAGTCGCTCACTAAAATGGAAAAACTTGTTCATACAGCTTTGTAAAGTATTTCACTAAATGGTATCGACTTTCCTGTTGCTTCACTTGTTTCTTGACTCTATAACAATCCTAAAGAAAAGAAAAACCTGCAGACTTGTTGAACCGGGCATAAAACTTGACAACTACTTTTTCCTGCTACCAAAAGTATATGAGTCTGCATAAATTATTGCTGATCTGGCAGGAGATGTCTGGTGTTTTATAGTTCAAATGCCTCTGGTCCGAGTTGAGTGAAATGAGGGCTCTGATGAGCCACTTGAAGCAGTTCAAAGTCATCATACACATCTCGGTAAATCTCCAAGTTTGCCTCTGCATTTAGGAGTGCTGATAAACAAAGCTCCTTCTTCCATTCTTCCAGGTGCGGAAATCCCACATTCTCTCCATACCTGTCACAGTACTGCAATAGAATGTACACATCTTAGTTTCTTTTCATCTAAGAATTTTAAGAATGACAGAATTGATAATGTTTAGTACATTTAGAAACCATAGATGCATCCATCAACATGCTAATGTGCAAGTGCACAGTCATCATGCATTATGAGCCGTAGGAAAGGATCATTTCAGAACCATTGTTCAATGGAAATAAATTGAGTTAGTGCGCAGCACTAACTCCTGAAAGTGATTGTTAGCATGTCTAGTTTAGCTGTCACAGATAGCGAGCCTCTATTAAAACAGTTTATTAAGCATTGGCACAACTGAATAATTGGCAAAGGAAAGTAGGTTACAAGTGAAAGTACCTCAAAACTTGCTAGATCATGTGTGTTATGCTTCGGAATGCCAGAGGCATCTTTTGACTGGTATAATTCTTGGATGGACTGCATCATTTCTTCCCAGGATGGCAGCTTTCTTTTGCCCGACAGCAATTGAGCTACCCATTTCCCTTGTGACTCAAAGAAAGGGAAGCCTATAAGCTGTGAGTTTACAAGACAAATCCATTACTTGTGTTAGACACGTCTCTTTAAAGAAGCTGAATATCTGTATCGTGAGCTGAACTGTAGAATAGGTCAGGATCAGATTACAGAGATCCACGTACTTGTTATAAACCAAGTTATGTCGGCATATTAGCATTACAAGTTTTTGTCAAGACTTGGAAATTGCAAGTTTGGAGTTAAATTCACAGGAGAGGTAACACTGTAAGAGAGTAAAAAAAAATTCGTCTTTAGAATTTGAGGCCTAGCTGAGCTCATGATTAGGAATGCTAACTCAGCTCATTTAGCACTTGATTTGATGCAGGTTACTTTTTTTTTTTTTTTTTCTTTTCCTGTTGAATATATTGAATAGATAGCAACTCATGAGATTTCTAAAAAAGGAAAAAAAAAACACTAATGAGATTAGATTGCTTAACCCTGTTTGGAACCCTTAAATTCAGCCTGGTTTAAAAGTAGTCTGTGACCAATAATCCATATTTTCATTTCATGTTTCTTATAGAACTGTTCGGTAGAAATTAAGGGTCTGTTTGGTTGGACAGAAATTCAGGTAAAACTGGTTTAGAATTAAAACACAAGATGATAATTCTCCTTTAGGGTTTATATATTTTGGGGTTGAACAGAAAATGACTTTTTTTCAATAGGAGATCCTCCATCTCCCTCTCATATTTTTTTTTTCACATTTTCTTTCCTCCAAACAAAGGAGAGGAAAGCGAGGAAGTCATTTTCCGAGGATTCATTCCCCTTATATTAAACGGATCCATAGAGAGAATCTCGGAATTACCTTTCGAGGAATCCCCACAAAAGAAAGAGAAGGAGCAAGGGTCGGAGGGAAAGTGTGCTCATATAAAGGTCCAACTCTGTCATCATCCACCGTTACGATACCTTTGGTGTCAAGGAATGGAAATGTATATGAATACCTACACCATAATCACCAAGGTTTGTTACATTCAATCATCATGTTTTTTTTTTTTTTTTTTTTTTTTTTTTTGCAGTTTTAGTAGTAGTACACAAGTAAGGAGTTCATGACTTTCTAAATATACTTTTATGCAAACATTTTTGTACAAAAATAGTACTTATAGAAAGAAATAATGATTTGAACAATGTTATGCTAGTTGGTGTTTCTTAAAGGCTTTGCAACATCTTTCCCCATCAACAAGTAGTGTTCTTTATATCATAGGGTGGGTCCATGAGAGGGGGGGGGGGCAGGGGGGTTGTGGAATGATTAGAATAATCAAGGAGCTTAACTCCATGCATATAATTAAGACTGATATGAACCTTCTAATGAATAGTAACTTGTAATACAAGATCTTTTCACAGGGATTGATTAAGCACTTGAGGCTTAAGGTACTCCTGTGTTACGAATTTTCTTTTGTTAATGATTTCATTTGAGAGGCATGACTCTTTATAAAACTTGCTTAAGATCATAGCGACATTTTCTACGATGGGATTTTTTTTTTTTTGCATATGGAGAATAATGTGTTTGTTGCGTTTACCCGGTGCAGTAAATAATGGTATCTGCAATGACCCAAGAGCCATCTACAAATAAAGCGCGGCCGTCTTCTTCAAGGCAGTCAATCTGTAGTAAAATTAACGATAAGAATTTGACCATAAAATCACTTAGAAAAATAACTTTAATTAGCTACTCAATCAATCAATCAATCAATCAGTCTAATCGATCACCTTTCACCTTTCCTTGGGATTGAATTGAAGGTCAAAAAGTATATCCAAGTTACTCATGTTTCAAGACAAGTCAAGCCAATTAAAACTTGCAGACATATTTTCTTTTGTGCTTAACAAAATAATAATAATAATATGCGTCAACCGGTGGTATTGAATTTTGGTATCAGCACTCTCTGAAGCTAAGGTTAGAACTATCGGTAAATTTAGTGATGAGTTGCTCTTGTTTTTGCGTTGTTTGGTAGGATCGGTAGTTAGAAACTCGTACCTGTGGACAAAGATGTAGATTGTCATGTTTGGTAATGACTTTGGAAAAACCTTCAGTAACGCTACCAGGTTTGGCACTGACGTACACTTCTTTGGCCACCCCAGCTAACTCCATAGATAGATCTTGTCCACTTAGTGAAGACCCTACAATGACTACTACCTGCAAGATGATTGCCACCAAAATATCAAGATTGTTCTTCTAGTGTTACAACGTCTCGTAACGTTCAATCACAAAACCATAGAAATCGACTTTTAATTACCTCATTTCGAAAGGGTTCAGGAACCCGGTAGACGTGACTATGTAATTGTCTTCCCTTCCAATAATCCATTCCTACAAACACTCAACACAAAACTGAGTGCAAAACTCGATCATGAAAACGAGGGGGGGGGGGCGGGCCTAGGACTTGTTTTCACACTCATGAAATTGATTTTTACACTCCTTGTAAGAATCGAGGAATCGAGAACTCTGCTCTCATGGGATTTGATGTACAATGATCAAACCTTAGAATGCAAGCATACTCCACATGACATGACTGATATTGTTTTTACATAAAAGACACGTTTATCTTTCGAAAAAAAAAAACAAATACGCTTACTAGAGTACTCGTATATGCGTAATTTTTACTGCATGCTGTATTGGAGTCTAAGAAAGGTAAGCTATCTTGAGCCATGTGTTGTCTTCCTTAATATAGAAAGGGGAGATTAATGTTGCCTATGTTGGTAATTGGACTAATGTGTAATGTGACGTACCTTTGATTGCAGGCAATCTAGGATGAGAATAGTGGCCGGAAGCGACAACCACCGCGTCAAACACCTCCTCGGCCACCTTTGCATCACTCGTCTTCTCCTTGCTCTTAACAATCCACCTTAAATCCTCACCAATCTCGCCAAACTCCGCCATCCCGACATACTCAACTCGAGTGTTGAACCTTATCATCTCCCTTAACCCGAAAAATTGACAAAAATCCTTCAAGTACAAGAGAACTTCTCTATGACTAGGAAATCTTCTCATGTCTCTACCCTTCTTTTCCACAAATGGAAAGTCAGAGTAACCCATGATTTCCCTAGGAGATAGCAACCTTAGAGATTCATACATACTACTGTGAACCTTAAGGAATGTGGTAGACCTTCCTAAGGGATCTTCTTCGTCAATTTTCGCGTCATAGAGCCATTGTCCACCAATGTCATGGTTTTGCTCAATGACAACCACCTTATGCCCTTCTTTTCTTAGCTCCCTGGCCGCGACTAGGCCGGATGGCCCTGCCCCTATGACACATACATACTTAGACTGGCTCTTGGTTGTAACCATGGTTGGTAGCTAGAATTTTGTGTTGTATTTTTTTTTTTTTTTTGAGAAGTTTGGAGGGTAGAGAACTAAGGCAAAGTAGTGGTGTGATTTGAGTGTGGTGTCTGGTGTGTGTGTGTGGGGGGGGGGGGGGGGGTTTATATAGACATATAGTTGCATGTTTTTTTGGTGTTGTGTAAGTGAAGATACTAGTTATGATTTCGCTTTCTGATCAAACTATATAGTACTAGTACATGCTAATCTAACTACGGAGAATATAATTTTATAACTACGGGGAACATAGGCAATCATTTTTCTTTTCTTTAGAAACAAGGAGAGAAATGAACAAAGAGCTGAAAAGTGAAGGATCATTTTTTCTAACTTCTGAAATACTTTTAATTTGCTATGGAAAAAATTGCCAAGATTCTAGCAAATAAGGGTTCATTTGGTATCGCCTATTGTTTTTTTATCTACTCTTTTTACTCTTGTTTGACTTGCGGAAAATAAAAAGACAAAAAAAATTAGACCCTTCCTCTTCCTCTGCCTCTCCCTCCCTCAAGATTGATCTCTTTCAACTTGTTTGGTAGGGAGGAATTGAACGGAAAGAAAGGGAGGGAAGAGAAAGGAAGGGGAAGGAAGAGAAAGGCAGGAAATTATGATTTCCGTTATTTTGGTTGAAAACTTAAAAATCTGTAGGTTTTGGAAGAAAAATGTGTGTTTTTATGTTGTATTTTTCTTTTCCTTCCAAATCCCACCGTTTTGGGCGGAAGAGAAACTCGGACTTTTATGAAGAATACTTCCCTTCCATTTCTTTTCCTTTCTCCCCATTTCCTATGTTCTTTTGTAAACCAAACATTGGAAAGCTAGAAAATTACTTTCTTTTCCTTTCCTTTCCATCCATTTCATTCCTACCAAACATACTGTTTAGACTATAGTTCTCAAGTATCCTATGAGCATTATTTGGAGATAAAATTATTACTAAGGGTTTTCGTGATCAAATACACTTCGAAGTAATTTTTCCGTGTAAATATTGTCTAATCTAATCAACGAAATGAATATTTTATCCCAATGAGGGGAGATTCGATTTTGTTGCTTTAGCAAAGTTTATGATTGTATTATTCCAAAAATTATTATTTCAAACTCGTATAACTATTTATTATTATAAGGATGATTATTTCAGACTCATGTGACTATTTAGTACTACTCCGTAATAAGGGTTATTAGTTGAAACTAAGATTATTGTTTCATACTTGTAGTACTATTTATAGATTTAGATTACTCTTTCAAACTCGTATGACTATTTATTTTAGAGAATTATTATTTCAAACTCGTATGACTATTTATTCTAAAAATTAATATTTCAAACTCGTATGCCTATTTATTAATAAGACGATAAATAATTTTCCTATAAAGAGTAGACAATGAAAAGCCAATCTCTTTGTATCGGGCTACTGGCTGCCGGAGAGAGAAATGGGCACTGCGTGATCGGGGATTCGGTTGACCGCAAGTAATGGTAGTCGCCTAAATTTATTGTCACCTTTGCCAGAACTATAGTACTTAACTAGGTAAAAATAAAACAAAGTAACATGTTAATCCTACACTAGGCCACATGGGCACATTACCTTGGTTGTTCTTACTCTAGTGAAGTACTGAAGTGAGATGCGTGCTCAGTGGCGGATCCAAATTGACTTTCTACGTCAACTTTAGCAACACCGTTTTTCTATTTCTTCTATATTCGCAAATAAAATACACCGTAGAAAGAGATCTTGTTCATTCGGTTAACCAATCCAAACCTATATTGGTGATGAACCAACCTAAGCCTATAGTTGTGATTAGAGTTTGCCACTAGTGCCGCCCAGCTATCCCATCACGAGTATGGCACAAAGGGACGGGTGCATCGGCCCGGTACAAGCTACCCGGATGCACACATGGCTCACCTCGTGCGGGGGGTAACTGATTTGGGCAAAAATGTTGTGCCTCATCATGGCTCTACATAAGGCACGGTAGACTAGCCAAATCGAATTACGACCCTATTTAAAGTAAATAAAAAATGCATGGATATGGGCACGAACGCAAACAGTCAAACACATCCCGTTCATGTCGTGCCTCATGCCGGGTTTTGGCCGAGTTTCGAAAACCCGGCACAACACGGCACACACCCAACCCGTATGCACAGTGACCGATCCCTCGGTAGGCTAGGAGCGACTAAGCCCATGGCTAGCTCTATTTGCGATGAACTAAAACGAAAACGCTAAACGCAACAATAGAAACAAGAAAGCAAGAATGAGGACATAGTGTCTGTGTAGTGACTAGTTTACACACACACTCACACTTGGAAGTTGGAGACTCATCGTCTCTCTCTCTCCTCCAAACCCCAAAATATCTTCACTTTTCTTCGTCGTCTTCTTCATTTGTTATTAAATAAATAATATAATTTAATCAGTCTCTTTTCGTTTTTGCTCGTTTCTTCCACTTTCCATGGCAGTTACTCTGGCTTGATTTTTACGTTTCTCTCTCCCTTTTGATTTCAAGGTATTTTCGCAATTTCTTTCTTTACTTTATTAATTTAACTTTAGATCCCTTTTTTTCGTCAATTTAATTCCGTTATTTTTATGCGATGAGTATTGTGTAAGCTAAATTCGTTAGTCTGTGCAAAATTAGGGTTTTTTTTAGACTTGAACTATATTGTTTGGTGCTCGAATTTGATCTGAATATGCATGAATTGTTTTGTTGAGGCTGGTTAAGCTTAAGATGACAGACAGCTTGTTTATGACGATACCGAAATTGGAACTAAAGGCTTGCCTGTCTGGCTGTTGTCCCGTCAATTGTATGGTGAAATTGGTGATTTATGTAATTTTGTTTGATTGGGGGTGGAGACTTGAGAGAGTGTGATAGTGTGGTGATTGATTGCGGGTGTGATTCGTTACATTGTTGATTGTTTTCGATGTTTGGGTTGGGTTGCGATTGTGTTTTCGCGATTTTGGGGGTATTACTGTATTTATTAGGATTGGCAGGATTAATTTCTGGGTTAGAATGCTGCAAAAGCTTGATATTGGGGTTATTGGGGCTTTTGGAGATTATGGAAGTTGATAAAGAACACTACTTTATGTAGTCATTTAAATTTGTCACTCGAAAGAGACGTCTAAAACGCGAATATAATGGTAGGAATGGGCTCGCGAAGTGGGTCTGAGAGTGGCAAACACTGTCTGGAGACCCTAGATTGAAGGAGTCGTTGAGTACTTCTCCTTGGTTTACTGAGTGGTGAGGCTTTTGTTACGCCACTTTTCCTGTTGAATTCCTGCCACAGGCAAACTTTCGCGTAAAAATGCAATACAATGTGTGCCTAATGTGGCCGCTGAATGCTTCTGCTCACTGTGCAACCTTAGGTATTGAAATTTGGTAAAGGATGGAGTTGGCTATTTAATGAATGACAAGTGAAAAGTCCTAGCCTCATGTTCAAGTCCCTTGTGATGTGCAATTAAAACAAGTTCCTGCTAGGCCATTCTTCTTTTGTCTGAGGAGTTGAATAAGTCTTGCCGAATTATTTCTCAAGAGATGAAAGAAAAGATCTGAGATCTTACTTTCGAGTTACCGCCCCAATAAATACATACTTACATAGTCTTGTGAAGGTTGGTGCTTGATAAGCCAAAGATAAATGATCGGAACATGGAAAGATGGAAGCATTTCTCAGTTACATACTTCACAAGTCTCACCACATACTCGACTAACTGAAAGAAAACAATAAAGAAGTTAGGATCATTGCACACTTGTGCGTCCTTTTTCTTCATAGAAGCTTCAATTAAATTTTCTTGTGGGATATTTTTCACGTTTGTGCTTGTCATGAATATGAATCTAAACTGTGAAGGGTATATTTATGCTCTGTTTGTCCTAAGCCAAAGTATTAGTTGATTATTTTGACTTCAAAAAAAAAAAGTATTAGTTAAGTGTTTACTTTTTTTTTCTTCTGGGTTAGGGCAGACTTTTTGGTATATTTTGTCAAGTGATTTAATTCATTTAAAGCATTACTTCGGAGTCTGGAAGGCTTTCCTATTTTCAAGTTTCTATTATTCTTCTGGTCACTTTACCGCTGACATGGTTGAAAACATATTTATTTCTTATTCTCAATCAGCGTACAAATTGTGTTTAAATGGAGTATAGGTGTGCACTGTGGAGTACATTTATAATATCTTCTTAAGGTTCTTTTGTACTTCAGGTTTAAGCTCCAAGTGATGGTGATGACTAACTGATAATGCTTAGACAGGGGAGGCCAAGGGGATTTCTTCTGTCCAAACAGAAAGGAATAGAGGGTCTGGTTTTAGTCAATTGAGTTGTTGGTTATCATGTGGACCAGCGCTTCAAGTGCCATCACTGGCTGTGTGAAGTTGAAGAATGATATTTTAACACCAAATAATGCTGAGTGCTCGGATGATGATGCATCTTATGATACCAACAGAGAGGAAGGTCTGGAGTGTCCCATATGTTGGGAGTCCTTCAATATTGTGGAGAATGTTCCCTACGTGCTATGGTGTGGTCATACACTCTGCAAGAATTGTGTCTTGGGACTACCTTGGGCTGCTCTGAAATTTCCCACTCTACCCATACAGCTTCCATTCTTCATTTCTTGCCCATGGTGCAATTTACTGTCTCCTAGGATGCTTTATAAAGGTGCGCTAAGATTCCCTCGGAAAAATTACTTCATCCTCTGGATGGTTGAGAGTATGAATGGTGAGAGAACAAGGTCTTATACATCTGGCCATGGGGATTTTCGCCAAGGAGGTTTGATGAATGGTAACTGTGGAGTAACAAGCCAGCCTCACATTAGACACCATAGAGAAGTAGTCCAGATACCAGAGAGGCCAGAGGTTAACCAGAGCCTTGTACATCGATACTTTACACGAGAGAGGTTGAATGTCTCACTGCGCAAGTCTTTGGCTTTTGTTGTTCACCTGACCGCTAAGTTTCCTCTCGTCGTGATATTTCTTCTTGTCACCTTGTATGCGATACCAGCTAGTGCAGCCATCTTGGCATTGTACATTCTCATCACTGTTCTATTTGCCTTCCCATCCTTCCTCGTGCTATATTTTGCGTACCCGAGCTTGGACTGGTTGGTTCGAGAAATTGTCACATAAGAGGTGGAGAGCTGTCTTCCTGTGTTGCTACCTTCTGCAAAAAGGTCCAATTTGCTGACTACCCCTATACTCAAAAGTGTGCTCACAGTTTGAATGGTTGTGTGATGATGCTCTTTATTTGAACTCCCTGTGTCCCTTAGACGTTGTAGTGCAGCTGTTTACCTTCATCTGGTGCCATCGTCAGCAGGCGTTTGTAAGTAAGAATGCGTCATGGTACGTTGGTTACCTCTTAATTTGTCGACATCTCCCGCTCCTCTCAAAATTTGTTCATCTGTTAGCTGTTTGTTCTGGTGTCATCTATTTTGTAATTTACATTAGTTTAGTCAGTCGCTTTGTTAGTACTTGTCGTGAACTACCTGTAAAATCACTGCCAAAGCCTAGCAGTCGGTTTCGGGCCATAGTTCGCCAAAGGTATAAAGTCCAGCTAGCAGTGCGTCATTTGGGACGAACTGTGGAAACGACTTGGTATCATCATGTAAAGTTGTCATCCAGTGTTACTTTCAGCCCAATGCCTACTTTTGGGAATTGGTATTGAAACTTATGTATTACGCTTTTAACACGATTTATGGTTGTTCATGGTTTGTAGGCAAATCATATATTCATACCTTGCTCTCGGTCTTTGGGCGTATGATATACCTCCTTCTATCATGTGTGATTTCTTTACATCAGGATAATAGTTTTCTTTTTGGTAATTTTTGTACGTAAACCGCCTAATGTATCTTAAATTCAATCGGATTTAGAATCATTCTATGTCATCATTACACTTCCCCCGCTCCTTCACCACCCACCACTCGGAGTCACCAAATTCTTAACCGAAATAAGAGGACAATGACGAGGACATACACGACTACGTACTATCTATTTGTACATGTTGAGTAGTCGAGGCCGAGTTGTCCAAGGAGTTGTGGTTGGGTAGCATTCTCTCGAAACAACCCATCCCCTGGGCCGGCCGGACCGTTGGCCACCTCAGTCTAAGTGTAACATAGAAGCTCTTCTTTATCTATTCATCAAAGTATCAAACATCCATATAACATCAAGGATATGTTGGAAAGAAAATAAAAAAGGTAACGAAGGTGTGAATCGTGATGATGAAGTTTGAGGGGTTTATTAGTACATAAACGGCCGTTACTTTTGGCGGGACGTTTCACAACAAACGCGCTTTCTACAAGTCATACCTGCCTTCTTACCAAGTCATCATATTTCCATTCCAGAACACCATTTTCCAACAACTTCTTCCTCAATTTAATTAAAGAAAAACTTCAAACATAAGCCAACATTTTGATCTCTCAATCCCACAAAAACCCCTTCTTGCCCTTCTACCTTCCTCTCCTATTTACAAAGGAATTAGTCAGTAATTTACCCAAGGTAAAAAAATTTGAACCCTTTTTCTCACCTTTGATCATTTTTCTGGACATGCAATTCATATTTTTTCTTAGGTTTTGGTTGAATTTGTCCAATAATAATAAAGTTTTAATCTTTGATGATAAATTCATCTTCTTTTGCTATTTTGAATGATGGGTGCAAATGGGTTTTTGTAATAATGTAATTTATGTTGGTACCACCAATAAATTTTTTATTTTGTTTGTTAATTAGAGGGTTTTAGGATTTGGGCATCATTTAATTTGTGATTATTTGCTGTAAGTGGATGTGTTTTGGGGAATTTTAATACCAATTTGGGTTGATTTCTTCACTAATTTTGAGGATATGCATTGATTTGGTTGATCACATAATTTTGGGTAGGAGCAATGATTGTGGTGGATAATGGGAAGTTTAAATGCTTGTTTCTTACCATTTTCGATGTAATTACGTTTATAATCGATTTCGATTCGTATTGAAATGATCTTATCCTTGTCAAAGTTAATTTGTTCTCACCTGTTGCTGATGATTCTCTTGCTGTAGGTATTGTATCAATTGCATTGTACTTTTTGTGTTATTAAAAATTTATGTATTTGGTACATGAAATCATCATCTTGTTGCCTAGTTGATATGGATTTCTCCTATACATGATGTTATTTTGAAACCATAGGATAGTACATTGTCCTACATCAAATTTGCCTTTAGAATTCGTGCTCGAATATGCACTTGTGTCTTCATGGTTTACATTCGATTTCGGATGAAATTTTTGGTCTGGGTTTGATGGTGATGGTAGATGGAGGTCGAATTTCGCTGAAGCATAGATTTTTTCCTGGCCAATCGTAAAGCTTAAGCCATCTGCAAAGGGTTTTCATGACCTTGTCTGTCCTTCATTAGTCATTTAATCTGTAGACATTTCTGTATGTTTGTGTGGCCAATGTTAGCGGGTAAACCGTTTCACTCTTACAATTCCTGAACTATATATGATTTGGTACTGTTTCAGGGTGCCATTTGGTAAGTGCTTGTTCAATAAAGAATGGGAGAGGTAAACTCTGACAAAGCGGTTCCAGCTGAAGATACAGTGCCGGAAAATGGTGATTTGACAAAGAATACTGGCTCACTCGTGGATGAGGCTAGCGATAATAACGATGAACACAGGGCTATTGATAGCAGTGTTGCTACTAGTGAAAGTATAGGTGACACCACTAGTGATACAGTGCAGGAAGAATGTGCAGATTTGAGGCCGAATAATCAAACTCCAGATGGCTTGATTGGGCACACATCTCTATCCAGCACTACTGATTCAGCAGGACCGTCAAAAAGAAATCCTACTGGAGTTCTAGTTGGTTCAGACCATAAGTTCACTGTCCGCTCTCGTTATCGTCGTGCTTCAATTGGTTCCTGTCATGATCTTTGCAAAGGTCACAAACATGAGCCGGAAAAGGTGACCAAGAGACCGTTTTTGGGAACAATCAAAGAGGGTCGGGCCTTAGTGAGGGCGGCTAGTGGTGATAACTTGGCAAAACGTGTGCAAGAGAAAGAGACCAAGAATAAAGCAGTCCGACGCCTCTCTCTTCCTGGTTCAGTACCTGTGAAAGATCCTCCAGCCAAAACTAAGGGCACTGATTCTTCTACAAAGGCTACTCCTGCTCAGCCAAAGCTGAAGGCTGGCCAAGGTGAACTAAAACCGCCTTCAGTTCCAGCTCCTGAAGGCTCAGTCGGTAGAACTAAGGTCGACATTCCATCTGTCAAGAAAGCAACACAGGAAAGATCTAACCGAAAAGTTAAAGAGATTACTACAAAGGAAGCAGGCAGCTCCAGTGAGAGTAAAAAGGTGAAGGCGAGGGAGACAATGATGAACTCTGCAAGTATAACCCTGAAGAAATCTCCTAGCATCAAAGCAAGGCTGTACAAGAATCTTAGAAGTTTCTCCCGTTCAAGGCTTCAGAATAACTCAGAAGACGTCAAAATCAACGAGTCTCAAGATGTATCTGACAAAGAAGTGCATATGCCTGAAGCAAATCCCGACAGCATTCTTACAGAAAAAGCTCTAAAATCTTCCCTCTCCAATGAAGGGACACCAAGTACTCAGAAAGAATCTCGTGCTGGTAAAGCCAGAAAATCTAATGTCAGCAAAAAGGGAACTCGATTCAGCCTGTCATCGTTTTCCTCACCTTCTACGTCCAAGTCTTCTGCCTCGACAGCAAAACGGACTGCTAAGCCTCAAGGAGAGTATCAGCAAAAGTCAAACCCTGCTAACACCAAACATATTGGCACAGTGACAGAAGAGGGTGGGTCAAAATCAAATACACCAAGAGCAAAACCAACTGCAAATCTCAAGACAAAGGCTAAAAAGACCGTGGTAAGCCGTCCAGAAGAGAAAGATGGTTCCTCATGGAAGGTAAAATTCAGAAGAGGGACAGTGGTTAATCTTCAAGCTGCATCCAATTCTCCACGGAAGCTGCGGTTTAAGAAAGGAAGAGTTGTGGGAGAGGATCAAAATGCCAAAGCTGAGGGTCAGAGCTTGAAGAATACTGATGATAGAACAAATGAATCTCCTGATACTGTTGAACCTGAGAAAGTTCATCTCAGACGGCAGGAAGCATCTGGTAAAAAGGACAGTATAGACTTGAACAATGTGATTGAAGAAACCGCAAGCAAGCTTGTCAAGACGAGGAAAAGTAAGGTGAAAGCTCTGGTTGGTGCTTTTGAAACTGTGATGTCCTTTCGTGATCGCAAACCTTTGGTTGAAACTAGGGCTTCCTGATACTGAATAATGGTACGTAGTATAGTTACTTTTGTGTATAATAGCTTCTGAAAGGGTTACATGGAGTGACAATGTCATGTGATTGTTGAGTAGGACTAGCAAAGTTGAGAAGGACTTGTTTTGGTGATTGAAGTCTGGCAACTAGAGTTGAACTTCCTCACCCAGTTTGTGCCCTATTCTTTTCATATTTGTTCATCAAAATGTATTTGATATGATATCTATGACTAATCAGCCACTATTTTTGGAGTTTAATTCTCCTGATGTTCGCAATGATTCTTCTTGAAGACTGTTTCTTTTGATCTGAATGTACATGATTACTTTTCTGGTGCTCACTTCTTGTTGCTGGATCGCTTTTTCTTCCCTTCTTTAAGTCTCTAGTTGAGTTAAAAGTTAGAACATCCTATTACAATTAACAGTAGTGCAGCTTAATCATGTCTTCTGTTTGTGAGAATTTTTTTAACTTTAATCCTTAAGAACGTTGGCACATTATTCAATCTAACTTGGAATAATTACCAAAAAAAATTGAAACTTCAAACTCCCAAAGAATATTGGCTAAGACAACATAAAGTCAAATATTGGCTAATACAGTAACCAAAGAATTAAATTTTGAACATCTGAAACTCCCAGAAAAAGTTATTTACTTTTTTTTATATATAATTACTGCCTTGTAGCATACATTTCTGCTCATTGTGACGGCTACGAAAGAAGAAGAATTATACGTAGAGATTTGATGATAGTGTCACTCAACTAAAGGGGTCTATGATATGTCAAGATAGAAACTGGAAGCCCATAAACATTAGGTGAAGATGTTATTGTCAGACTCTGATAATTGAGGTGACATGTGGCCAGGTGCTGTTCCAGCCTGTCAGATATTAAAGATCCTTGTAGTGATCCTTTTCTTAATAATCAGACTAAGTCATGATGGCTTGGAAAGACTTGTTTGTGCTGAAAATTTATCATACAGAAGATTGAAACTTTTTTTTCTTTTGTCCTTTGAAAACACAGAAGATTGAAATTTAGAGACCTGAATTGCAATCATTCTTTATAACCTTTTTCAGTTTATAAAAGAAATCATAGATTGCTACAAGGAATGCTTTTATATCGACTCGTGCTTGGAATTAAGTTTCATTTAAGGAACCACAAAAAAAAAAAAAAAAAAAAATATCTTTCAACATTGTACTATGTTTTCTGAAGTTGGTTGGAGTTACAGAGCTGAGAATGGTTAGGTTGATGAATATGAGATCCGAATATGCAAAGATTATTTGATGTAGGACATAGCTGGACAGCTTTACTACTTGACCAGAATAGTGCAGCACTTTCTCTATATCTGTTATACCTTCTACCTGAATACTGTTTGAACTGATTCCTGTACGTCGTAGATGAGTTGGCAAAAAGTGAAGGAGAGACCTGAGGGTAAGGGAAGTAGATTCTTCTTTCTGAAATCCTAATCTAATTTCCTGGGGACGGAGAGTGTATATTCTAGTAAAAACTGTGTTTTTTTTTAATCTTGCTGCGATTATTATGAAGCCGCTGTAAGTTCCAAGGAACAGTGTCCTAGTTATTATGTTTGATGTCATGTAAGTAATATGTGCCATAGACAAGGAGAGACATTATATTTTTCTGCGTAAATCTATAAGATAAAAGCATTGTAATTTTTCTATTCATTCTAGTATCTTTCTTTCCCCTAGATTCAGTCACTGACTGTAAGTCCTAAAGTAATGCTATGTCAGGCGCTTCTTATGCTTATTTTTAATAAGGGAGAGGTTTTGAAAGTGGTTAGTTTAGATGTTCACATTTTCTCTGTGCAAATTAATCAGGAAAGTCCATGCCATAAATTTGACTTAAATGACTCCGCTCCCTGTAACTGCAACTGTCAAATGTGGGGAGAGTCTATATTAACAAACTTACATAGGAACTTTTTCCCTTATGCTAGTGTGTTTCTAAAACCATATGCAACATTATTATTATTTACTAACATAGTTAATCTGAAGACCTCTATAAGGAAGGTTTAATCCTACAATTGGTGACTTGCGAGACAGCAGAAGATTAATCAGTTTTGCTTTATCTTGCTTTAATATCCTCGATTGAATTCCTAATCTTTTTGGATTTTATTTTATCTAATAACATAACTGTTGATTATCTTAGCATTGCAGCGCCAGTAATCCATGGTTTGTACATCAAGGACAGGTCATACAGGTCACGATTTCGTTATTTTGATACCGAAGTTTTCTGTTTCCTATCGTTTATGTCTTTCTTGATTTTACCAAATGCATGTCTACAAGTATATGTCTTGACCCTGGACTCGTACTCCCAAATTTTTTCGAGATACAATGTTATGGTCCCACTTTTATATGAGCATATCAAAATTGTGGTCTGCATCAGTTTAGCTAAATTGGCTTTTCTCTGCTCTGCATTGAGATGGATTCTGCCATTGTTTCTCATATATTCTCTTATCCTCCCTACATTACTTTAATCTTTTGGACGAGTGGTCTGCCAACTTTCTTTGCGAAGTGATGCTTCAACCACCTCTCCTTCTGTAAAGTATTGTTCTTGAATCTGAGAAATGATCTGACTTTGAAGTGTTTCCAGCCACAAACCACAATGAAATAGTAAAGGAAGAAAGAAAGTAGGAAGTTATAGAATTTTGATCAAACTTCTGGCTCTTGTTGTTTGACTCTCTAAATTCGTTTCTTAGATTCCTATGATCGTAGTTTCCATCAGTTCATACATTTGAAACTTTTTTTGGTCTTTTTCTTATCCTTTATATTTTTTTTTTATCTTGTTTGTTTAGATTGGTAAAAAAAAAATTGAATGACTGAATGAATCCATTAAATTGTCTGTTATATCCCCCTACTTTATCTTTCTGTTTTTGTTATTATGTGAAATTACAGGTTAATTGATTTTTCTGTCAATAGATTATTGAAAATGTACTACTGTGACTTGCGCGGGCAAGGTTTGACATTTGTAGGGCACAGGGCTCGATTATAGTCGGGGACTTGTGTCACTGAGAGGTGTTTTATTTGAAAATCGATATGGAAAATACCTCTTATGTTGTACTTCACGATAGCAAACCCTCATGACGTAGTGTCTTGTTATCTTCGACTGTAAGGAACTGGTTTAAACTTTTTTGAAGAGAGGATTCAGTGTATGAATTGAAATTAACTGAAATATACTAAGCTGAACTGAACAGATGTATGTGAACTGATTTGAATTTAATGTGAATTGCACTGAACTGAACTAAGACGAGTATTTAAAGCGTTCTTTGACAAAAAAAAATGAACAGAATAACTTACAAATGAATAAATTAGAATAAATAATAGTTGTAATAATACTTAAATACAAGAGTTAGTGTACTCTTAATTCGACATTTATTTCGGTTTTGTTATTGTATACATCTTAGAGGTGGAATCCTCACAAATGGTAGAGATATGGTGGTATATGACGCTATTAGTAGATTTAAGGAGGAAAATGCTATCTATAGCCTAAAACATTTACATTTAACAAAACTGTACTCAAGAAACTAAGAAGCCTCTATATCATAAACTACAATTTTTTTCAACTTCGTTGAACGTGATGATTTGGCAACTGATTGCTTGTTGGTTGCGATGGTGTTTGCTGCTGCCTCTGTAATGCTGCTATCCTATTATAGAGCTCTAAGTTCATTGACTGCAAAAGAATTCACGGTGAAGATATTAGTGAGAAATAGGTTAAGAAAAAAAAGTTGTCTTTCACACTCCCATGACATTGGAAACTATCTTATGAGCAGCGAAAATGGAAGAAGAACTATGATATTTTAACTGTTTTAAGAAAGAAATTTAAGAACACTGCAACACAATGCTTCACTTGCCTGTGTTAGAAGGGTGCTGTAGGGATCCTGCATATGAGCTGAATTGGTATTTCCAGGATCAGAATTTGTTTGTTGGGTAGTGGCAATCATTTGAGGTACAACAAAGGCTGGTGGCACAAATGTCGAGGCAGAAGCCGGAACTTGAGAAGGAATCATCATGGAGGGGATTGGCTGGGGTGCTGGTGGAGTATGACAAAGGCTCGGTGTCTCCAGCATTCCCATTCCCATTCCGAGGCTGGCACCCATTCCCAGTCTAGCAAGGAGAGACATCTGATGTAAATGCTGCTGCATCCCTAAAGGCATCATAAGCTGAGGCATAAATCTTGCATGGTTCATCATCTGTACTTGTGCTTGAAGCTGCTTTAGGTACTCAATAACCTCATCCAACATTGATGCTTTGTCTGTCTGTATAATTTTCTTACAGCTATTAGATTGAGCATAGTACAATATAGTTTCCATAATAAAGTTCAGCTATATTTTCACCTTGCTTGCATTGGGAACTAGCTTTTGCAGAGCTTTCATCTTTTGATTAATTCTGTCTCTTCGTCTCTGTATCAAGTGGAATAATATTCATGTCAGATTGTCGGGTATGCCAATTTGCCTTTCTTCGACAAAGATTATTTCTTTTTCATAACATGGAATGTTGAGGTCTCCTATATGGTATTGAATATGGATAGTTTATCCTGAGATATGTAGCTAGTAAGCTGAATTCAATGATTCTTACCCTCTCTGACTGATTATGAACAGCAGCTGCACGCCCTTTTCTTGTTGTGTAGGAACGGCCTGTTTCTCCTTTAATCTCTCGCTCTTCCTCCTGGTTCTCCTGAAGCGCAAAAGAATCACTTCTTAGACAAAGATGGGATTCTGGCCGGTATACATGGAGTACAAGATTTATGATGACACAAATGCAAAATGTTGAAGGTACAATAGCTTTTTCTTTCAATTATCAGTTAGATTTTCCGCAAGTTTTAATTTCTGGTTCATGTCTATAACTATTTCTATCCATCTTTTTTTTCTTCTTTTGGGGAGGAGGGGCGGGGAGTTTTGTGATCTAATCTATATAAGATGTGGATGAAGTATTTAACACTCAAGGTAGTGAACTAGAAGATTTTACAGCGTAATATGAAGCTAGGAAGTTCATTTTTTCCCAGAGCATAGGCCACAAAAAATGGAGAGAAGCAGAATATACTTAGGACACCAACCAAGGGAGGAATGATTTTTGTGAGGTTCTATATATTCTAAAGTCATCTTCTCTTGTCTGTGACAGTGAACATCAATATATAACCAATTTAGAATTTCTTTAATTACGATTTAAGAGTTTAGAAATGATGTCAAAGGTTTAGGTGGTTCGAGTTTATAGAAATCCGGGCTTGTATGTCAGGAAGAGCCGATTTACCCGGTCTCTGGATAGGGATCAATAATTCGGTGGACCCTTGCAAATCATCATCGAGTTATAGCAATTTTTGATATGTTCTGGAGTATCCTAAAGTGTTGTTGTGCTTAGGCATCGAAGGCTAAGACACCCTGAGTTTAATAGTTTCGATTCACTAAATGAATTCGGATATCAGCCAGAGGAACAAAACCAGAAAGTCGTAAACCTGAAGCTTGTTTGCAGATGCACTTAATAGAATCCAAGGAAATATATTTTATATGGTCTAGCAAATGATGCAAAATTTCAGGAACTAATCTGTGTTTTCCTTGTGTGAGGAAGTCTGTCTTAGACTCCCCCCTTCAAAATTTAAATTTGTTTTGTTTCTTTCCCTATATATCATTGGATTTTACTGTCAAAACTTTAGCATGAAGGCATAAAGGGTGAGGAAGGTTAGCTTACCGATCCACCATGACAAGCAGAATCCTCGTCATTGGTAGTCTTAGTCCTTGTGCTGCTCCGAGGAGATTCGAAAGACCATGTCATCATAGTCGTGTCGTTATTGTCCCTAGACATAGCAGCATTTGCTCTAGCACATGCGCTCTCATGGTCATTGGGGAAGCCACGATGATCAATCTCTGAGCGTGTCCGTTTCTTCATCAAACCCGGGGGAGTTGGCGGGCCGGATGTCTGTATTTGTCCGGGATTTTCGCCCCATTTCCCGCCAGAAGACGCCACAACAGACCCAACATTTTCCATTTTCTGACATGCCTGCTGTTTAGCAGGCATTAAATTTGGGCTTGGGTTGTTGTAGAAAGCTGCTTGGTGAACAATAGACTCTAGCGTGTCACTGGCCCTACCACTACCACCACCACTTCCACCGCCCCATGTCGATTTTGGCGGGGTGGAAGTGGTTGAGATCGGAGGGGGGAAAATCCCTCCTAGTTCATGCATGGCTAGCTGTCCATTTTCCCATGTTAGCTCTGTTACCTCAAAATTAGACCTGCAAAATTTAATGCATACCAAACTTAGACAACTTTAGCCATGCCAAACACAGTGATCTCAATAGAAACTTCCTATAATTTCATGTTTGAAATTTCTTCAGTGTTTTACACACACAGCCTTTTGCCTTGGGAAAACAGTAATAAACATAACATACCATCCTTGTAACAGTAAAAAGAAGCCAATTACAGATATAGAAAGCTTTCCAGACAAGATGAAGGTATTGTGACATGCCATGTAAATACTGAACATGTGTGTGCAAACTAACCAAACCATACCAAGCCATCTAAAAATTTCGTCTAAGAAGGCGTAATCTTGGTGTAGGAAAAGTCGGAGGTTTAGATGTACGCAACCTTATCCTTGAGCGTAATACAGTAATACATGCAGGGATGGCATCAACAAAAGGCAATGCAAAGGACAGAAAGGAATAATATAAGTGAGTTTAAAGGAATGGCATACATAGGAACAGTCTGAGAGAAGCTGAGAAGTTGCTGCTGCTGCTGCAAAGAAGAGTTCACGTGAGAGGATCTGTTACTCTCCTCTGCTTGGCTGATGAGGTCTTGTCTTTGGTGCCTTAGATTCCAACTGGGTACAATACATTGACTCATGATTCTCTCTCCTCCACTTCTTTTTTAGCTTTTCTTCTTGTGGTTTCTCTCTCCTCAGCTAGTAGAGCTGCAAGTTTTATTTGGCAGTGCACATGTATGTCTTTGTCTCTTTGACATGAACCAATTTTGGGTGGTTTTATGAGGATTTAATGCTCAATATGTGGTAAGCAATTGAGTAAGAATCTAAGATAGAGGGGGATATGACTATCTCTTAAAGATTTTGAGGGGTCATTGTACTTGATCATGTCTAGATTATTGATTGGGGGCGGTTAGGGTCCCCGGCAAGGGCGGAGTTAGCTGTCACCAAAAGGTCGCGTTCGCCACTATAAGAACTCGACTTACCTCTGAAAGAGTCTAATATCACATGTTCATTTAATCTCGGAAATACTCTTAACCGTCTATCTGATATTTTTAATGGTTAACTAGTTTTAACGCTTATGCAAGGCATGCGTGACCATTTCACGTAATTGATGTATTTTGTTTCCAAAAAATACTATCTCTTGGGCAAGAGAGGTTATCACCATCAAATATTATGGTTGTATGGACCAGCAATGTTCCTGTGTCTACTTCAAGACTTCCCTATCTCTTAATTGCATTAGGAGGCTGCTGCCCTCTATTCAATTGCTCCTTTCACACTCAATAGTCTACCACCCATATGATTTGATTTTTACCAATTTGGTATTGTGTAACATGACAATTGGAGAATAAGTCTTTATGGATGGGCTACAACATTGTCGTTTTCCGTACACGTATATAAGAACAAAGAAGTTCAATACATACTAACGTACTATCTTGAAATCCAAAATCAAGTACTACGTATAGCTGAGTTGGATGGTCGAATAAGTTCGAATATAATTGAGATATTTTGGTTTAATAAGATGTTCAAGTTTATCGTCCTTCTAATCGTAAAATAATACCGTGTTAGGAATTAAGAAACAAGTCAATAAACACATTTTTTTTGTTAATTGGTCCAAGTTTAACATGATCTTCAATTTTGTATTCTTGAGTAGAAAAACTACCAGACTTTAGCAGATGGATATTCGCATAGTGTCTAGTAAGACATTTATTTGGTTCTTGGTTAGTCAGTTATATTCTAATAATATATACTTAGATGACATTAAGTTGTGTTATCCTGATTCTAGGTACGATTGGACGTGCCTACTACATAAGATGTAATTAGATTTGTTTGATTGCAAATGATTATCTAATCATTATGGTATGTTATACGAGGAGACAAGCGAATGTAATTAGTAATTACATAATACATTGCTTCACTTAATCCTAACTTGCCAAATTAAGCCATCATCTTGTGGGGTACATCCTTGATCTTTCACATTTTAAAATTCATGTCCTTTCAACTTCACACAATAATTTGATTTGATTATATTTTGATGACCAATTTAACTTAGACTTAATTAACCAATCACGGAAAATCCTTTTGTTACATAAGTTTATATTGTTTTCATTTAATTCCATTTAATCGTTTACATTGGATTTAGGTTTCCCTCATAGAACTCGGTCCAACGTAAAGAATTGAGTGGAACAGAGGGAGTATATAATGTCTCTTCAATCCTGTATACAAGAAGTATGTTCTAACACATTTCTATCAATTATTTACGTTTCTTCATTTGACGAATACGAGTATTGCTTCTAAAATGCCCTAAATTTCAATGCCTTGTTGTTGAATTTTTTTCTGTTTATTCAAGCAAATCTCAAAATTGTTGTGTGCCACAGAGATCTTGGAGAAAATATTTATGTTGCATAATAGAGAGCCACCTGTGAAGCATCGACAGCTGTAGAGATTATACGAGTAGCTTTGTTGATGTTGGTGTGGTCATCGTTGGCAACGCGTTTCTCTTTCCAATCATATTTAAACCAATAGAATGCCTTGTTTTGATTTTCCCACACTTATCTTCTTTGGTTTCCACTTTTTCCACTCCTAGTAACTGTATTAACTGTTTGGTGGATTACTATCATTAGTAACCAGCTAACCATCTCGAAACTAAAATGAAATAACTCGATGAAGATTGAAGATTCCGTAGAGTAATTTTGATTTTCTAGTATTGTGGGGGATTGCGTCATTTTGGGTAAAGCTATTTGTATATCGGCAGTGGCGTAGCGAGGGGTGTGCACGGCCGTGCCCCTCAATTCTCTCTGAAATATAAAAATATATATATACGAGCATATTGAATTTATGTCCTCAATATGTATATAATTATGATCAACTAGTGAAATTTGGTCAATTTTAGGTTGTAGACTACCTGAGTTCGAGCCTAGTAACTGTCACTTTGCCTTTTTTTTAATTTTTTGTTAAAAGACTCTTGAATATGCAACTCATGTTTGGTTTATAATTTTGTGTCCCCCTCTTTTTCTCAATCCTTGCTTCGCTACTGTATATGGTATATTTACATTTTTAAAATACATGAGTGACATTTTGGTTATTTTGAAATGAAAGAAGGACAGAGAAATGCGTGGAGTATATATGAATATACATTTAAGTGTATCCTCAATCTTAAATACGCCATACAGTGTACAACTTTCATCAAACTGTTTTGGATTTGCGGTAACTTGATTTAATACAAATCATTTCACCCTTGTTGGCCCTCGGCCAAATAGCAAAATTTTACATGTGTTTTTTTTTATACATTTATAATTCCATTTCTATCTTATGTACTAGTACCATTTGTAGTAAACTCTATCAATTTTATTGAATAATCAACTCCGTAGAATCTAAATCCTGATGAAATTGTCAAACGGTGTGCCAATACCTACGATACCACGTACTCCTTTTATAACTTAGTTATATATTGTGAGATGGTTTTATATGAAACTATTTTTACGATATACTGAGTAATTGTCACTTCTATTCCGTTACAAAACGCTACTAATTAATAATTGACATGACTCGTGTTTCAGGTCGATAATGGCAAGTTGGCAACAAGACTTTCGACTCTTAAGAGTTAAGACTAATAATATGTGTACTATTCCAATATTGTTGACCATTTGCATTCAACGACCTTTAATGTCTTACATAGTTACATATATGAGTATTGTTTTTTGTGATTACCTTTGTGGTACGGTACACACCAATTTTCTCAACGTGTACACTGCCTTAAGAGTGTGCATTGTCTTAATTAATTGACTAATTAATGTGTTCGTTTGACCTTATAAGTCTATTTGGTAAGGATATTGAAATGACTTGAAGTCGACTTAAAGAATAGTTTCATTTTTTCGGGAAAATAAACAGTTTTCACAATTCCTACTCTGTAGAGGAATATGACTTTATGAGTACCGTTGTACATACCGTTGTGATATATTGACAATTTAGAGGCCAGAGAAAATGTGAATTTATAACATAAGTGACCCATGAGGCCATATGACAATATCTGCAATTGTTATTTTATATATATGTATAGTATAGATATAAATATATTAGATGGTCTAATTTGTAAATATCCGAGTTGGGTCCCAAAGTCGTTATACCATTGCTTTATGTCTAATTGGTTTGTAGAGTTTGTAATTTAATGACATGATTATTACTCCTCTAGTCTAATTTAAACTTCTCATTCTTTCTTTTTTTTGTCTCCCTTTGTTCTTCCCATTTCCAAATTCAAGTTAATAACTAGAAAGGCAAGATAAAGATGTTAGTAATGATTAAAATTTGAATTTATTTGTATGAAGCATTAAGAAATATTCATTTTGCTTACGGAATGTGCAAAATGAAATGTGAAGTTTAAATAAGATCTAAGGGAGTATGCAGTAATGACAACCCTGTCACCTCGATAAATCAACTTCTTAACTCAAAATCAACAACATTATTCGATCAACTAACCCTTTTTTAGCTAATCCATCAATTGCTTAGATTTGATATGGATCAAGAATATGTGGGTCACAAGCTATTGACAATTATACAACAAGCTTAATTAGTCTATTCGAAAACTAAATAATTGAATGGACTTTATCATGAAGCGATAGATATCAAACCCTTGTACATGGCTATAAAAGAGCATATGGCCTTTGACAACAATGTACGAAAATGACTTGGCCAAAAATGGTTATTCAACTGTTACGGCGACGAAATTTCTTCGAATAATCGTGCTTTAACTTTCTATTATAATTGTTTTAGTGTTTTATTTGGTATAATCTTAAGAAGATTGATTTTCAGATTAAGTGCGCTATTAGAAGTTACGATTTTTCTAACGTGTGCCCACATGGCACATGATAAGACTTCATTTCCTTCCTTAACTAAGTTATATTCTCTTGAATTAATAAAAAAAAGTTTCACAATTCGTTTTTTTAAGTGAGGATATCACTTAATTAAAAATAGAAATTGAGTTTTATCATATGTCATTTTGGCACACATTAAAAAAACTCGAGTTATCATAACTTATGGAGCTATGGCAAAGTATCAAACAGTTTTACTCGGTGCTCTAAATGGATAAAGATGCCACAAAACAATTGTTTGAGGATGACTCGCATGTTTGGGTGCATGCCAAGCATGCATCCTACAAACACTTCTTCCGAACCTTTAAAATCCAAAACAATTGGGGTCATTGACATAGAAGAACATGTAAAATGGGGTCATTGTTGTCTATTAACTTTGTAGCAACTTATTTGATTGTCCTTTCAATGTAGTCTATTCTTGTTGTAGACAACCTGCTGTCATTTTGGCCTATACGAGTTCCTTTATCTTGGGTAAGGAGATAGCGCCAATAGAAATACGACAGAGCGAGGTTTGCTACCCACAACAAAGTATTGTATCGTAGCTGTGTATCGTTTTCCCATATGACGTATATAGCACAATGCATTTATAGTTCGTGTACAAGATAGTCGCATTTTTCTCACCACACTACTACTTTTGCTCACGCTTCTAGCTATTTGGATATATCTTGGAAGTTTCAAAATATCTGAACAACATGTTCTTTGTACTCGACATATAACTATATAAGTACTGATTTGTACATATATAGTCCTAGAAATAGTTGTTTACCCAATTAAGTAAAACAACTTAACTTGGTGATCAATCAACGATCTCTTTACCTGTCATCAAAAAAAGAAACTGAATCGAAAGTTGGCTTTTGTAGTAACTTACATCAACATGTTAACGACGGTTCAATTCATTCTAAACTTATGATCGATTGTTTTGTTCTATAAAAAGTGGGGTGGTACACTGGTACATTGTCGATTGATGAATACAATTCGTTCTTCCATGTTCTTGGAGTATTAACGTTTTTGAACTTCAAGCAGCAGTTAGACTAAAAGTTAACAATCTAAAGATACAGAGGATCGTCATACGCCTCTGACAGAAAATTTAATAAACCCTTGAATAAATCTATATACAACCAAATCTTCTAACATAAATCCATGGTCCTAGTTATAGGTATATTCAAAGGTATGTATAATGTACATTAATGAACACATCAATTGGGAAGACCTTAGCTATATATATGGTCCTCTCTCATTAAATTGAATTGTAATGAATTAATTAATGAGTTAGTATTCAAAGCAAAAACATTGGACTGGAACTCTGCCTGTTGTTCTGATCTTCCTAGCTCTCTGTTTTGCATGGTTTTCTTCACTTCGCTTCTTCTCCTCAAGCTGTTTTCTCGCACCTCCGGCTACGTCTTCGATCCGATCTATTTTGTTTTGGTAATGACTCAAGTTTATTCTCTTCAATCTCTCTATTTCGGCCTATACACGTAGTTTTCATAGACACGTTATGAGGATGGATGATGCTACAGGTCTATATATAATATATATACACGAGTATGTAGTATGTAATACACGTAAGTCGTAAAGATAAGAGATTAATGGATGATTAAGGAAGCACAATGACCTTTCTTCTTTCCATATCAAGACCAGCTCTCTTCTTCTTCTCCTTCTCCCACTCTATGATCTTCGCATTCGTCTTCTCGAACCTAGATCATTTATTCATCTTTACGTAAGCTTGAAGAGTGAAGAAATGTCGACAATTTACATCGCATTGTCGATATAGATACATATTATTATTGTACATAACATGACGTGCACTTAAAGACACGGCCTAATATATAAAATTCGCATTTAGCAAAATGAATACACGTAAAACCCTCGAATTTCTCAAATTGATACTATCTCGGGTTTTTCATACTGTTAACGTTATGATTTGAATACGTAAACCAAACTTTAACAATCCAAGGGAACACAACAGAGGGAGTAACTTGCCAGTTACTAATCTTTGTCATACGAGCTCGCTCCCACGCATCAGCCTTACTAATTCCCGTGATTCTGTTTCCACCCAATGCATCTTCTGTAGTTGTTTCCCTGCTTCTGGAACTTCCCCTTCGCTGCGACCCCAATATTTCAATTGGTCTTGTAGTACTTCTCAACATTGGATCTCTCTCTGATATACACAGTACATACGAAATTTTATAATCGCGTTCTCTTCAACTTATTTTTCAATCGAAACATTTCAGTCAACATATAATCGAGGTGTTTCAGCTCACGTTAGCTATAGTAATTCATCACGTAATTCAGTTGAGATCATATCAGATCAGATTAATCGTAAGTAGTCCTAAGGATCGAGTGGATTACCAACGTCGTTCATTTCTGGTCGAGATGATCGCCTCATTGGTCCTACTGAATCCGGAAGTTCAGGGGTGTTATCTTGGTCATTGTAAGTCTTACTTCTTGCAGAAGGATCCTCCCTAAAACTCTCCACCATCCTTCTCTCGAATTCGGCCCTCGTTTCTTCCAGGGAGTATATTGCGTATGCTGCTGCTGCAATGCTAGTAGCAAACTCACTTTCCTTGCCATTCAAAAAGTCTCTTCTCAGCTTTGTGTTCCCTTCATCTAAAAATACCCCAAAACGAGAAAAACGTTGAGAATATGTTGGGATGGATGGAGTAATAACTCGTAATAAACAAGATTTCGGAATGATACCTCTGAATGATTCTGATTTCGTTATGTCTCGAAGTCTGGTATAATCTTCAGGTCTCCCTTGTGCTACATCCGAAAAACTCACTCTGAATATGCCATGACATAGATTGGTCAATTAACAAGTTTTGGGTAAAACGATCCTACATTAGACGTAAAACACAAAGCCCAAAATCCCGAATCATAACCTCGTTCTACCACAAGATCGTCTTAAGGTAAATGTTATGTAATACTACAGCTTACAGGTGACGCAAAGGCATGCATATAACAGTAAGCTTACCTTCGTTTATGCATCTGCTTGATCTGCTGGTCCATATCGAACTCGATAAATTACAGAAATGCCAAGTTCCAGATTGACACACATCCAAGACCTTCGAGCAAGTTTAATGTTGAAGCTAAACCTAAACATTGCATTTAAGTATATTTATGCTGATGTAATTGTATTTGTTATGGAACATATACTTTGCAGGGATTTAGTGGTAATAGCACTTGCAAAGCTTGTGAATTTGGAGTGATAGACATAACCAAAGCAAGGCATCTTTCTCTGCTCTAGACTATTGTTTCCACAATTCCACATGGCTATTACTTCCTGTAGCAAATTTTAAAAGTTGTGTGTACTTGCCTTCTTTTGTGGTCTAACACAGTTCTTTTTCTCCTTCTATTGGCCTTCGATTTCTTCGTGCCAAGGTTAGTATAATTTTGGGTAAGACGGGCACCTCACATTATGTCGATTGTACTCACCTGGCCGAAAAGAGCTCAGTTTTAATGACACTAGATTCGACTTCCAAAAAAACAGGGTTAGTGAAAAAAAATTTAACTTCGAATTTCAACAAGCATCCTTGGTCGCGAATGGTCCAAAGGATAACCATTAACCAACCAAACTCATCGTGAGCTAGTCAACTGACTCATCAACTGGGACTGCAGAAACAAAAAAACGGAACAAAGACTACATACTCTAAACAGCTGAGAAGCATCAGTTGGATCACAGTCTCACCAACCTAGCAAATCTAAGATGGACTTCATCCAAGATTTCAGTAGCTTCTCCAGAATCTTTCCAAAAATGATAATCCGATGCTCTGTCATGCCAAAAAAAAGATTTACAACACAATGAATCAGGTTGCAGCTCACCCCATATCTGACTCGTTTCATTGACTGTATTTCTGAAATGGTATAAATACAGAGATTCCTTCTACTATCTACAGAGTTCTAATCCTATCATGACCCGTAACCTCCAAGGAACAAAGGATGAACCAACTCTCCTCTCTAAAGCTGACTGTGATATATAGCCTCACTTCAGCAGGGTCAGAAGAAATTGAAAATTGCACTAAAACACTTGCTAAAAATTATCTATTGGCTGAAAAAATTGGCTGGAAGCGACTTTGCTTCAGAAATTATGTTTAGAAATTACTCAATCAGACATATACTCTTCCGCCTCAGCTCCACTGTAGTGACCCATGTCATCATCACCTGCATCCATATGCTCTTGATCATCCTCTTCCATATCATATCCTGCTCTCTGTGAAGTGGATGCATCATGTCTCGAGTATGAACGATTCTGAATCCATGAAACAGAAAAAAGGCTCATCAATAATTAACTTTGTTGATATCAGAAGCTGAAATTTAGAGAGCATAATTTCAATTGGTCGAGCTTATACCATGGATTCCTTCCTCTCAATGACAGCAGTAGTTTCTCTTCGTCTAACTGTCAGCTTGCCAGGTGCCACAAACTGCTCGCCATCGTCATGGGATTTGTCCTCTTTAGCCCGCCTCTTTCTCAATGCAAGTTTTGTAGGAAGCGGCTGTAGTAACAACAGTTGCTTGTTTTTAGAAGATTGGAACAAAGCCTAACTTATGGCCACCCGAGGCTCACAATTCTTTTTAGAGAACGCAACAGGACAAGCAAGAGAAGCAAAAAAAAAAGTAAAATAGAATACCAAGTAGCGAGCAGTGTCGTCATCAAACGAAACGATGTATGTCGATAGGTCATCCAAGTCTTCCCCTTTGACCTGCAATAACATGAGGTTCATTCGAATTAAAGCCAGAATAGAGAATACCAGAAATAATTAATCTTAAGGAAAATTAGATCCTAGTCCATACATCCCAATTGTATTCTCGAACCCAGGAATACGAGACATCTTCATCTTCATCATAGATATCCTTGGATAGCTGCCATTATCAACAAAATAGAGTTAACTCATTTGTCAGGTTCATGAAAAATGGCCAGTTCAGTAGTGTAACAGTAAAGCATGCTGAACGTTTTAGCTTATAGAATAGTATTACCTCATCTAGTGTGGGGGCCATGTAACCCAAAAACCTGTCGGGCTTAGCAGGATCGGAGCCTGGCGCAGTAAAGCTTTTCATAACAGCCTGCAGTGAAACGTAACAGATCAATTACACTAGGAATCTCTAGTTATGTGCGCCTGGGAAGTTTAAGTGATGGCAACCTATATGAAAGAACTAGCCACATAGGCTATTGTGGCCTTGAAATTCCTAATTTCCTAGGTTAATTCAATTTGGCTCAATATCACCAATCTAACCAAAAGTTAATGTCCTACCTTGGATTCAATGTCTTCACGAACAGTTTTGGGAAATTTGTTGAACATCTCTGCATCAGCCGTAGGTTCTCCATCAAAGTTTGCCACAACGAACTGGTCGTCATAGCTGTTGCATTGTAATCACAGAGAAGTCAGCACAATATGTCATACTCATACAGGGGGGGAGCCATAACGCAGTAGGACGACAGCCCTGATATTCCAAAACTAGATCTTCCAACAGAGGTTCGCGAATGAAAAGCACAAAGCATAGAAAAGGAGAAAACCTTGTGACATTGAAACAGAAAAGATATAACTTTATGAGGTACGAGTATGGCCTTCAATATCAACAAAGTTGGAAAATTTTAGAAGGGAAGGGTTCAGGTCAGTTATTAAGGGTGCCAACTACAAACAATTTTGATAACACGGCTCATGACCAATCAGTGACCTCATCACGGTCAGAGGCAAGCTCTTGAGAGATAGAATAGCATACCGATCAAAGTACGGCAGGAAGGGTAGAACCTCCACTGGCTTCAAGTTTTTGTTGGTAGCATGAACAGGACGTGACTTGCAAGCCTCAAATGATGCCAGGATGTCCTGAATCTGTCTATCCCTGGAAAAAAGAGAAACAATACATCGGACATGATCGGCTGGAGTTGTAATGGTTGTCAAGTGTACTTCAGTGGCCAAGCCTTCTCAGATTCTCAATGAAATAGACTACAAACCTATCATTAATATTTTGCAGAAAGTTACGACCTTCCTTCATTTCACGCAATTCCTTCGCTTGTTTCTCAGTCAGGGACTGCATACACATAAATTTGTAAGAAACATGAACATATTTTAGTTGAAACAATTGTCAACACAGAACTGAATATTAACGAGTAACCTGTTTGGCGCCTTCGCTGCTAAGAGGAGAAATATATTGCGTCTTAACAAGCCAAGAGAGCCCATGATCACTAGGACGATCTTTTCTTTTAATCCCATCTTTCTTCAGAGGGGTCACGGGCTCATCATCACGGAGCAACTCCTCATCTTCAGGCGCAAGAGGACACTTCTCTTTTGGGGGGCTGCCAACAGTAACAGTAGAAAAATCAAATCACAACACTAGCTATGCTATTTACTAGAAGCGGCAGGCTAACTGGCAGAAAAATCATACTTGTATACACTGAGATCAAGGAGATCAAGTGGAATGCCAAGATCAGGCTCCACATATAGTTTTGGTTTGTGCATTTTCTCCAATGACGTGATAGTATAACGGGTAAATCTGGAACAGAAACATCAACATCAGTGAGCAGATGACCTAGGGCAAACATGCAAACTGAACCTAGCATTCTAGCAGCAGTAGATATATAGATAGAAGCTAGAACATACCTGTCTTTATCTCTTTGAATTGTCATAACTTTTAGTTGTGCAGACGGATCAGGTAGTTCATTCCGAAACCTAGAAACACAACATACATGGGTAGAACATTGGTACTTGCGTGTAGCAGCAAGGAAAATAACAAGGTGCCGGGCAAATCCAGAGAGGAGACAATAGTGAGACTGAAGGCAACTATGCATAGAAATACAAGTTAACAACTTTAAATAAGTAAAGCACTGAGCTCATTTTTACATTACAAGATTCTCAAGAAAAAAATCATCACAGTGACACGCATTAAACTGACAAGAGCAACTAATTATAATAAAATAAAATACTTACTTCATCCTGCACATGAATGCTGTCTGTCTTTTCATCGGGTTTTCATCCCTATCACCGGCCAACACAGGAGCAGCCCGCTTTTCACCTATCCTTGACCCAGAAATGGACCCATGACCTTTGACCCCAGAAGCAGGAACCGGGGCTTTCTGTCGGTTGTGGTGAGCATCCTTCAACTGGTGCTTATGCTTCTCTTCTTGCCTCAGCTTCTCCATTTCCCTCTTCTTTCTCAACCTCCTCTCCTCTTCCGTTTCAACTCTCCCTGACGTCCCATTCGCTTTTTTGGCATGACCAGGAGGCACAGGAGGCTTCTGCTGCCTACTAGAACCATGTTGTTGGTTACCCTCCTTGGCCACCTTCTTATCTCTTTCCTGCCTCCCCCTATCCTGCCCGCTCTCCTTATTCTGAGGAGGTGGCGGTGGAGGGGATACAGGAGGGGGTGGAGGGGGAGGAACAGACGAGCCTGGAGACGATGGTGGAGGTGGTGGTGGCGGTGAAGGGGGGGGTTGCAACGGCTGCAAAGGCTGTTGCTGACTAAATTGCGAGTATTGGGAAGACGGGAAATACTGCTGATGTGCATTCACAGAGCTTTGCCCCCCAGAAGGAGGAGGCGGGGGAGGCGCATATGATGAGTCGGGCGGGGGTGGCGGGGCCTGAAACTGGTATTGCTGAGGTTGTTGAGGTTGAGGTTGAGATGGAGGTGGCTGGTACTGCTGCGAAGCCGACCCATAACCCGAATGCTGAAAATTCGAACCGGGTGGCATTTGATTATAGTTTTGAGGGAAAGGGGGTGGGGGTGCTGAACCCCAATTCTGAGGAAACTGATTCCCATGGGATTGAGGCGGGGGCGGCGGAAGCGGGTTTTGAGCAGGTGGTTGTGGGGCAAACGGGGGTGGCTGCTGCGGCGGAGGTGGGTACGGCCTATATGAAGCCATAGCCCCTACTCAACTAAAACTACTTCAAAAATCCCCAAAAACTAACATACAACCATTAAAAAAAATACCCAATTAAAACCCTAATTTTACAATTAAAGCAATCCAAATCAAACTTTCTGCTAATGCAATCAAAATCGTAACTTTGAAGCTTCAAACTTAGGAAATAATTGTAAGAATATACACCAATTTAAGAAATAAATAAACAAGTTGATTGAAAAAGTTGTTGCTTACAGACTTGAAGTAGAAGCTGCTGCTTCGCGCGATCTAGGGTTGGATAATTGAATGATATTATCCAATTTTTCTAGGGTTTCGGGAGTATTATGGAATGCGATTTCTGGAGAGAGAAAGAGGGGAGCGAAGAGCGGTGGTTTAGGAATCCGGCCGCCGGAGTTGGGCGATTGAAGGTGGCGTAGATGGGAATGTGGGCGGTTCACGGCGAGGGGTCGGGGACCAACTAAGCGTAGATGAGAGAGACGGATGGCTACTAACTACTGCTAAGTAGTATACTACTCCAATGTAGGATTAACACAATTAAAAATTAAAAAAAAAAAAAAAAAAAAAAAGTAATACGAGGGTATTAGATTACGGTAAGTTTAAACTTAAATCGCACCGATTTGGGTAAGTATCACTGTAAGGCCCCGAAATTTTGTGTCTGTTTATAGTTAATTAATTACGAGATTGACGTAATTTTGTATAAATTTAAAATTTTTATCGAGTTTGGGAGGTGTGTGCTAAATGGGTATCTAAATCTCGCACTAGAGCTAGCTTTGGTGGCCGTATGCGGTAGTTGTGTATAGTCATTATTATAAAACTATTGAGATAACGGGATTAAAGATCGATTTATATCGCTTCAGTTTGAGGTGTCTTAACCCGAAAAAGATTGAGATAAGCCTAAGAGTCTAAGACAAGCCTTGCTCTCATTGGATCGAGTCCATGAGCAAGGTACTTGCTTGCTGCCTAAATAGGACAGCCAGCTGCTTCATTTTCCATCTCCTGTTTCTCCTTCGTTAAGAAATCAATTGGTTTGGTTACACGTGGAAATTCGTAAATCTCATGAGGTGTCACTTGACAGCAAATATATAAGTTCATAGAATTTCTCAAAACTGTTGGTTACATGTAGGAAATGAATTCCCACAGGAAGTCCTATGTAGGAAATGAATTCCCACAGGATTTCCTATGATTTAGGGCAGCCAAACAACTCCGTATTTTATTAAATCATGGGAAATCTGAATTCACATAATTTTGGCAGACAACCAAACAACCCCTCATTATAGCGACAATGCAGTTCTCGTTATTATTATAGTATAGATAGATACATCCTCCTACCCACTAAGATTTGTCCCTTTCGTTTTCTTGTTTTGGATAGTTATGTTCGAAACTATTTATACACCAAATGAAAAACTCATTTACCTTAAAATCAAGTTGGGTTGGTAGAATGCAATGCAAAATAAAATATGTACTGGTAATTTTTACAACAAGTGAACTATTCATTTGGTCTAAAAGTAGCTCCAAACGTGTCTACCAAAAAACTGTTTTTGAAAGGGGGAGTTTTTTTGAATGGGTATGAGGGTAGATAGATACACCTTAAAAAGATTGTTGATCAAAGGTGAAGGATTTTGAAAAGGGAATGAAGTAGAGATGTTATGGTACATTATACCACCGGAAAAAAAAAGTTATTATCGTTTTTAATAAACATGTAGCTCACATGTATAAACAAGTTGAATAAGATGAAACTTGAGGAGTTGAACCCATTTTATATTCAAACGAACATGTGAATATATTTTCCATTGTTCTATTAGTCTAACATATAATGATACTAAAAGTGACTTTGGGAAAAAAATCTTCATGTTTGCTGTGAATTTCAACCGAATAATTGTGGTAAAATTGAAGACAAGAGTTTGGTGGAATTTTAATTGTACATCTTGTTTTTAAACTAGGAGAAGTTCTCTCCTATTTGTGCATACATCATTCTATCGGTTGGACCCATTCTCCTATGGTATTGTGATCAATCTAAATCACCTTTTCCACTAATCAAACAATGAGGAAAAGTAGTCATACACACTTTACATGATTATAAATTGGTTTATTTCGGAACAAAATGATTATTACTTTCTACACTCTTTGACTACTTGTTGCTCCATTTTTTGTTCTCCAACTCTTTGCCATGGGCCAGAGGTACCTCCTTGTAACTTGTCTTTCCTACATTAGGCAAATGTCCACGATCCTTGTTTCAACGACCCACCGAATCAACATGAAGCATATATGCTCATCAATAGTATCCTTGATGTTTGAATAGTGCTTTGAGGTGCTCATATTCAATGGACTCCACGAGTTGACCTATAAGAATTCGAACCCGGACAACTCACAGACAAGTTGAATTCCTTACCACTAAATCAACCTTGATCTTCAAAATCTATATCTTTTCGTGGGCAATGTTAACCTAGTGTGCACCATATTATAAGTGAGTGGTACATACGAAACTTGACATAAGTGAATGATCCCCTCCTCGTTTTGGCCCCTCAAAACACAAAATAACACCACATTTGATCCGCTTTCCTCATTTCAATCTTCAAACCGTCCACCATTCCCCGCTAAAAAGAACTCTCCCCATTTCCATGGCGGAAAACCCTTCTCCGCCATCGCCGGAGCTCACTGAACAACAGAAACTTATCATTGAAGCCAAACGTCAGCGCGCCTTAGCCAAGCGCAAAGCCTCCTTATCCCAACAACAACAACAACCACAACAACCGCAAAACCCTGATCATCCAAGTACATCTTGGGGGCAATTTAAGTGCAGGAAACTCATCCACATTCCCAATTCAATCCCTAAACAAGATACCCTTTTGCCTCCAAAGTTCCGGGTTCGCCTCGAAATCTGCTCTCCTGATTCCTTCTCCATTACGCCTGAATCAATTTCAGGGTTTGCCTTTCCGGGTCAAGATCATTGCTTTGCTTTACTAAATGATTATCTTTCAAATGTAAGCTCTTGGGTACTCTTGATTTTCACTTTAGCTTGCAATTCTTGGTGTTTTATTGATTTTTTCACTGATATTTTGTAGTTTTTGATAAAAATGTGGAACTTTTAATTTTATGTTTGTGTCTGTGTCTGCTCCTTGTTTTGATGGACCCTATGTAATTATTTTGAGCATAATTGCTGCATTTTGGGGTCATTTCGCGGTTATTATGGCGATTTTTTTAGTGCTGTTGGACTTTGAAGTAGTATATCTCCAAATGTCTGCCTCATCTGTGATCTTGCTGAGCTAGGTATGGGCAGTATTGTCAATAATGTGCCTCAGTTTGAGGTTTTGTTCTGAAGTTGTGTAATTGAAAATTTGTTTCGAGGTTTGTGGGATTGTTATTGGTGCATTTTAGCCTGTGGCCGCGAACTGATTTTGCATAGTAGTGATGTTAAACTCACATTATATTTGGTTCATCATTGATTGGGATGAGCTATCTTGTGTGCTTAGGTGACATAGAGTAGTGAAGATTACGATGTATATGCCTAAAATGAATCTCAAATGAATCTCTTGTATATGCCTAAACTCCCTTACAATCTGCAATGTCGATTTTCTTATTAGGTGGTGTTTACTCATTACACACAAATCCATGGTGGTAGAGAGGCCTGTGTATATAAGCTTAGAGATTACGATGTGGTTCGTGGATGCTTAAGGAACTATAAGGACATTGAGTTGGAAGAAATTCCTTGGAATACTTATAATGTGCTGGAGAAGCTTTCACATTCCTACAATACGGGACGATGGATACGCTGCAGTGATGATCATTTGGAGGATGAGAAGGTTGAGGAGCTCATACGCAAACTACCGACAAAGTTATTGAGCACACTTCTTCCCTTTCAGCTTGATGGACTAAAATTTGGATTGCGAAGAGGTGGGCGTTGTCTTATCGCTGATGAGATGGGGCTTGGAAAGACTCTTCAGGTAGTACTACTGGCTTTGATATCTCATTCCTCATTTTATTTCCTGCTTTGGAGTGTATATGCGGTGTTCCTTTTCCATTCCAGAATCCAAACAATTGGTTCACTGCACTTAAGATACACTGGACCTGTTTTAATAGATGCTATCAACTTGACTGTTAGTGTGAGAAAGCTGCTAATACACATAAACTACTCTTATATTGCAGGGTAATGAAATCAGTTTTTTCACTGGAATATCAATAACTGGTCCCCCCACCCCCTCATAAAAACCGCATGAATAATAGTTGTTTTATAAGGCAGTTCTCAATACTTTGTTCTGTGTAAGAAATTTTGATTTGCTTGAATTTTCGATGGTTATTTTATTTTGTAATTGGTTTCCAAGTAAGAAAGAGTTAGAAGAGCTGAAGTGATTAAAAACAACATGGTTGTGAAGTTTTACCTCCTGCTGATTCCTGGTTGACTGTTCTGGGTACTATTCCATTGATATCATCTTGGTTTCAGGCCATTGCTATTGCGAGCTGCTTTTCCGATGAAGGTTCTATACTAGTTGTTTGCCCTGCTATACTGCGCTATACTTGGGCAGAAGAAATAGAGCGTTGGCTTCCATCTTATTTGCCAGCAGATATCCATCTTGGTAATCTTTTCTTTATAATTGTTATCCCTCGGTTCATTAGCCAACAAACTTATTCTATTATAACGTCTGCATCTGCTGCATCTTCTTCTGCTTGGTCTCGAATTTTCAATTGATGCGATGCCTTCAGTTGTTGGGTTCATCCGCTACATCGACATACGCCCTCTAATGTTGTGTTTATTAGTGTTTATCCTTCTACTATATAGCTCCAGTGCATTCATTTGGTTTCTAAAGCAATGTGTCAAACAAACAAAGTTTCTTCTGTTGAGTGTCTGATTGATAAGAAGACTTCTTTATGTTGATGCAGTGTGATTGTTCATGGTTAACTTGTGTACATTATGTGTTTGTTATTTATATTGATAATTTGGTGGTCCTTTTTTTGTTATAAGAGAGGCTTTCAATAATAAGGTCATGAAGTGGGACACATCGATGTACAAAAAGACTTCGGGGGGGGGGGGGGGACACGCATATACCAAAACAGAGCTGGAGAGTCATGCTGAAAGCTAATATGAGTATTGGGTAATTTGTTCTACAAAGGAGAAGAAGCCATAGACCGTCACAAAGGGGATCACTTGAGAGTCCAATTATGTGCGGAGTAACTGTTCCAAAAACTTGATTTCCACACTTGACATGTAGTAGAAGAATAATAGAAAGTACAATGGTTATTATCAGTCTAAGTAACCGCCAAACAGCCAAAGGTATCATCTTTTTTTTTTCAGCAGGATAAGTAAGATTTGGCCTTATAAGAGAGTACCCAGGCCAATCAATAAAGACCCAATGATAATTGATAATAAGTATCAAAAGACAAGACCCAAGGACAAAGGGCAAAAGTGATTTTTTTTCTTTTTCCGCCAACAGTACACAATGAACAGAAACTGCACTTTGGCCTCTTAAACATCTATTCTGGTAGGATTTTCTTATTAGGTGGAGGTCTACATCCCTTTACGAAGAGCCTTGCACTCCTGGTTGGAACCGGCATGGAAGTAATGTGAGGCAGATTTCTCTTGGAAGTTACAAATACTCTTAATAAAGAATAAACTTGCTTTGCTATGCAATTAAAATCATTTAGTCATCTTTTGTGGAACAACATTAATAAAAGAAAGTACCTATCTTGGACTCTCAATTAACCCAATGACTAATTTTCAACCAAAAGCATGGAAATTTTAAAAAAAGTATCTGTGTACTACACCAAAACCACAAATTCCTTGGAAGATTGTATTTTTTACTCTTATTTGGAATTAGTGCATTTGATATCCGTATATTTATGAGCCTACATTGCAGCTGTTGTTGTCTTTGGTACTAGCTATCCTCGTAAAATGTCTGCACTAGTTTATCCTCACATGTTCCAGGGTGGTTCTTGAGCTGTATATTGTCATAGTATTTGCGTTGGCTTTAGCGTGGATTCTTCAAAAAACTCGTTTGATAGGCTGGTTGCTTGATATTCTGTCTGTGAACCATTGTTCATTGTATGTAAGAAGTATTAAAATTCCTTCCAGATTCTACTTAAAATTCTGGGCATCCTTCAGATAGGGCTACTTCCTCCATGCATCTATAAACTTCCTACTTTCCTTCATAGCGTGTCCATCTTTAAACTTCCTACTTCAATTTTTTTTATTTTTTAAGATGTTAGAAAAAATTGGCCCTACTTTGATGCTTTGGTGATTGATTATGCAAGTTGACAATGCTCCTTCATTGTAATTTCATGACAAGTGTACCCTAAAATTTTTTGATTACACTTTCTTAGAACTGTGGTTTAGCCCTATGAAGTTTAAACATCAATGGAGAAAGTACGTCTTCAATTCAATTTCCCGATTGTCAAGGAGGTTTTTCCCTTCCGTACTGATGCTCTTTGACTATCCTGATCTCTCCATCTGCTGTAGCTTATATTCGAAGTTGTCAAGTTTATGTAGAAGTTTGAGGATCAAGCTCTGTATTAAACACTTTGGCAAGTCTAAGCAACATTCTTTCACTTATTACGTGTAACGAAGATCCATTTTCTGCTGCTACATCTATGCTCTTAGTAACTGGACTTTGCTGCGCTCTCTTTAGTTTTCCATCTCACTCTGCTTCAAAGTGCGTCCCTGGCTGTATAAGATTATTGTAATGTTGCCATATGCTTTCTGAAGTTGCCTTACTGTGTTTTTCTGTTATCTGACCTCTCTTGTTTTCCTTGACCATTATCCCCAAGTTTGTAGCCATTACTGTAGAAACTATATTAAAGGCTGTTTCAGCCTTTAGCGTTCTTGAGTCAACTACATGATCATGTGAACATTTCCCTAATGTTGGTACTCTGTGAATCAAATTTATGTGCGTTTTGCCTCAGTTTTTGGTAGCCAGAACAATCCTGTGCATTTGAAAAAGTGTCCAAAGATTGTGGTCATTTCGTATGAAATGCTTCGTCGTTTGCAAGAGAGCATCCTGCAGATGGATTGGGGTGTCTTGATAATTGATGAGTCACATCATATAAGATGTAAAAAGAAATCGGAGACGGCAGAGGTACATTTTACTCCATTCTGTCTATCTGTTTTTTAGGAAATTAGTGCACAAAATTTGCCGACAAGATTTTTCTCTGAAGATCACTGCGATCACTTGTCCGGTAACTTTCCTCTGAAGATTTTTCTCTCTTTTGTTGACAGACAAGAGCTATTCTTGATGTTGCATCGAAGATAAAACGGATAATTTTGCTGTCAGGAACTCCATCTTTGTCAAGGTTGCATCAATAGCTACTAGTGGTTAAATGGGTGGCATTAGCATCTGGACATTTACTCAATATTTTTTTATTGTTATGTCATAATGCTTCCAGTTGCAGCTAATGTTTGGTGGTAAAATTCTTGCTAGGTGATCATAGACCTTTCGACATTTTTCATCAAATAGATATCTTGTGGTGAGTTATTATGTATTTCATGTTTTGTTTAGGTATATACCCTTGCTCTTTTCCATATAGTGATATGATCTTTTCCCTTCTAGGCCTGGACTGCTGGGTAGAGACAAGTTTGACTTTGCGAAAACTTACTGTTCTATGAGACTCAAACAGGATTCTAAAGGGAAACCATTCATGGTAAGCTTAAATCCTTCCTGTAGAACTGCTTCAGCCTACATTCTTGTTATTAAATAGTATAATGTCCAAGTGTAAAGATTAACAGGAGATAAGAACTTCTTGACCTGTTGCGTATGTATGGTTACTACCTTTGGCTCAAAAAATAAAATATTATGATACCGCCTTTTGGCTCAAAAATAAAGCATTATGGTCACCACCTTTTCTTATTATACAACAATAATTTGGTCACATAAGGCCAGCCCAACTGAGCCTAGGAGGAGAGCAGGGGGAATCTGGCCCTACAAAGAAGCCCAAGTTACTAGCTGAAGATGTTAGGCCTTAGTTCTAGCAAACAATAATTTCGGTCCCCAAATGTGGCTATGAGTATTTAACACCACAGTAAGATTGGAAGGTGATTGTCTCGCTAGTAGGCTATTCCTGAAGACTCGAATCTTCTTAAGTTTCGATGTCATTTAAGTAGTCTTAAATAACTTCCTTGTTTTAACACTAATACTTTTTATTTCATGGAGCTCAAGGCAAGCTTGTATCTATCCAAAGTGTTCTATTTTCCTGCAAAAGAACTCGTGTTAGTCTCAGTGAAAAACATGTGTGACAGCCACAAACTTTTTTCCCAGCTAAGATAATTAGCTTAACCTTACATTTTTTCGTTTACTGATTGTAGGACGTCTCAAACGGTACTCGTTTGCAGGAGCTGAATGTGTTACTCAAACAAACTGTTATGGTATGCCTCTTTCTCAGTTTGACCATGGATCTCTTGCTGATGCTATTGTCTTTCGTTATAATTTTGGCCAGTAGTGTATGACATTTTTCAACTACTGTTGTCTTGGAGATGCTAGTGTTCTACATTGATATAACACTTCAGAATTTTGATGGAATTGTTTCTACGTATCAAGACATTTATTTTCACTTTTTAAAGCTGATGTATGGCTGGAGTCAAGTGCTACATCCTGATCAGCACTTGGCTCTTCTCCTCTTTGTTGATAAGATTACTCATGATAGCCCGAGATTATAATTACATAGCTCTCGGGTGTGTATGACCTGTTTGTGCTATTGATTTTCAGTCGTGTAAGAGTTTGGGATGTCATCTTTATAATATATATGAATATCCAATTATGTTGTCCTTTTATTTCTGTTTATTTACTTTGACGTTGGAATTAATTAATCTCAAGAAGATGACCTTGTTTTGGTGGATGGAAGTGTTCACTTGTATGCCTATGGTTCATTTTTCATTTGTCATGAATGGCTAACAGACAAGGTTACTTTTCTAGGGTTGTGCCCAAGTGCCTCTAAACATCTAACTTGACTAAAGGGAAGAAACATTAGTCTAGCCAGTCGTTGATTCTGTCATGTGAATAAAACACTGTATCAATTTCCTCTCTTTTGTCTTTGGTTCCACTTATAAATACATTGTTGGCACCATTCGGTGAAATGTTTGATTTGTGTTTAGAAGGTCAGATAGTTGGTGCAGTAAAGTAGAATGAATAAGGGCTCGATTGTGGAAATGTATAATGAAGGTCCCATGGGTTGATATGGTGGTGCACCTGAAAAGCCTAGTTTTAGAATATTGAGGCACCATAATAACACATTATTTTCCAGTGTAGTGGAAATGCTCTAAATTACTTTTCGGACATTCTGCGAAAAGCCTTTGTACTTTTCGTTCTTTTCAGGAGGTATGACCATATACTACTCTTCAGTGAAGCAATGTCCTAAACCCTAAGTAAGTTTTCACATTTACAGACTATCCCTGGGAGGTCACTGCAACTCGGTAGAAACATTGAAATTTGAATATGAGGTGGTCATGAGTAAATATATACTCAAAAGACAAAGACTAAGAAAACAGAGTGGAGGTTTTGAGATGCTAGAGAGATTTGGATAGGTAGCAAGGAGAATTCATTATTTGTTGCCTCCGTATCTGAAAGAGGAGTTGGGAGAGGAATTGAGTTTAGAAATGAGTGAAACAAGAAAGGATCTTGATGGAGAACTGGAAACATAAAGAAGAGGATTAAGGTAGCATGATTTACTTGGAGCTGGATCTTGATGGAGAACTAAAACATAAAGAAAGGATTAAGGTAACATGATTAACTTGGAGCTAATGAGCTATTAGGTGCAGGTTGCAACAGTAGCTGATTGTAGGGCACCATCATTTTTTAGATATTTCTCCAACGTCGGGTACCTGCAATGAGGCAAGATTGTTGGGTGTGTGGTTCTAGTGGTTGTTCCAATGGTCACTTAGGTGCTGTTTTGGCATTGAAGCACGGTTGAGCTTGTTCAGAGTCATTCTAGGATAGTAATCGGCTAAAGCATAATACAATGGGCCCTTATGATGGTTTAAGTAGTGTATATATAAGGAGCTTGATTAAGTTCTTTACAAATTCTAAAAAATTTAAAATACCTCGCATCAATTAGGCGGTTTTGTCCTTGACGAAAATGGTGATAGAACCTTTTCTTTCTTTTAATTCAAGGAATAGAACTAAGAGTATACAATTACTTTCAGAAAGGGAGCAGGAAAGGAGATGATGCAGTTCTGTGAGATTACCAAATTGCACTTGAAAATTGTTTTTGACAATATTTTTTGGAAAACCATCAGAAAGTTACTTCAAATGTGCAGGGTTCAATATCTATGGGGACAAGATAAGCTGATTTTTGTTCCTTTACTTTATTAGCTTGGAGGGAGGGGGGGGGGGGGGGTCAATAGGACTGTCCATTTCCAATGGAGCGTAAGACTAATTCTCTCCCCTTTTCAATTTTTAAAATTTATATATAGATACAATTATCTCAATCAAAGTGGCCCTTAAAATCCTTCAGGCTTCTTTCCTTTTCAATAATAGGTGGCCGTCCAGTTGGTTAAGAATCACTTTGAAGCAACCTCTTTATCATTACGTGAAAGGTTGCGAACTCTGATTTCACCTACCCTGCATAACCAGGATCCTCTTAGAAGACGTTGGAGTAATGATGATGAATAAATGAGGCTTAATTGGGTGACAACGAAGTTAAATCTTTAATCACCAGGTCTGGACCATCTGGGAAACTCGGAAAAGGGTCTGAAAGCTTGAGAGTCTGGAAGTGATTTATGAAATGAGTGATGTGAATTTCCATGTATAATATATATTACTATATTAGCCTGTCAGCGGACTCCTTGTTCAGTGTGAACGTGTGACCAATTTTTTTCACATTGTTACATTTTAATTAAACATCATGTGCCCATATTCCTGGAGTTTACATTTGTGTTCTGACATTGTTAGATACGGCGGCTGAAGGAGCATGTGCTGGTGGAGCTACCACCAAAACGTCGACAAATCATAATGCTTACATTGAAAAGGTCAGACGTCACCTCTGCTAAAAATGTTGTTGCAGTCCACAAAGACCCGTTGTCTACAATTGGTGCCTGTGAAGAAGATGGCGAATACGGTATACTTGAGATATTGTACCTTTTCTCATTTCCTTTTTAGAAGTTCACGATATCATCTATGTCCGACAGTATAAATTTCCGTGGACACATGAACAAGCTAATGGCAAGCTTGCTTGTTGTGAGATAGGATCAAGTTCATGGTAGCTTTTCTTATGAAACTTTGTTCTCTGCTATACATTGGGCATATAGTTCCTAACACGAGCCTTTTATTTTAATAATACGCTGTCTATACGTAGTTCGTTTTAAAAATAACAATTTGCCCTAAAGATTATTTTACAATGTAGAGGTAGACATACATTTGAACTTAGTTGGACTAGGCTTCCTGCAAATGTACTCGGCTCTTTTTAAACGAACTTTAAAACTTCTGTGTCTCCAGTGTCCTGACACAATGTTTTAATTCCTTTTGAATTCTGTGCATGCTAACAATTGGCGTATCTTTGCCTTATTCACATTGAGATATGTATCTCCTTGCTTCAAATACTGCATGTGCTGCATGTAGAACTGCACAGATTATCTCTCTTTGGTTTAAACAAACATAATACTGGATGCCGAATTGACTAGTCTGTTTTAGGAGAGGGTGAGTGTAGCACCGTCTCAGGATAACACTTCTTGCCATATTAGAGCCAAGTTCATAGACTTAGGCGCTCTGTGTTTCGTTGAGCAGATTTTACTCCTGATTTAGCTTGTAAAGTCATGTGTTCTTAGAAGTCATGGGCTTTTGTTACATTCATCATCGGGTATCTTCGTTTTAGTTTTCATTGGGACTCATGCTAATCATTTTATTGTGCCAATAAACTGAAGCTAGCTCTGGGAATGGCTGTTCCCCTGTGAAAGTCTGGTGTATGTGTATCTATGCTCTCTCATCTGGTTTTTGCTTGCATTTCCTTGAAAATGTTTTTTTTTGGGTTTCATTACTTGTTCTGAATAAAATTACACTTCCCTTTGCATTGGCGCCACTGACAGTGATGTACCTTACGTCCTTACTCATGTTTCGAGTTATCAGTATCAGACCTTTGGTGTGTCTGATGCTTGCATGCTTCACCATATGCTGAGAAATAGTATCTGACAGGTCTTGAGGCTACTAAAAGTAAATCTGTAACGTTAAAAAATGGTTTAAATTGAAGCATTTGTCCCCATTAACGTATTAGTAAGCGCGTCTGTAGTACTTTGAGGAACAAGCCCTAAATGATTGCCGCATTTGCTTAATAGTCTCTTTTGAAGTTCTCTTAGACTTTTCTAAAAGTATGGTATAATCGTATCAAGATCCCTTATTGGTTAAATATTCAGTGACTTGTAGGTTTTTTTGCTCTCAAAATGTGAAGAACTACCTTTGAGCTTCTTTTGCAGACTGCATGCCTTACCCCAAGGATCTGGCACGCATATCCGTGGTGTCTTTTAGAATATTCTCATGTTATCAGTCTGTAGAACATACCTGATACTGTTTTTTTTTTTGGTTGGCAATGAAGCCTATAGATCTGAAGAAGAGCTCTCTGATCAAGTGCTTGGAATCGCGAAGGTCTCTGGGGCTCTTGAATGGCTTAAAATTCACCCCATTTTTACTAAAGCAAAAGACTCAATCAACCTGGAGGTGAAAGCCAGCTCTCACAAAATGATAATTTTTGCTCACCATATTAAGGTTCTTGATAAAATACAGGTGAGGAGCTTCATCTTTTCATCATATCTCATACGTCAACTATTAAATTCTCTCTGGAGTGAGCATTTTTTTTATGGTCTGGGTGCTTGATCTGTTACTCTCTCAAAGATAGAAGTAACTACTTTTTCAGTATTATCTTGTTAAAATTGTTGAGGATGATGCGCCTGTATTACTCTCTCACGATGGAATTTCTGAACTTCAGGAGTTCATTTGTGAGACAGGTATTGGCTTTATACGTATCGATGGTAATGTTCTTGATAGTGACCGCCAATCTGCAGTGAAGTCATTCCAGTCATCAGAAGAGGTCTGTTCATGTCCTACTTTCTTTTGGTGGCTGCTTTATAATTCTTGGTTGATGCTTGGCGGTTCTGATGTGTTTACATTTCCTCTATTACATTTTTGTTTCTCCTTCCAACTTCTAATCACTCTTTCCTCTGCCACCCCATCTTTCTATTGTAGTGCCAGGTACCTATAAGGGGTTATCTTTCTAGAATCAGTTCTAAATTAGTAGTTACAATACTTGTTATTTTCATTAAACTCAAAAATGGATCAAAAGTTTCAGTTTTATTTGGCTTTGGAGTCTTATGGAAAGCGAATGGCACGAAACTGCCCTATATGGCCATCCCCGGACAGTCTCTCCGTGTTTGCACCCCCTATTAAGTTTTATCTTGCTTTAGGCAGGAGCCTTTGAGGCATCCGCATTTGTGCTGTTACTGTTGAATCCTGACTATAGAATTGTACTTTCTGTTTATGGTTCAATCTTTTTGGCTGGTTTTAAATTGCAGTGAGGTAGTACATCTATACATGTCTCTTTTTTGTCTTGGACAGACAGTGTTTGAAAGTGATACCTGTAAAATTGAGGGCAGAACAGTAAATTGTTTGCATTCAACTTGGAAAAATTTAATACTTGTCTTTTATCTCCCTATAGGTATATACTTCTGAGTTATGTTTCCGTGTTTTAGCCTCCTCCTTGTTGATGTTGTCTAAAGACACAGTTCATACCTGAATCGTATATGTTGAGTGTGGTGGATTGAAGGATAGTGGGATACTTAACTGCCATTGTTCCTTTTGTGGACTATGCACAGGTCAAAGTTGCAATCATTGGCATTCAAGTTGGCTATGCTGGACTAGACCTTTCAGTGGCTAATAATGTTGTCTTTTTCGAGCTTCCCAAGGACCCAACTTCCTTGCAGCAGGTACGATTTCTTTAAGAAGTTGTAGCTATTTCAATTGTTATCCTATTAAGAAACCACACTTAATATAATGCCCTCTTCTATGTATGAGGGGACAGTATAAAGATAAAACTTTTGTGCAATCTGCTAGTGGAATACTTTTCGCAGAAGGCCTAGCCTCTGCTGTGTTTGTGTGTCATGCTCTAGTGCGGGTAGTCCTGGTAGCATCACTTGCATGCATATTTGACCAGGCTGCTCTTTGTGGGAAATCTTGCTTCGTCTCCAGTGTTGAAGACCTTTGGTGTCGAAGATGTCTAAACTCTTGCCTAAGCACACGGGCTACTACATCTTAGGTTTACTATGGTTGATTATGTATCTAGCATGAGTTTGATTCTTGCTAGATGAAGTGTTTTAGGAAAACGCCTATAACTGGCACCTATAGCTGGGGGGGGGGGGCTTTATCTTGTTCCTTTTGAGCGGGTCATGTCAATGCACCATTTCCTCTTTGTAATGAAGAAGTCTCTTTTAACTTTGGATAACATAGAACCAGTTAAATGCTTACACACACAGGCAGGGTTGGGACTTCCTTTTGTAATCTTGGATTTAGTATCCAATAGGATGAAGGATTAGATGGAGATGTTCCTCATAGGACCAAAGCATATTGGTTAAAATGGAAGAGCCCTCGTTTCTCGTAACCTCGGTATGCCCCAAAGATTGAATGGAAAATTCTGCCACACTGAAATTAGGCGGTGCATTGTTCTATGACATTGATCGTTTGGCAATGAAACAGTGTCATGTCCACAAGATTAATGTGACGAAGATGTGTATGTTATTGTGGAAATGTGGACATAAAGTTATTATCAATTAAAGAATTAGGTGATTAATGAGAAAATAGGGGTTATGTTGATAGGATGAGGGAGAAACCTCTAAGTTACTATGAAGTGACCAATTCAAGCGCTAGCTATGAGCATTGCAGAGCGGAGTGATAAGATTGTAAGAACTTAGATGACGATGATGGTAAGCAATATGAGTCTATTGGGATTTTAAGAGGATATAGCATTGGAGAGGGTGGCACAGAGAGACAATCCATGTGTAGGATAGAGTTTGAATTTATTTTTAATTTTGTGTTTATTTTTCCTTTATTTGGTCCAAAATTTGAACCCGTTTGTCACTACTTTTCACTGTGTTTTGCTATTTTGTTTTCTTGATTTTTTTTAAACTGATTTTCAGAATATCTATGCTCATTCTTGTGATATATAATGTTCTCCCTACTTCGACATTTTGACTGCTCACGCATGTCAGTTGAATAATTCAACATTCATGTTTGACTAAGATGCTGTCTTTTCATGACGTCATTGTATATATTACTGTTAGTGAGTTGGTCTGATTATAAAGTAATGTGAGACGATCTTTTTCGAGACTCAACGATCCTTCTATAGGTACATATCTGTTAAGTGTTGTATAGATTCTTTTTGCTTAAACCTCTACATGATGATGGTTACTTTTGCTGATAGATTTAGTTGATCTACAAATTTAGTTTCTATTCGAATGGAGCCAACGACTAATTATTTTTTGGCTTTGGGATATAATGGAATTAAGTAATTCTCATTTTGGGTCATCTGTGCGCAGTCTCTCTATATTTTAATAGGGGTAAGGCTTGTATACATCAGACCCCCCCCCCTTACCCTGCCTTATGGCAGGAGCTTTTAAGGCGCTGGAGTAATTATATTGTTGTTGTACAGATTTATCTCTGTGGCTTGGTTCTTTCACCTGTGAGGATGCATAAAACTCAAGATGTTTCCCAATTATTGTTTTTTACTTAACGAGCGTTTGATTGTGATTTACAAGCTATAATTTTCTGGATCTCCAACATATATATGAAAATTTACCCGTATTTGCAGATAATTTATCTAACAAATTCCTGGTTATCCTCCAAGTTCTATTCTAATGGGATCAATTTTTTTGTAGTGTTTAGTGAGCAAAATTGCTTTCACGGATTATATGATCTTTGCCCTCGTGAAACTATGTTCTTATAGTCTTACCACTAACGTTGCGTTTTTAGGCTGAGGATAGAGCTCATAGAAGAGGACAGACAAATGCTGTCAACATCTATATATTTTGTGCAAAGGTTTCCGCCCCCTTCTCTATCACTTTGCTTTCGTAATCTAAAAGAGTATTTCTAAGCTTAGTATCTGACTTTCTTGAACTTCTTTCTTATTTTTAGGATACATCTGATGAATCATGCTGGCGAAGGTTGAACCATAGTGTGCAACGTGTTTCCTCTACTGTTGATGGCAAGTATGATGCAGTTCGAGAAATTGCGGTACTTATGTTTTTCCTTCAGGAGTCCTTTTTCTGTCAATTTTGTCTGTTTCATATAATCATATGTATTCATATACTTTATGGAAACTAATCTTTACATGCAAAGTACTTAGATGTGCATTGCCATTGTTGATCAGTTGATTAGATTTCCCTTTGTTTTGGGACAAGATTGATCAAATCTTTTTTGACAAAGGGAATTTCGTACTATGTTTAACTCTAATTAAAGATCTTTATGGTCAAAGTCAAACAGTTTGGCCTCTTAAGTCAGTTCTCGTCATTATTCTGGAATAAAGGGATTGTTTTTTTTTTCTTTCTTTTTCTTTTAGTTCAGATCAGATATTTATTCCACATGACTTGATATGAAATGGCCATAATGATAGCTGGGTATGGGGATGATGAGATAATAATGTATTTCTTAGATTTCTTTTAACTGCTCATTGTATAGATTAATTGTCTGTGGATTGAGTTATAAGTAAGGTGTGCATATTCGAAAAATATGGATATAAGGAAAAGGAATGGCAACATAATTAATTTGTTCTTAGAACACAGTCACGATTATGTGTTCCTGGAGGAAATTAGTTAGTGTAAAAAGGAATTAAAGAACATTCAAGTATCCTCAGTATATAAGCTATGGTGAGAGAAGAAAACTTTTGGAGGTTTTGCAATATACTGTGATTGTTGTTGGGGAATGTTATGCAAAGTTACCGGTTAGATTATCTATGCTTGGATTTTTGCTTCTTGAATGTCTGTTTCTTTCTTAAAGGCTTTGACTTGATGCGCATTTCACGACAAATTGTAGGTCGACAATGTTTTGCATTTAGGGAATGCGAATGTTTATCAAAGCATTGATTTGGATGAAGCGGCTCCATTTTCGGAAGAACATCACGTAGATGACAATTTACAGCATGGTGCAGCAGATTGTGGTATTTTGGAGGTAAGTGACAATAATGGTGTCATAACTATAGCAGTCTGTCACTTGCCATTTTTAGTTTCAAAAGTAGGTCTACTCTGGACTCTTTTGACCAGAAAATAATGGATATCCATTTAACCATATAGTAGCTTTATTAAAAAAGAGCCTTATATTCAATGAAAGGTTTCTATGGTGATGTTGAAGGAGAAACCCATACTGGTGTTACCTGTCTGTGTCCTTAAGTTGATGTCTTCGCTTGATAAGAATTCAATAAAGAGGTGACACCTTCCCAGCCCCGATGAGGACTAATTGGTTACACGTCCGTGGACTGTTGTGTTCCAAATTTGCAAAACATGTTTTCTTTGAGAAGCTCTTCTGAGGTCTTTAATCCTTTTTTGACGATTGAAATTGTCATGTTTGTTGGCGGTTCAGGCTGATGACAAGTTTGATGATAAAAATAAGCTAATTAAGGATCAGCCTGATCATTTGAGCCAATCTCAAAGTGACCATGTGAATATCTATTCACTTCGCTTTGCGGTAAGTATCTATCCTAAATTGCTGATGTTGTAGCGCATTGATTTGTATGCTCCTTGGCATCCTGTTAGTTATAATCTGTGACTCTGTGATAACCTGATTGATTGCTAGATTTGTCATACAGTTACTATTACTAGTGTGAACATTAGGAGGTGGCGCTAAAAATTACTAAACCATATTATCTTAAAATTTGAAAATCATAAACTTAGATGTCTGACCATTAAGTTATAGCCAGAAAGTCTTTGTATGAAATTTTTTACCTGCTCGTGAAACTATGAAGTCTTATCAACTACTGTGATTATCAACAAAAACTTGATGTGTAAGTTGATCTGTATATTACATAACTGAATAAAAATAGTCTAGGGATGTTTGTAAAAATCTAATTTTTGTGTAATGATATTTTGTTATTCCGATGCTACCCGTCTAGTGTCTACCTGATATCAATGTGCAAAGCTATGCATTCTGATGTGACTCTAGGCTCTAGCTGAGCAAGAAGAACTGATACAATAAATCCTACCTGACTTATAGGTGAGTCAGTATACTGGAAGAATTCACCTCTGCACTTGCGAAAATGGAGATACTTCAACAGCTAGGTCACTATCTGAAAATTTCCGACTAGACGAAGTCACTTCTGACTCCATCGGCAAGGTCTCCGAATTCATCAAAATGAATTCTGGTTTTCACTTTGCTATGCTAAGCTTCATAAATGAATGGACAAGCTTGAAACGCATCGACCAGAAGAAGTTGTTTGGGAAGCCTTTGCGTCTACCATTAGACATTGAACTCTCGCATCTAAGTGGTAGTGTGAACCACGATAGTAACGTATGTTCGATGAACTCTTGCCTGTATCAGTTCCTTCATCCATTGTGATGATTGTTGTAGAGAGTAGAAAAAAAATTGGCCAACTGATTTCTTGAGTGCACTATGACAGGGACTTTTAAAAGGAAAGAGTAAGAGAAGGCATACACCGGTATGTGACATAAGCTACCTGCCACCGTCGAATACTTTAAAGAAAGATGTTTGCCTTTGTGGTCCTAGCAAGAAAAGGAAACTGTACATACAGTACTGGACACTAGCGGATGAGCCTCTATGCAAACTTTGCAAGATTCCTTGCCTGTGAGTATCAGTATTTAGAACTTCTGCACATTACAAGATGATATGAGGTATTGGTTGATTAATCCTTTCCTTCCAGGGGTATCAACGCCAAGAAACCCAAGAATTTTACTGACCTTTTCTGTTCACTGGAATGTTACAAAGTATACTGCTCCACGACTAATGCCAGCTTTCTTCGCCGGGTTTGTGTTCTAATTGTGTCGTTGTTATTCTTGTTAGTCCTTGCCTGTTAGTGTACTTTCTTTTTCTCAGCTATGCAGTTTGATGTTTCAGGAACTTTTTGAAGTTGAACGTGGTATTTGTACAAATTGTAAACTGGACTGCCACAAGCTTGTGCAGTACCTAAAACCACTTTCTATAGAGAATCGTGAAAAGTATATCGAAAAAGAGGCACCCCAGTTGAAAAAGAACAAGAAATTGTAAGTTGGCCTGTTACTGTGCTATTGAAACTTTTAGTTTACTTTTTTATTATTTCATTTCGTGCTAATTGCCATGTGATAATTAGAAATTGTAATTCCTACTAGTTATGCGCAGTAGGACTTTTCTGACTCAACTCTTTGGGGCTCACTGCTGTTGAGCTATGAATTTTGTCTTGGCAATCTCTTCTGTTTAACCCGTGAGTTGGTGTAGAAGAGCAAAATAAAGTTGCGTTAATTGCAAATGTCGTTTATACCACTGCTCAGCGCCTATTGCTTTTATTTGTATCCTTTTTGTTTCATCCTCCTAATTTGCAACATCTATCATGATTCCTTCCAGGCACGAAAAACTTGTCCGTGAACCAACTGAAGGTAATGCCTGGCACGCGGACCACAAAATTGCCGTATATCAGGGAGGAGGTGCAGTTTCTTTCTTTCTATTTGCATACATTTTCTTTTTAAACAACTTGAGCTTTGTTTCAGTGGTTTACCATCCTCAGTTAGATCGCATCTTTAAAGTTTTTCTTCTACTTCTATTATTTTCATGTTACTCTTCAAATGAGGCTGCTTGGTACTGTCGATTTGATTATTAAGTAAAGTAGTTACGGAAACATTGGTTGTTGAGTTTTCGGTAACACCACCCTACAGTAAGGCGTGATGAGTTTGGAAGCCTAAGCTAAGGCCCTAAGGGCCGAGTTTCAGCTTTGGAATTAAAAACGCCATACCAAATCCGTGTATCCTTTCACACCGTACTACAATAAGATCATTAATTCGTGCCTTCATTGATGTATATCCCCCTATCTCATGAAAAGTTCCTTGTATTTGACTAGTTATAGTTCCTTCCTGATTGAGTTCTATTTATTTGTTACTATCCCTTCTCTTTCAATCTTTGACACTATCTCTACCAATGGCAGGGGAGTGCACAGTAGAAAATATGAGGACATTATGTGTAGCATGCCACGCTGATGTTACTGCTGCACAACAAACTGAACGGCGTTTAGATAGAAAGCGAAGTAGAACGACTAAAGCAGAGACAGAAAGTGGTCATGAAGACCAGTCTAAGCTTAAGGTAACACCTGCTTCATGTTTCGTGTTCATATTTGAATTTAGTACTTCTTGTAAACTTTACCCAGCGGTACCTGCCTTCCGAGAGCATAACTCAGAGAGATCAGGAAGTACTTGCAGTATCGCACAAATATAACCCGTTTTTCGTGTGATATAGCAGAACAAGAATACGAGGGAGTTGTTCCTCAAGCCAATGAGGTTATAGGCTTGGCGTAGTATATTGTATCTATCGACATCTGCAATTGCTTGTTAAGGATAATTATATATGAATCAGATCTTTTATTGCATAAATCATGCCCTAATTATCCGAGAACACTCCACTGTCATTTTACAGGAACTCATTACTTTGGCATTTCAAAAGAAAACAGTTGACAATGATGACGACCTACTGATTGATGTTCCTGGGAGTAGTTATTCGAAAAAGAAAGAGGAGGATGGCATTATCAAACAGCCACAAAGTCCCTCTAAAGAGCAACAGCTCACTACTTCGTGTACGACTTTTGAAACTATCGGTTGATTCATTGTGAAACGATGATAGAGTTGGTCTCTTCATCACAGTGTGGAATCAATCGCATTATGTGAGAATACAGCCACTCAGATCATTCTCGTTGGCCGTGATGATCAAGATTCACTAGTTTTGGCCGAGAGAATCATCGTGATACGAGTTCTTGATCATCACGTACAACGAGAATCATGATTGGGGACACTCAAATATGGACATTGAAAACAAATTTGCCTATCTTCCGAATGATCAAGATTCAAGAGTAATGATATTTTGGGTCAATCAATATCACCAAAAGGCTGTTCTTTTCAGACAACAGCAAATTAGACGCATAAAAAATGCCTCAAATGTAAATCTTGTGAATTTTGTAAACTGAATAGTGAATACAATTAATGTATCCTCTTTGTATGGCAGATTCGTGAGTAGTCCCTATCTTCCTTTCATTATTCATTCATTTCTTTACGTTTTTTTTTACTTAATTTCAAAAACGTAATGAAATGAAATGTTTTGGAAAAAGTAGTACTTGTTGAACTGCTGTGGTTGACTTTCCATGAAACTCTATCTTGCGGAGTATATGTTAGGGGTTTTCATGAAATTGCAAGCTTTGAAAGAGTACAAAGAATAATTGTCCTGATTGTAGCTAAAAAAATTTGGGCAGACCATAATCAACCTGAAATAAGCTTTATATAAATGCCAAAGGTTATGTTCTCTTCTAATTTTTATCAATGATATTACATGTCCCGTTCATTTGAACGGGCGTGTCCGCGTGTATAACACTAGTTTGAGTGCAGAGAGATCATGATAAGAGTTCGTACAATTTGATGTCACACTGTTGTACATGTATATCCCAGTTTGTATAATTGTGTATATACCCATCCACCTTACCTTTCTATTCTCTTATTTCCTGTCAGCTGTCCTGTAGAGGCTTCCTGATGATAGTTATTAACAATATTGACATGTAACATGGCGGACATGGGTATAAAAAAAGACCCAAACAGGAGGGGCTGTTCAGAAATACAGCTTACCCACGAAAGCAACTGCAGACCATGTTTCACGCCATCTTCCACGAGTAATATTGATACGTCTGTCCGGTTTCTGATACATGGCAGCGTCAGCACCTACGATAGGGGAACTCAAATGTGAAGTAAAGCTGAAGATGGACTCAAACATGTGCATTGTAAATGTCGCTATCAGGTTCCGAAGAGAAGAATTGTTCTGCTCTCTCAACAAAGCTTCCAGGGAACCTAGCATACAAGGGAAGAGTAACAGGAGCTTCTGAAGTTGTATCCACTTTCAGTTTTGAAGTACCATCTTCCGAAATTTTAGATTTACCATCTTTGGGTTGCCGCAACTTGCCAACTCTATTAAGGCTAGAACCTGTAGTGCCACCCTTGGTCATTGAAAGACGAGTGTTTCTTCCAGTTGAGCGAATAGGTTTCACAGATATATCACTTTGTTGTTTCCGAGGCTCAAGGGTTGAATCTCCTACCAAAGGTTTATCAGTAGGGGAATTGGACCGAGCTCGTGGCAAACTACTTCTGGAAGCCTTCACTACAGAGAGTATCATTTCTGTACTGAGTTCCTGTTGGACCACGCCTTTGTTCCTTTCACAGCCATAACAAGCAGCAACAAGAGTTCCGCCAAGAATAGGCATCAGCCGTGGGTCGCTAAAGAAAGCGAATGGTAAATCGCATACCTGATGATAAGACGGAACTGTCAAACTTTGCTTCATCTGGAATAGGAACATCAAGAGTAATACAAACCTACCTTGTGAAGGATTGTTGGACTACTTCCCCATCGAAGGACAGCTTGGTTTCCAGGGTGAAATAAGGAAAAGTACCCAAGAAGCAACAATGATTCGAGCAAAAGCAAACCGACCTGAAAAAATTGAATATATTAGTAAAACTTGTCTATCAGGATGTGAAATTGGGAATTCTTAGTTCCAATAGTGGTGCGTAGTAAATACTATACCTTACTTGACATAAATGCAATTAAAAAGTAGTTACAAAATTGAATTTCTATTGTTGAAAGTTCCTACAGGATGTGGAATTGTGAGCCAATTGGTCATTTTGTTGCAAGTAGCCAAATGTCATCAAAAATTTACCATGGACACTATGAAAGTGTCCCTGATGGATATGAAGGACCAGTTCCAGTTCCCAAATGCTCAAAGTGCTTTGCACCTCCGGCACACGTCACGCTTCAGGCTTTTTGTGCCAATTTAGACACTTACCATAGAATTCTAGCTCTAATATTTTGCCAAATTCATAATATCAACCCTATGAGCTTTCACAAAAAATTGAGCCGTCTTGGTTCCGGGATATTATGGGCAAAAGCGTGGACTATAAAGTTTGGTTTTGGCCAACTTTGACCACTTTTATAAAGTAGCCAAAATGTTCTCAAATTTACCATGGACAGCCTCAGAGGGAACTTGTAAGATATAAGGGCCGTCCTATGTTAGGCAAGTTCTTTAAACCCTTTGAGCATGTCAACCCTCATGCTCCCATGCATTTTTTGCCAATTTTGGGACCTACCAAAGGTTTTTTTTTTCTCTTTCCCTGTTAGGTATGCCCCTTCGGCACACGTCACCCGGAGAGGGTAGCGTGCGGTGTTTTGCCGATATTTTGCTAAAAGAAAAGAAATTTACCTCTTGGGGCTTCCTAAAATATTTAGCCGAAAACGTGGATATTTTGGCTAGTGTGACATTTTTTGTTGATAGACAATTAATCTTCTTGGTCTTTTGAAAGTTTCCATAGGCTAGTGCCAAATGTTGATCTAGGATTGGCATTGTTCCAGGTTTATATATATAATATATATAGTAGTAGATTAGATAGATTACATTACATATTAGATTAGATGATGAGAACTATAATAATTATTAAAATCTATCAAAAAACCAAGAAGATGGAATAATGAGAGGTGAATAACAGTTAGCATGCGCAAATTACCTGATCACTAGCTAGTTTCCAACTGTTGGTACAATGGGTCAGCAGGAAGCTCATAATATGGAAAAATTCCATTTTCAGGTCTGGCCTTGCCTGCATAAGATTTCGAACATGAATGATATTATGATCCAAATATTAGCACATACTAGTATGCGCTATTGCTTGAATTGAATATGTGAACAAGCCAGTTATCAGAATAAGATTCTCATATGCCAGTTTCCACAAAACTGGACAGAGGGACGAATGCACTTACAAGCATTTGCTGCATGAAGGTGATGTCCATCAGAGCCAAATTGTTCAACACCTTCAATACACCAGTTGCTACTTCCTCAAAGTTTGAAGGGAGAACATATGAGCCCTGCATTAGAACAGATCTTGCCTATGAGGATTCGTGGTTTTTAATTGGTATGCGCAACATGAGTCCTCTATTACAGCGTACAAAACCTTGGGATTCTTGGGGCAAGTAGATTAAGTCACAAAAAGATTATTCAGAAAGCCAACATCTGCACTTCATCATCCTTGGACAACCCGATAGGCTAGAGGTTGTAGAATGAAATTTTCAAAATATTTGGTAATGTAAAGAGGCCACAGAAAACATGGAGTAACAAGATATCACTGGCAATATAGACTTTAATCAACTTTTTGATTTGGTGTGACAGGTGTGATGCTTGCTTGACCTTTACACGTAAACAACATTCTACTTTATGTATCAAATGGGAAAACTTCAGTTCAGCTAAATGTTCAAGTCTTGTTTACAGGTACACATCCGACAATAAAATTGCTATGCCTATAAAGTCACTCTCAAAATTTAAAAGCCATGGGAATGCTCATCGGCGGAAGGGTGGCCTACTTATTTGATTAAGAAAAAAGATACTCGTAGTTTGCAAATGTAGAGAAGTCATGCCAATTTTGTCTGAGAGGTCGCATGTTATCGCAAAATTGTGGACATCATAACTCCTATCATAGAAACAACTTAAGAAAGGTTGTTCAGCATACTTTGTTAAGCCTGATGCATCACGCATATGCTTTAAATATTATAGCTGTCCTGATATAGCACTCAATCTCATTCTTCCTCAGGTTAAAAAACAACAAGCGAATACGACAAATAGTTCTTAGACAAGGTCTCAAAATTATAAAATTATGAAGAATTCACCCAAAATCCAAAAGCACGTCAGATTGAACAGTTCAACCAAATCACAGCAAAGGAAGTAACCACACAGACCAGCTACAAAAGAAATATAAGACACAGTATGTTATTTTGGTCCTAGAAAGTTTACGATCAAAGCCTCAAAGGGTATTAAGATTTCCAAAAATAAGAAAAAGCTGAAAAAACAAAGTACCTGCTCAGACGATTTACTGTTCGCCTGCAGTAGCACAGCTGTCAACAAAGACGGAAGACTGATTAAGCCAGTTTCAGAAATGGCAGAAAGAATAAATACATGTGGCTGTTTGAGTCCCAGATGCTGCTCATTTCCTCTTCCTATGCCAGCATATGAGCTGGTCTTTGCTTTTAGAGAGATATTCACATTGGTAATGCCTGTCCCCAAATCTTTATGGAAGTCTTCGACCTCGGTATCCTTACTGTTGCAATTTAGATCAAATCCTTGCTCCACCTCAATTGCCTCTCCAGAAAGCTTAGAATCCATCACAAGCTCTGTTTTGTGCAATTCATGATGGCTATCACCCTGTTCTGCACCAGATATCCCAGATGAGTGCCCATTTATGGCAGACAACGACAGCAGTAGTCCATCCCGGGAATTATCTTCTAGCAAGCAACCAGAATTCTTCATAAGACCAGACTGTTCAGATTCATTTTCAGACACTAGAAAACAATCCCAATCAATGGAAGAAACAGGACACGGTCTGGATGTCAAAACCACAAAGAGATTTATACTCAGTAATATGGATGAAGGAAATGGAGACCCTTCCACTTGTGGTCTGTCATACAATGCAAACAAATCTCGTAGTCGATGGATAATTTGATAAGAAATAATAAGTTCTAGTAGACCATCTTGCATTTGACGTTGACGTTCATCAAAGGTAGGAAGGCCAATAATCATCGACACAGTACATAAGAAACCATCAAGTACCTCAGAGATGGAATCAAATCTTTCAGAGGAAGTTTTTGTCAGCTGTGAATTGGAGCTACCAGATATATTTAATGAAGCTGCAATTTTAATGTAACTTTCTAAAGCTGCCGATAACATTGGGATGAGAGGAGGTAAGAGATTCTGTGCAAGAAAATAACTTCTATTTGCAGGCACAAAGAGCACAACTTTAAGAAGCTTGAGAAGATATATTGTAACTTGGCAAGCTTCAGGCTTTGATATGTGAGAGGCAGGCAGGGCAGAAGAGATAAAATCAAGTAAACCAGCCCTGCGAGCAGCTAGCTGTTCCAGCTCCTTTCCTTCCAAAAACTGACAGAACATTTGGAAAACATACTATGCTTAGAGATTGATTCAACAAACCTGCAAAAAGCTAGAAGGCTAACAGATATGCACAACTATAGCTTTGTCATTCAAAAAAGGATGCACAGGGCAGAGTAAATGCCTTGATCACTGTCATAAAATCTACATAGGTGTCAGATGTACAGTGAATCTCTTGCACTATCAAAGAAGTTGGTAGACCATCTTCTCCTATATGTAACGAGAAGCAACAAGGTCTTACAAGTCATTTTGATTTAGTCCATGACTGGGTTCATCAGTAAAGGATGGAGTCTTGAACAATGTTTAAAGCCATAATTTTGACAATGCTTCCAAGCAGAAACCACTCAATGAGGACAACAGATGAAAGATAGTACTCAATGAATTTGCTACCTGTTTCCCCAATAAAAAATAGTTTATAAAGATGTTTTTTGTTGAGACTTTGTAAAGCCTAGCATACTCAATGCAAGGATTTTGGTAAAAGGCACAGCAATGTGTCTCGCAAAACACAGGAAAAACAAAAGGACAGTCCAATACTCCCTTTGTCCCACTTTGGCCACTTGCGGACACACAAGTTTTAATTGTCTGATATTTTCTCATCTTTACCTATGACTACAACCTCACCAAATTACCTACCTCTATTCCCAATTTCCCATTATATTAATGGACTAATTGGTTATTTCGCACTCATTAGTTACGTATACTTCAAAATTTTAATTATGGTCAAGGTCAACTACGACAATTTGGATGGAATGCAGGGACCACACTGGAAACATGAAGATGGAAGGCAGGCTAAAGAAACCCAACCCAACAAGTAAAGATGGGGGAGGGGGAATAAAAATGACATTCACACCATAAGGTAAATCATTTCAGTCAGGTACCTTGATCATTTCTGCAGCAATGAGACCAATGCTTGCTGCTCCTTCCTTCCTCTCCTGCCGAAATCTCTGTAATTCTTGAAGCCATCTCCCAATTTTAGCTCTAGCATTTGCCATACCAGTTCTATATCCGATGCCAGCACTCTCAATAACTGAAGTTTCAGGAAGGTCGTGCTTCAGGGCCATTAGCCTCTGCCTAATTTTTTTTATTCTTCGTTTCAGAGACTGATGCGTCCCAGTGGCAGAATTTGTAGAACCAGAATCCATACCGCCTAACGGGCTATTTTCTTGATTATCATCGGCATTTTTAGGTGGTGTTGTTCTTCCTTGACCCTCCTTAGTTACTACACGACGCATGAGAGGCGATGATTGATCTCTGAAATCCATGGAAGCTCTCTCTCTTATCTGCTCAAGGTAAACCTTGCGGCGTTGTTCACTTTCACGGAGTCTTTCAGCCAATCTTTGAGCCAGTAATTCAGATTCTTCTTGTTGTGCTTTAGCCCTCTCCTCCTTTCGTCGAAGTTGTTCCATAGCTCTTGCCTCCCTGGCTGCACTTGATGCTTTTCTTTCTTCCTCTCTTCTAAGTTGGGCCTCTTCTTTTCTCTTTTTTGTTTCAGCAAGTCGCTGTAACTTCTCGGCTTCAATGAGTTTTCTGCGTTCCATGACAGCTTCTTCTCTTGCCATATCTTCTTTCTGTTTAGTTTTAAACACTTGATACTTCTCGGCCCTCCTCAACTCTGAACCATGAAGTTTCTGGCGCAACAGGAACTTTTTGGTTTCCTCATTCAACGAAGTTATAAAGCGCACCTCATTGACTTTGTTACTTTCATCACCAGCTCTCTTGGCAACATTAGCTAAATAAGCTTCATGACGAGATTCACTACGCTGATGACGAGCATACATGCCCTCTTTCAACTTCATACTGCGAACAGCCTGCCTCTCAGTCACACGGTTCAGTTTCTCAGATGTACGTTGAAGCTTCTGGATTCTCTCACTCTCCAACTCACTTCTGATTCTCATAGCACGTGCATGCTTCTCTTCAGCCTCTTTCTTTAAATCCAATGCAGTCTTTTTCTTCTTCTCGGGAGACATTAGTTTATCATGCAAAGTTCTTGCACGTTCAGCACTTTTCCTGCTCATGGAAGGGGAATATGAATGGCGAGAAGAAAGACGGCCTGGAGAAGCAAGTATCTCTTCCCAATTTCGTTTCTCCTTCCAAGCATCCGCTGGTTTCCAGGATTGTGAATTTCTCCTCTCCTTATCCTTCTCTTTCTCGCCAGCAGAACTATGTCTTCTAACGAATTCACCAGAAACAGAATGTTTCTCCACTTCAGCCAAGGATCCTAACCGTTCTGTCGTGCCTTTTACGCCTAGAGGGGCACCAGAATATCTTCTAAGCTTATTTGTGTTTTGATCAGAAGAAGTTGATGGAGAAAGACGACTATTGTGTACCAACGTTCTGCTTGACCTTCCTGAATCTGTGTCTCTCCTATATTTAGAAGTGACATCGCCGACGCCACTTTTCCTTCTTAATTTGGACTCCAATTCAGATGCATCAGAGATGATTGGCCGACTACGTACATTCACTGTTGCAGGTGAACAAGTACGATGTTGGGAATCTGTGACACCAGCTTCAACAGCAGCACGCTCTTTTGCCCTCTCTTCCTGAATTTTCTTAAAAGCCTCTAGGGATGAGGACAATATTTCTGCCCTATGAGGTGAGGTAGTCATCCTACGAACCTGTACCAAGAAACAACGGGCATAACAATCATAAAGAGTAAACATCCATGGGCAATATTCAAGGCCCTGAATATTAATACTGAAAGAGAAGGCAAAATAAGATACATCCTTAGAGAAGCTCCACGAAGACTAAATTAAAGTGAGAAGGTCCTCAAGTTCCACAATCAAACGCCTATCCACAAGGGATTTCTCCAAACACTTACCTCCAACAGATCAAGGCAACATCTCATTAACAAGCCTATCCACGTCCCTACAGAATATGTTCCCGCACAGGTCACTAACCGAAAAATCCAAACTACGTCTGCTATTAATTTCATGTGTTTGGACATCCAAAACACCAAACTGCAGTTTTGAAATTGCCAAACCAAGTTTTTAATAGGTAAGAGCAATCCATTATGGAGAGGGAAAGTTTATTGATGAGTTTCCACCTCCAACATCGAGGTTGGTGGTTGGAATCTCCCTTCCCAAATTTCTACCATACGGAACTGGGGATTGTGATTTGTCCTTAGCTGCTTGCCTATTTTCTGGGTCTCAAAGCCAGATTCCCAAGTCCCAGCCTCTTGATAGGGGACTGTTCCAGCAAAAACAGCCAGAGTACCTACCTTAGCAATGTCGAGAAAAGAAGATATAAAACATCCTATGGAAAAGTTGAGGTTCTAACTATAATGAGAAAACAAACAAGGGAGTAGGCATCTCGTGGACAACGCAATCTGTTGGAAACCACTTCCTCACCCGTTCATTAACACTCAGAGATCAGGCAACTGAACATCGTAGACTTCTTTCATTTCCTAACTTTATCATTGGAAAAACATACTTGCAACTAAAGGCAGAGAGTACCATTCGTATAGGAGATGAAAATTCTAAAGTATTATTTGGTTGCAGAGGTTAAAAACTAACCTCCCACGAGAGTGCATGAGGTCTTCTAAGGTCACCTTTCGTGCTCATCACTGCACCACTAGTTGATTGACATGCATTCTTCTTCATTTTATCAAACTCCTCAACCCTAATGTTTAACTCTCTAAAGTCAGACTCAGCTTCTTGGAGAACAAGTATCGCCTCTTTAACCTGTTCCATATCACATTCAAGCTCACACAGGAGGTACAGCTCATCTATAGCCCTGTTAAGATTCTCAAACAGGAAAGACCACAGCCGCTCTCTAAACCGTTCTTTGCTTTCTCCTTCTACTTGACCTCCAACAGTGTGCATCAATGGTGCATTCGGAATCCTATCTTTGGACGTAGCACTGCATCCACTGTCAGCAGCTGCAGAGTTGAAGGTCCCAGTAGCTAGTGGTATACTCCGATCAGATGAAGCAAGAACCGCTGGATCTTCGGCAATTATCACTTCAGTATCACCATCATCTGCCCTTAAAGAAGATATCCCTGATCCACCTACAGCAGGCTTGAAAACAGGTGCTGACACTTTACCTGTTTCTGCAGGCCCTTCAGCAGATGAACATGGAAACTCATCAGCAGATGGATCACAAGTGCATGAAAGGTCTTTATTTAGAGGCTCAGCATGATCACTGTCTACTTCCTTGCCATCCAAATCGTTAGATATCTCGTCAACTACATTTCTACTAATTGACAGCTTCACCACATTACTCGAACTTACTTCAATCACCTCTTTACAGTTTTCATCCAAAGAATCCTTATGTGTATCTAACATATTATTGCAAGCATCATCAGCTACATTAAGTACTTCCACAATTTCTTTGCTAGCTACAGGGCAATCGTTTGACGAATTATATCTACTCATGTCATACAAATTCCTAGACGTCCCACACATTGCCAAATCGTCATCTCCGATTTCTCCAAATCTAATTTCCGAAACAATAGAGCTACCGTCAGTTGGGGCAAGAACATCATCTTCTAGATCACCCCACTTAATTCTATGCAGAATATCAGGCTTCTTGTGAGATAAATTTTCATCGTCCACGGAAGTACTTTCAGAGTTAGCAGTAATTATGATCTTTAGAGGTGTCTTTACACAGCCATTATCACCAGCAGCAACACGTTTTTCAAGGCAACCCTCACCCTTCCCATCCTCCTTAGAAGTAGAAGACTGATCTGCTATGCTCCTCTGAACACAATATTTCCCTGGTTTTGAAACATCGGATTGGTTCTTGTTATCAGAATTCCTACCTTTACCATTTGCTTGCAGCCTAGAAGATCCCTCAACCCAATTTCGAATAGAAATTTTTGAGCTGCTCCTGTGCTTCTGAAACCCATAACAATGAGAGTATTGGAAAAGGAAGAAAAATATAACAAAAGCAATTCTACATAAAGAGTGTCTTGGCAATTCAGCTGTAAATCCTACAAAAGACAACCTAAAAATGTCAAAAAAGATTTAGTACACCAAAGTATAAAGAAGCCCACGTGTAAGATCAAGGTAAAACCTTTTCCACTGCAAATCGGTCTATACTCTATACGAAGGCCTCATACAAGGAAAGTGACTTTTACACTCCCGGGATTGACTTTTACACTCCTCCATGTGAGTCACAGTTCCCAATGCTCCACTTACATGGAGAAGTGTAAGAATCAATATGGGGAGTGTAAAATTGACCACCCCTCATACAAACATACAATGAACTTACAGTAAACTTCATTAACAGAACGAAAACAAGCTGATAGGGCAACGATCACAAAAGCGCTGCCATCATCTTAAAACCAATACTCGTACTCAATTAAATCAAAAACACTCCAACCTTGGTCATATTGAAAATTAAGAAAACTCCTATCAAGCAGTCTGAACATAATCTTATGATCATTGATCAGACCAAGCCAGATTCAAAACTTTTTCAGCTAATAAACTTCATTGCAATGGTTAGGACCTCATCGACAAAATTCGAAAACAAACAAACCAATCAAAATGCTTACAAATCAACACCATCTAATCAAATACCATCAATTTCAACCACCTAATACACCCTTCCACACTTCAATTGGTTGATTTCACATTTTCACAACAACAGCAGCAAGTACTCCATAATTCAGTAAACATTTCTAACTTCATAACTTTTTAATCTAACTCTTACAGAACACGCATCCCAAAAAAATCAACACTAACATGCAAGAAACTCAAATGATCACCACTAAAATTCTGAAGAAATATTATAATTAAACTAAAATTATATTTATTTTAATAAAAACTATACCTTTTTCACTTGAAACCATCCTGAGCCCTGATCATCCCCAGCTCCTGTTCCAGCATTATCCATCCCCAATTTGATCAAAACTCAAAACCCCATTTCCATATAAATAATACCCATTCATTACATAAATTCACCCACCAAAAAAACCCAAATTAAATTCCTCCTCACCAACAAAAAAAATGTCATTAATTTGGGGGAAAAAAACCCTTTATAATACATCAATTACTTAACTTAATACCCAATACAATAACAATCAAAATGTAGTATTTACAGGGTAACTTCAAAATGGGGTTTTTGGGTAAAGAAAAAAAGTAGAAGTCTTTAATCGTGTAATTTACATAATCTTATGATCTATAAAAAGATGGGTAGTTCAGTAAATAAATATTAACGCTAAAAATGGAAAAATTAAGGAAAAACTGAGAGAGATAGAATTAGAAGTCAAGGGTTTTTCCGGGATAAACGGGGGAAGAATGAGAATTTGGGAAAAAGGAGAAGTTGGAGGGAGAAAATGGAGTTTTTGTTTCAAGTATTTACTGCACTTTTATTTATTTTTTTTACTTTTTGATTGTGTATTCTCTTTGGATTTTGATGGTAAAAGTAAACTTGTCCATTACTAATAGAGTTTTGGCTACATGATAGGTAAAATTTGTTCATTACTATTCGATACGAAATTACGAATCTAACAATAATTTTTCGATATGTGTTTGTTTTTCTAAAATTTCAAATTAAGTCTTTATATTGATTTTGGGGAATGTCATACATATTTTTAAGAAGATAGAGCAAAATCAAACGTGTAGTTACTACTTACTACTCTACTAGGTGACGATTAATGTCACTTTAAGCCTTTACGGGCATGCTTGGAATATTGGGTTGGGAGTAATGGGACTAAACAAATAGATGTGAAAATCGTTACTCATTCTACAGATGTGGAAAACGGATGACATTCACGAAACATTTTGAATGTTTGAATTGAGAGGAATAGTGGGCTAATAAATCTTTACCTCGTCTTTGAGGTAATGCATTACCCACTCACCCCCTTATGTTATACATCACCCTCTTAATTGATTTCTTTAGAAATTATCTCTCCTTGATTATTCCCTCCATACAAGAGCGATACCCCCTGAGTCTGAAATGTAAGGTTTTACTTCCATAGTAGATGCTTGATGTTGGGGGTAAAAGCTGCGCACTTGGCGGCTCATTTAGGTCCGATTTGGGTTGATAGTGGACCGATGGATATATTGGATATAGCGGCAGCTTTATGGCTGCAACAACGTAATAAAAGATAGTCTGTTTGCACTCAAAAAGAAAAAAACCAACATTTTGACTAATCTCACCATAATTTGGATGTGCCAGACCAATAAAAGTACATAAATTATTTAGAGACTAAAAAGATATGAGTGTTGTCATAAAAGTGTATTGTCTACATGAGGGGTCGAAAAACTACTGCACGCTAACACATGATCTTGCCATGATTATTGATCACTTTTGTGATCGAGCACATTTAAATTGTTATAAGCGCGTGATGATCATTGCTTGACATCGGTTTCATGGTTTTTATATTTGATTTGATAGTAGTGACTTGTGTAAATGAGTAAATAGATACTCGTATTAAACTTTGACGATAAAGATGTATTGTATATATATCTTGATTTTATCAAGATTAATAATTACATAGAAATCAATTATATGTTAATATTTGCCTACCACGTATCCACATAGTCTAGCATGACCAATCTTTTCACGAAAGCACTTTCTTAAGAGTAGTTAATAAAACATACTCAAGTTTTGAAAAGATACATTTTGTTAACTACTAAAATGACAAACTTTAGCTATGCACATCACAAATTTAATCATCAAAAGAAGTCGAAGCATATGAAAATGACACCAAATTTCAACATGGAAAAAAAAAGAAAAAAGAAAGAAAGAGTGCAATAATTTGTATATGAAATTTTCAAGTCAATGAAATACTTTTGATCCTATTTCATGCAAACAATTTACTCTATAATCTTTCATGATCTTCATATCTCAATTACACCAAAAGAGAGTGAATTCTATGTATATAGTGATCCTTATATGCAATCACTCAATAAATTATTGTTGACAAAAATATCAAAACAACTCACATAGTTGTTTTGTCATTAAAGAAAGAGAAAAAGATAGTTGATTGAGTACCTAAACTCTTAAAAACCTATTGAATACATAGTAATCTACCCTTCATGGATCACACATAAATGACGTCCAGAACCGTCAAACCATATCGCTATTAGCACAAGTTTTTTAGTACGATAACTTCAGATATTTTAATCAAATAATAACCATTAACTAAGAATTTGATCCAACAAATCTAATCTAGCTACAATCACACTCACGGATGACATTATAATCACGGATTATCATATCATAATCATGAAAATATAATGAATTCATTAGGAAGATTCACAATATAAAAAGACCACCTTGTTATTCCTAGGAAATCCAAGTTGGAGTAGTAGTGAAGAATAAGTGAAGCAAGTGAAGCAAGTGAGTAATAAATAAAGAACAAAGCTCAAAACACAAAGCATCTTCCCAACTTCTCCCTCACGCACAAAACAGCTGAACAGCTGCCCACAACACAACACAAGTGACAAGTGCAACAACTTCTACCAAAAACACTTCATTCTGAACATCTGACACTTCCCCTCAGATCTGAACTACTCCATAAAACTTCAATCTCAATCTTTTTCTTCATATTTTTTGGCCTAAACAAACATACTTTTTGATAAAGTTTACAACTTTTATGCGTATTTTGTAAGGAAATATTGGTGGGTTTATTTTTGCCTGAGATGCAGAGCAATGCAAAACTGGTGAGTTTTTCATGTGTTTGATCATAATTTTCATCTGGGTTTTGTTAAAATGTCTTAAATTGAATTGGGTTGTTCTTCATTTTTTGTTTTCTTATCAGTAGTAATAGTGTATGGAGTACGTTTTTAGACTACTGTAGAACTTACTATTAAACTCATTTAAACAACAACGTTACCCCATTGTGTCAAAAGGCTTCCACTTGTTATGAGGCAGGAAATCGAATGTACGCAAATCTTATCCCTACGTTTGAAAAAACGTACTAGATAGCCTGTTTACGGACTTGTTGCACTGATTTTAGTACAAGTTTTGATTGTCAAAACAACTTTCATTTTACGGCATCCTTGCGTAGTCTTTCTATGTTTCAATAGGAGTACGGCTTACCTACATCCAACCCCCCTGCCCTGCCCCGCCTTATGGCGGGAGGCTGGAAGCATTTAAGGCGTTGGGTAATGTTGTTGTTGTTGTTGTATATATTGGTGTGATGGTGTTGCATTTTTTTTTTCAATGATATTATTTCTGGTTCCTATTCCTCTTTGATTTTAATATATTTTATACTATTTATGTCCTTTAAATATGATAATGTTGAATTATTGGGGCTCCAAGTGTAGATTCTGATTACCATATAAGGCATTATCTCTTAATTTTGAGTGATGGGAAATTGCTGAGTTTGATAAGTATGAAATGGATAAATAATTGTAGTTGAATTGTTTGATATACCAGATCAGTGAATTTTAGTTAAATTTGGGAGAAAATTGGGTAAAAGATTGCAAAGCTTTTTTGATACTTTTCCACTTTAGTGTTCTGAACAAATTGCCAGGAAAGGAAAAGTAAAGCTATCATTCAGATATGATTTCAATTTTAGCCTTTATTCCAAGCTGTCATGAGATGTTTCTTATCTAATAGTATTTTACCTGTATGTATAAAATTGCAGAACCTGTGATTCTTTGCTTATTGGTAGTAAAGTAATTCTCAAGTTTTCATTGATGGGAATCCCGGTCATTTTGTGCTTCTTGCTCGCTTGTATACCGTCGATCTTGGCTGATCAAGTCGATGTCGCTACGTTGAGCATAGACGGAAGTCGAGCTATTGCTCACACTAATGAAAATTATATATGTGCTACTATTGATTGGTGGCCTCATAACAAGTGCGACTATGATCAATGTCCATGGGGTTATACTTCCATAATGAATATGGTATGCCATCACTGATATACTTCTCTTGTTGATAAAGTTTACTTCTTTTTTATCTATTTGCATGGACTGTTTAGCGTATAATTATGGTAGATATGATGTTGATGATGGTGTGTTGTGTGTGCAGAATCTATCCCATCCGCTTCTCGGAAAAGCTGTACAAGGTTTGTATTTCTGATTTTTTTTTATGTGATTTTTGTTACTGATTTGGTTGTGCATCAGTCGAGGAATTCTATAGTGAAATGGAGTGGCCTGAGTTTATCGATCTTTTAACGACTTGTTTATTTGATTGTTGGTGGTTGATTATAGCTTTTGGACATTTGAGGCTACGGCTTGGAGGTTCTCTAGAAGATCAAGTCTATTACAATGTTCCAAGCCTGAAACTTCCTTGTCATCCATTCTGGAAGCAACATGGTGGGTTATTTGGCTTTTCGACAGGGTGTCTGCACATTGGCCGCTGGGATGCACTCAATGACTTCTTTAAGAAGACAGGGTAAGATTCAGACTCTCAGTTTGAGATTCTATTATCTGAATTGGCTGCCTCAAATTATATCTGTTGGCTGTACCATATATTCACAGAGCAATTGTAACCTTTGGCATAAACGCACTCCATGGGAGGCGAAAATCCAATAATGGCATTTGGATGGGACCTTGGGACTCTAGCAATGCGCATGATTTCATGAAGTACACAATTTCAAAGGGTTACCAGATTGATTCATGGGAATTTGGTACACTTTTCATGACTTTTTCATCTGTTGTTATGTTTTGTTATGGGGATTAGTTATGTAAGTACGCTCATACTTTGCTTTATCCTTTTAGGAAATGAACTGAGTGGAGACGGGGTTGGTGCGAGGGTTGATGCTGCTCAGTATGGCAAGGACTTGATAAAGCTAAATAAAATAATCGATGTACTGTATAAAGAGTCGCACTCCAAACCTTTGCTTTTAGCACCAGGAGGTTTTTTCGACAAGCATTGGTTTTCTCAGCTCCTCCAAATTACGGGTTCTGGAGTAGTTAATTCAGTGACGCATCATATTTACAATCTTGGGGCAGGTGAGTAACTTTAATATCAGCAACACTAGTGAATTTCAGAGCTCCCAAAATTGATCTAGTGTTTATATAATTTCCCATAAGTACTGCTGATAGCCATCGTTACAGATTTTATATATTCCCTGTCAGGAGATCAGAGTGAATCGTGGTCAATGTTTGAGTCCGTAGATGTTACCTTATTTCATATGTATCAATTCGTTGTCGAGTGACTGTGCATAATGTAACAATAACTCAGTATGGAGCATCTGGTTGATGGAATCTATTTGGTAATTTTTTTTTTGCTGTATCAGGTGATGACCCTGATCTTTTGAGCAAGATGTTGGATCCTAATGTCCTGAGTAAGGTATCCGAAACCTTCAGTGCTGTGAATGAAACATTACAAAAGTCTGGTCCTTGGGCTCATGCTTGGGTTGGTGAGGCTGGTGGTGCTTACAACAGCGGAGGCAAACAGATTTCCGATACCTTTGTCAATAGCTTTTGGTAATTTACCTGTTTTCCAATTCTGTGCCTTCCACTTCCGTGCATTTTCTTCTTTTTTCTTACAGGTGTCACATGTTCTACTGATGGTATGTAGGTACTTAGATCAGCTGGGACTAGCTGCCACATACAACACCAAAGTGTATTGCCGGCAGACATTGATTGGAGGGAATTATGGTCTTCTAAATACGACCACCTTTGCCCCCAACCCAGACTATTATGGGTAAGATATTCTTAAATGTTTCTGCAACTTTCTCTTTCAACCAGGTAATTCATTAATGACCTCTTGGGGATGTTTGTTCAATTCAGGGCGCTTTTGTGGAATCGATTGATGGGACACAAGGTCCTTCCTGTTAGTGTTGTTGCTACATCTTATTTACGCTCATATGCCCATTGTACAAAAGGAAGGGTTAGTCTCTGGCTCCATGCTTCTGTTTTAATTTCTACATCATTATTTGCTCATTACCTTGTTGATATTTTTTGTCAATTCCTGTGTCTGTAGTAATTGTTTTTCCCTGCTTGCCCATTTCATCGCATTTTTTCCTTGTAGCCTTTTACTTTTCTTCTGTTTTCTCTATGAAACTTTTCAGAACTATCTCTTTGCTAAATTGTTGATTGAAGTGTTAATGACATCGATAAGGAAGCTCATTGATTGTAGTAAACTTTACCAGAAACCCAAGTCTGTTCTGTTAATATTCATCTTACTTAGTTACTTGCCATGTGCTGCCGTGGCAAGCTTTTCCTCTAGACTTTTGAACCTTTTTGTGGTTAATGCATCATGCTTATTGTCCATTTGTGCTCACGGTTCACTGAACTTTCTATATCGGGTCAGGATTTTGCGGTCAAGCTCTTGACCAACTTTCAAGTCTTGACCAAGTCTTTACTGGCCATACACCCCCACTTTTTTTTTCCTAGAGCTTTGGATGTGCAACTTAGGCCGAAATGGCAAAAGTGCTCTATAGACTAGACTGCTGATTCATTTTTGGTCCTATGGCTTGAAGTGATCAGAAACATTATTGCTAGGGCTCTCTAGGTGACATGCAAAATCTGATGCATCTGCTCTCACATTGGCTTTTTGTTATGAGAAAAGAAACATATGCCGCTAGAGTACCCTGCCTTAGTTCAATGTAGGCCTGAACTCCTGAAGTAAACCTGCAACATACTCTATGTACACTCCTAGTCTTATTTGTTAAATGCCTTGGTATACTCTACAATCTACATTCATGCCATCTCCTCTTTGCTGTTTGACCACATATAAGTGTGAACATGCATGCTTAAACATGCATCTGTGAGTCTGTGACCGAGGTCAGAAGCATGACGTAGACACTGTGAGCTTTACTTATGAAAGCGTGCGTTTATTTCACAGATCACAACTTTTCAAGTATAGTGACTAGTGAGACTGCTTCTTTCCTTGTTTTCCTCGATCGTGTCTTCAACTGAAAATCGAGAACTTCATCTCTGACATAGTTACCCGTTTCATTTTGTCAGCCTGAATGTCACCCTCCAACTTCTGTAAATCCCTGGTTACCTACTAACATGACTTCTAAATGTCACCTTGGATGCTTTAGTTGCCTGCATTTGCATGTGCAAGTTCATATGTATTCCTTTACTACTATAAGTCTATAACATAGCTGTATTATATTGTTTATCTACCTTTTACCTGGATTCCCCAATAAGTTTTCGACATTTAATGAATGCCGGGTTCACCATGGGTATTTCAAGAGATCGAGTTGACATGAATACTTTGTTATCCTACACATATCTCAATTATCTTTTTCTTTGTTTACTTTATATGGTTGCCATTTCACATGACCCTCTTTATTAATTAGTTATCTTCTACGGCAAGCCTTAGATAAAAATTGTATTGAACACTTCACTGATTATCATCCTTGTGCTTCCTCTCTTAACAGGCAGGCATTACTGTACTACTGATCAATCTTAACAAACAAAATAGCGTTGTAGTCAAAGTGCAAAACACAATGAACAAGGACTTGCATATAACCAACAATGTCGTCAAGGGAAGTTCGTTCACGCGAAGCCTCAAAAGAACGGTTTCCTGGATGGGAAGCAAAGCTTCTGATGGGCAACTGCATAGAGAAGAATACCATTTAACACCCCTAAACGGGTTGCGGAGCCAAACTGTGGTTCTGAACGGTAAACCATTGGATCTTTCGGTACAGGGAGACATTCCGAGTCTGCAACCTGTTCTAGCTCCCGTAAATTCCCCTTTATACATCTCTCCCTTGTCTATTGCTTTCATAGTTTTCCCGAACTTTGATGCTCTAGCATGCAAGTTATAATGATTCTTGATTATTGTTTGGTCCTTCAGGGCCATGCCTATAGGCTATAGTTTACATGATACAGATTATATACTTTCTGGGCTGATCGAGCTGTTGTAATTGTAGATATATAGTGTGGTAATGGCAAACGATCAATAAAGATTTTTACTAATTTTGCATAATTTCTTGCCATGGATCTGGATTCTGTAATAGCTACCCCTCTACTATGTGAATGTGTCAAGGGTCGTGAAAATAGTCGTTTTCCTAATAATCTAGATCGAGTTGCCTCTACATTTACCGTTAGCCTACCTACAATTCTACACGTGTATAACCGAGGCAACCTCGCGTTTTTTATTTAGGGTCAACCTCGTGAAATTTGACTAGCCTAGTCTTATACAAAACTTTTTCTCCTTCCTTTTTCGGAAATGTTTTAAAATGTAATATTATCATATTATGTGTTCCACGGACTACGGTGTATGTGGTTTTTGAGCTCGAACTTCCAATGTCTTATGCTAGGAGTCTATGATGACTTACAGTTTAATGGGCTATTACTCCACTGGGTTTCCGTTGTATGGCTGATTTAAAACTCTACCAGATGTGATTACTAACAACGATATGTGTATTTTATCGCCTCTTTTAGACGAATAAATTGAATCACTTAATGAACAATTCCCTCAACTACTCTAATAACCCTTACATCGATACCATTTTAAACCTTACCATAAACTTTAATTTACGATAATCATCCTAAAACCATCTTACGCAAATCTTATCTTGACCCTGGTCAGCAGCACTCAATTACCTCATCGCACCTAACCAGTCAAACAGTCACAATCTGATCACAAAATGCCAACACAAAGACTAAAACGTACTCCATAAGATACCAAATTCATAATGATAGGAGTTGACTCAATTCTCAGTTTCTCACCTCATTCAAAGTCGGTCAACCCAAAAGTTACCGTTGGTATGCGCGTCGTACAACATAAGGAGGCGGGCAACTGTCAAAGCTCATCCCACTTCCTACTTACAGTAGCAGGTTAATTTTTTTTTTTTACAGTTGTAAACACTAAATAAATAAATTGACAAGGGAAGACTTGCCCTCATTACACCTTTGTGGTGGGACCCTTCACCGGACCCTCGCTTAGCGGGGACGCCAATGTGCGCTTGGCTGCCCTTTTAGTTGTAAACACTAAATAGTGCCGTTGTAAACACTTTCTTGGGAGGCTTGGAGCCCAAGCTACCTCATTTTTCCTCTGTTAAACCCACTCTAATTCTCTCAAATTTCCTCACTTTTTTTTTCACCCACATTTCTCATCTCATCATTCTATCATTCCTCTTTTATATATCATATAATCATCAAATTCCACCAGTTCAAAATTCCATCTTTTTCACCCATTTTACTTTTTTTTTCTCAAGAAATTCGTCAGATTTTTTTGGGGTTTCTTCATCAAATTTTCACTCAAATTGCAATCTTCAGTCTGAATTTTACTGATTTGAGTGTTTTTAGAACAAATTCAAGTAATTTCATTGAATAAATCACACAAAAACAGATTAATTTCCTCTGTTTATTTTTTTGTGAATTTCATCTGCTGATTTGGGTGAAATTCTGAAGAACCCACATAATTTCAACCAAGAATTACAGTAAAAGAAGATAACTTTCCTCTGATTTCTGAATTTTTACTGTCTCAGAATAACATTTCATTTGGAATTTTACTGTTTGTGACTTTGTGGGGGGTGTTTTTCTTAGTACCCCATCTCAAGAAATTGGACCAAATTTGATAAATTTAAGATGGGTTTGATTGAGAAAGAAGGGGAAGTGATTCCACAGCAGATTACTGATATGATCAATGCGAAATTCGATACGACAGGAGGGAAAAATCTTGGGTATTTCTGTGTTGATTGTGGTGGTAACAGTATCAGTAAGTTGGAGGTGGATGAGAAACATGGAGGACACAGGGTGTTGCAGGTGTTCAGATGTTCTCGGGAGTATGGGTATCGTATTGATCACGTTTGGGAAATCAGGAATTTGTTGGATGTTTCTGGTGTTTGTCCTTACAAGATCAATACTTGGTATGTTTTCTTCCCAAAATCCAGGAAGAAGATTGAGGGAAACAGCCTGAACAGGAGTTATTCGTGGGGTAAATCGCGGGGTTTCTGCGTTGGATGTGGTGTCCGTATGTGTCATGATGCTCTTGCTGATTACAGGTTCTGTTCAATTTTCTGTAAGCTGTCATGTCCTGATGCGCAGCAGTTTTACTCGGCCGCGAATTGGGTTAATTCGGTCATGCCTCTTCTGAATAGGGTGTCTCTTGCTACAAAGAAGATGAATATGAGGAGTTGTAGTAGTAGTAATAGTAGCAGTTGTGTGACTAAGGAGGAAAGTGGTGGAGAATTAGGGTCTTGTTTTCGGCTTAAAATTAAGCCTGGTGTTGGAATTATGAGGGTTGACAGTGCTGATCAGAAATTGCGCAAGGAGAGTCAGAAGAGGAGCAGGAAGAGGAAGTTGTTGGGTGATATGAAGGAGGAGGATGGACAGATTAACAGGAAGAAAAGGAGTAAGAAGGCGGTATCTGCTACTGGTTACAGGAAATCTGACAGTCTGAGTTCTGCACAGGTGGTTGTAAGCTTGAGGAAGAGGAGTAGGAAAGGAGTTCCCTGCAGGGCTTCGTTTTACTGATCTTTACGCGAAAAAGGAGTAGGAGGAAGGACAGATTAACAGGAAGAAAAGGAGTAAGAAGGGGGTATCTGCTACTGGTTACAGGAAATCAGAATGTCTGAGTTCTGCACAGGTGGTTGTTGTAAGCTTCAGGAAGAGGAGCAGGAAAGGAGTTCCCTGCAGAGCTTCATTTTACTGATATTTTTACGCGAAAAAGGAATAGGAAAGGAACAACTTACTGTCAATTAGTCTCCTTGTTGTTCTCTAATTTGATTCAGTTAGGCCTATATTAGTACAGTACTTCAGCTGCGCAAAATTAATGCACTTGCCTGTTGATTATATTTATGCAATTGCTTGCTTGCTTGCTGATATATGATGAAACTTTTGTTCTTTTGTCAGATTGGCTACTTAGCTTAATATGAATCCCTTTTTCTTTCAGTCATAGTTCTCACCTCTGATATGTTTTTCGCGGTCTGTGTTATTTAGTTACAGGGATTGTTAACTAGAGTGCATTGCCTGTTTATGTGATTTCTGACATTCTAACTTTCTTGCTCACTGTAAGATCAATACGGAGTACTAAACTTACCAAACATTACACAACATGAGAAAGATGAGAGGGAGTAGATTAACTCTGGTATCGAATCGCAATCTAATTCTCCACAAGACTAGTGACAAGCCATAGCAAAATTTGGGCTTGATTTGAGCTTATTTCCAGTCCCTTTGCACATTTGACATTTTACTTGTCTATTTATTTATTTGTCTAAAGGCAAAGGGCGATACTGATGCAAATTGGTCAAGCCTTGATTAAGGGTGTCTTAAGAGCATCTCCAATAGTGTAAAACATTTTAGTTTGGCCCGACAAACCGATGATGTAAGCAGCCTGCACCATTGGAGTAAATTTCTGACTAGTAGTTTGGCAGGCCAGGTTGCTCAATTAAAAAAAATTACCGAAATGAAAAAATGATAAAAAGATTACTTTATTTCCAAATTAAATGAAATATAATTAATGTAAAAAGATTACATCTTTGTAGTTTACCATTGTAGGAAATTGATTGTAGTTTGAGAAATTAGCTTAAAATTTCATTCTCTCCTACATGGCATACCGAAACTACAAGGTTTGTAGTTTGCCATTATAGTTGCTCTAACAAACTCATGAACCTAACGAGAAAGACCGGCCCATATATATATGGACTAACGTCCTAAAAGACCCAGGTTCCAAAAACGAAACCATCCAAAATATTTTCATAGTAAAATTCAGTGTTCCAAAATATGTTTGGATTGTTTTTCCATAGTAAAATTCAATGAAGGCTAGGACAAAAATTAACAGGAAAAACTGTAAATCCCAAATTTTCGTTATATTTTATATAAGCGGATTGTTAATTTTAGAGGATAAATCATAACCCTCCATTAAGGCAATGAAGGCTTGTACTTGTGATTAGAGCTGGCCACGGGCCGGGCGGGCCAGTGCTAGTGCCGGGCTTTCCCGGGCTAGTGCTCCAGAAGTCGAGCACTGGCACTAGCACTAGGTACCCGGGCTAGTGCCAGTGCTCGACTTTTGGAGCACTAGCACTAACCCGCAGTGCTTTGACCGGGCTAGGGCGGGGCGGGCCAGTGCTTGGGCACTGCCTCGGCAAAAAAAAAACAAAAAAAAGGCTTGCTCATAATTACCACAATTTTATCATTATTTGATAAACTTATAATATTTAGGATGCCTACGTATCTCGAAAGAATCAAAACCCACGTAGTTCTTTACTTACCTTAGTTACCTTTGTTTGATTATTGATCGATTTATTCTTGGACGTTCTCAATTCTCGTCGGCAGTTGATGCTCCCGATTTGTAGTATCCATTGTCATGAATGGATCTTCTTCGTCGTCATCTTTCATTCCTTGTGTTCTTGTTATTGCTTGATCCCAATCTTTTTTGCATACACATACTTTCACGGATTCGGGAGCCAAGCTTGATCGTTTTTCATCTAATACTCTTCTACTTGCACTAAAAGCGGACTCCGAAGCAATTGTCGAAGCTGGAACTACAAGAACATCCTTTGCAATTTGGGTTAAAAACGGATATTGGTGGCTATGTTCACGCCACCAATTAAGAATGCTAAAATCACTATCATCGTTAATATCATGGGTTACTGATAAATAAGTATCGACAAAAGATGAAGTATCGTTTGAAATCGTTTTTTGTTTTTTTAAAATAATGTTGCTCAAACCACCAAATCTACTTTTTTTAGATTTTAAAGGCATAGAAGAAGAAGAACTAGCTTGTGCATTATTACCACTATACAAATCATGCAATTTACTAAGAATAGATTGACATTTGTTCACATAACTTTGTACATCATACTCCTAATTGCGTATAATAATAATCTAACATGTTTGTCAATTCATCGACTTTAACACCGGGATCAAGAAGACATGCAATGCCATATATAATAGGAAAATCAGAAAAATAATTCAACCATTTCACACGCATCAAAGAAACAACATGCTTTAAACTATCGAAATTAGAATCTTGTACACTAGACATAGCCATAACTATTTGAACACATTGCATGATCACCAAATGAACATTTGGTTCATATACTTGCTAAAAAACTTTTGTAGCATCATAATAAGATTTTAAAAGATCATAAAGAGGTTCGGCAAGTTCCCAAATGGAATCATCAAGAAGTTGTACATTTGAATCATTACGAAAATGTTCATTATACAAACAAGTAATAACTTGTTTATACCTGATTGCAGCACCTAGCATGAAATAGGTAGAATTCCACCTTGTTGGTGTATCGATACCAAACCTCTTCGGTTTCAACTGATGTTCCGTACACAATTGTTTGTATCTTCGCTTTGTTGTGCCCGTAGTTCTAAGCCACTTAATAACTTTTCTAATAGGCGTTAGAATAGGAGCAATATAAGCAATACCTTCTTGTGCGGACAAATTAATAATATGTGCACAACACCTAACATGTAAAAACATACCATCTAATAATAAACTTGAAATATTACTCTTAATATGACGAATACAATTAGTATTAACCGTAGCATTATCAAATGAGATAGTAAACAACTTATTAAGCGAATTAAAGTCATTACAAGTAGTATTAATACGCAAATATATGTTAAAACCGGTATGCGACTCTTCCATAACATCAAAAGCAATAATACGTTTTTGCAATTTAAAATCATTATCAATCCAATGAACGGTAACACATATATAAGGCTCACCTTGTCTTGAAGTCCATGTATCACTAGTTAGGCAAACACGTCCACTAAATGTACAAAAATATTCAATTAGCTCGCATCTAGTTTTGTTATATTGTGCCATAGTATGACGCTTAAGAGTGTTCCTAGGCACTTTTCTAAAAGCGGGTTGTAATGATAATCTATTAAACTCTTCATAATTAGGACTTTCACCAAAACTAAAAGGCAATTCATCAAGACAAACAAAACGAGCCATATTATCAACCATTCGATCTCTATTATAATAAAAAGGGGTACCTCCACCGGGAGTCGGGGTCATATAACCTCCGATTTGCGATTGACCACTACGACGACTTGATTCACCTTGTTGTTGGTTTTCCACCTTTTCGGGGTTCAATATGCCATGCGTTTGTAGGTATCGAATTTGAGTGCCGGTTCCGCTACCCGCTTTCCACTTCAATTCCGTATTGATTTTGTTATTTTTGCAAATTTTACAAATAAGTTTATAATGTTTTGCATTATTTTTGTCTATCTCGACGAAGATTTTCTCAAAATAAGGCCAAACAAAACTTAATTTGACACCACATCGATTAACAATACCACCATCTTCTCCATCTTCACCACCTATATTAAAAAATAGTGATATTAAATTATTAATTATGTAGTAAATTTAAATCAATTGAATAAATTAAAAAAATTGAAAAATTGAATAAATATGGAACTATATAAATTGAATTTTACCATCTTGTGCATTTATATTCGGAGTACAACGAGGTGGTGGCATCATCGATGATTCTTGTTGTGATATATTACCTACAAATAAAATTATATTAATAAAATAAAAATTGACAAAATAACACTAATAATTATAAAAATAAATTAAAAACATAAAGTTACCTTGATTAACATCGGTATCGCCTAGAAGTGATTGCTCATACTCCCTCATCGTTCTTATTTGATCGGGATTTAAATTATCCATTTCGGGTTAATATTATTTTTTGAAAAAAGTATTAAATATATTGAATACAATATACAATAATTATCAATACTAATAATAATTCTCAAATTAACAATAACAATAACAAAATTATTAAATATTGTATACTTAAATATAATACTTCTAAAGTTGTAATAAGTTTTTTTAACTAAACTTGAAAACTTAATTATTACTTGAGAATTGTAGGGTTGTAGTAATTGTAGAAGAAATGTAGAATAGAGAGAATAATTGAGTGGAAAATTGAGATGGATGAAGTGGGTATTTATAGATAATTTAGGGGAGGAGTAAATAAAAAAAAACAAAAACAAGCCAAAAACAGCCGTTGAAGGCCAAACGACTAGTTTTTTTCAATTGGAAAAACTAGCCGTTTAGGGGCGGGCTGGGGCGGGCTAGTGCGGGCTAGGGCTTGACCAGTGCTTTGACCAGGGCTTGACCAGGGCTTTGACCGGGCTAGTGCCTTAAAAGTCGAGCACTAGCACTAGCACGGGTTCACACGGGCTTTCCAGTGCTTGTGCCGGGCCGGGCCGGGCCGTGCCTTGACCAGGGCTTGACCAGTGCCCGGTCAGGGCGGGCTAGTGCTTCTAGTGCCAAATGGCTAGCTCTACTTGTGATCTCAAAAGTTATATTGTAACATATCAACCAGTAAGGTAATTGATTTCATTGATTCTGCCTTAATGACGAAAGTGGCGATTTGCCCCCTACACTTTCATCAATTGTGCAATTGAGCACCCTAACTTCAAATTAAGCAATTTACCACCTTAACTTTTCAATCCGTGCAATTTCACACCAATCTCTGTTTTTTAACTAATTTGTGTTATTAATATTTTCCTATATTCACAAAATTTATAAAAAAAAACATTATACAGTAAATACACCACATATACGTGGAAAAAAATTATACATCATCTCTTGCGAAAATATAAAGAACAAATTAAAGGAGAAACCCCTAAATTCATTTGTCTGGTAAAATTCTCCAAACCCTAAAAGCACATAATTGTTCATCGTTCTCTGGTACGTGAAGACTCTCTCTCTTGAGTAACATGTGGTGTATTTGTACTGTGTAATCTAATATATATATATAGGCTTTTTTCTACAGTATTAAAGAAATTTTTACAACGCTTCTTGAACTAAGAAATTCCCACGACGCACTAGAAATGAAGAAATGCATGTAAAACTCTCAAATAAAGTTATCTACATGAGACGTATATAATTGGTTATAATTTGGGCTACATATATCAGAATATTATGATACATGTATCAATAAATTCGTGTCGAAATATACTTCAATATAAGATCTATACACATATATGTTTGAAAAGTTAAATGAAGTATGAATTTGGTTGAAATATATGGTCAAGATTGAGACTTTTGTGAAAAATGCGTAAAAATAAATAAATAAATAAGATAAAGTAATACTCCACAAGTGATTCAGTGAGATGGGGAGACATCTTAACTAACAAACATTTAATTAGTCAATATAATTTAGGATTTTTGGTTGAAGTAAAATTTGATCATACCACACCTAATATAATTACTTTTGTCCAACCATTACACCATATACCAACTATTTCCTCCCTCATTTATGTCCCATACTATACCCACCAAATGCTGTCTTTAGCAGTTGTAAACGGAGTGGATACGTGAGGCAATAAAAAAAAGGATAATACTAAAACTTTTATCTAAAAGAAAAGAAAATATTTATTATGTTCATCGTACGATATAATATTTTAAACGTGCAACGCACGGGTTTAAAACTAGTGTTTTTTTATAGAGGCCTGTGTTATTCTCCAAGTATGACATGTGTTCTTCTCCGAGTAAGACACGTGTTGTTTTCAAGTGACATGTGTCTCACTAAGGGGTGAATCTTTCTCTATATATAGGAGTTTCTCCTACCACGGATGACATGAAAAACAAGATGGAAAATGAGATTTTTCATATAGGAAACACATTCTATCGACAAAGTGTTGCAGACTTTTGTCTATAGAAAAACATCAAAAACACCAAAGGAAAACCACAATATTTTTTATTGATTATTATATTAAGAGCAAGTATAATAATTGTTGAATCTTCTTTGTATCTGAAAAGTGGATTTTGGGATACCCACTACTCTTGTAAGGGTCGAAATACTGCTTTTAGGAAATTGAAACATGCTTCGACGATTGTATCACCAAGTCACCAAATTTGTTGCAATCCTTTTTGCATGTAGCCCTTACACTTAAATTTATTTTTAAGAAATAGTTCTAACACGCACGACACCGCGAACGCCGCTTGGCACCTTGCTCCGTCCGCCCCGCCTCTTCTCCGACTTTCTGGTCTCTCTTGGGTAACGAGTCCTCTCTTTCCCCTTTTCTCTCTCCTCTGTTTTTCGCACTCCATTAAACCCAATTTGATTCTTGTTCGTTTTAATTCATTTTTGTTTTATTTATGCTTGATTAGTCGTTATATGAGATATGTAATTGTGTATGGTTGATTTTAATTTCAAATGAGTGATTTTTATGCAAGTTTTGAATTATTGTGGGTAAATTATGAAATTGAGGCTAATTATAATTCGAGTTGTTGATTGTTCTTATGATTAATTTGATATTGTTGATTGAATTAGATGATTTATAAACTTAGGGTTTTTGAAAATTTGGTTGGGAGTGATATGATAGGTATTGATGATCTTTTGGTGTTAATTTTTTTGAACATTTACCTCCCAAGGCAATACAAAATGGGGCTGGAACTCTTAGGGACCCTAGGGGCCATTGAAGATGAGGGTGATCTTAACATTCTCTCATATGTTTCCTAATTATATTCCATTGCCACTACTTGATTTCTTTATTAGTATTACTTTATTTTTCATTTACAAATGGCGTGCGAGGTGTCTGATTTGGGACAGATGGAGTAATCTATATATGTAGTGACACAAATGTACGTAGCATATCGACAAATGAATTTCATTACGCACGTTGACAAAAATTATAGAGCCCGAGTTTATTAGTATAGCAGATGTGTAATTATAGAGATCTCGTCTTTACGTTTTACCCAGACCAGAAGACTATGTTTCATATGATTCTCAACACTTTACAAACTCGTGAACCTACCTTAGTTGAAAGAGAAGGACATGCCCATATAGATATATATATTGAATAAAACGTCCTAAAAAAATCCAGTATCCTCCAAAAAACTTAAATATTCCGTCTTTGCATAGTAAAATTCAGTGTTTGGATGCCAAGCTACCTTTTTTTTTACCCCTAATTTTCTAACCAAATTATTCCGTACAACTTAACATAATTTACCGTATCTTTGTCCTCACATACGCCAACACTTGTAGAATTCCTCTGCCTATCAAACACTGTGTAATAATAATGTACTATAAATAAAACCCAACTGTTAGTCTGACAGTAGTTTTGCTCCCATGGCAGCAGCACCAGGTACACCAGAATGGGTGGTTGACATGACGGACGCGGTTTTTAAAACCGGTAAAGGCAGCAACTCGGCTGAAAAGGGGTATTTCTGCGTCATATGTGGCGGAGAAAGCATCAGTCAGGACGGCATTGACAAAGAACATGTAGGTCACAAAGTCGTGCAGGTGATGAGCTGTTCTCAGTCGTATGGGTACAAGATTGATGACATTGTAGACATCATGGACTTATACGATTTTTCGGGTGTCTGTCCGTACAAGATTAATACAACCTACGTCTTGTTTCCTAGGTCGAGGAAAAAAATCAACAGGAAAAACTCTGACATCAACAGTTGTGTCGTATGTAAAGCGGTATTGTCTACCAGTGCAGAGTTTCCTTGTGATCAATTCTGTTCTATTAAGTGTAAGCTGGACTGCCAAGATCAGAGGCACCGTGACTTCCCATCAAATGTGTGGCGCGCCAATGTCATAGCGCGCAATAGTAAGGCGAGGAAGAGCAATAATCAACGAGAAGAAAAGATTGTGAGGAAGAGGAGTAGAAAAGGAGTACCTTGTCGAGCTCCACTGTTATGATATTCAAACCAAACGTAAAAAATTTCAATGAATCTGAGCCAGTATTAGTAAGTTCTTATTGTCTAAGATTCTCTTATAGTGTAAGAGAAATATTTGGGTTCTTACGTACCAAGATTATAGTGTAAGAGATTGGCGTTAACATAAAGTCATGAGGTATAGTGTTACTTTTTCTTTTTGCATTGGTTAATTACTACTACTACGAACTGTATGTACATCAATCCATTCATACATCATTGTGAATAATTATAATTACTACAAAAACATTCATGATCAATCCAAATTTTCATTTCGCTAATACGTACGATTGGAGCTAATTTTTTCGTACCAATTCTTATATATCCTAGTAATTAATTAATTGAACGATGCTAGAGGTCTAAAGTGTAGACACGCAAAAGTGTCTACAATCCGTAATAATTTTACTACACTATCAAAATTTTACTACTCACACAATTAATTTTACTACCTTTTTTACTACAATTAATTTTACTATTCGATCTCAATTTTACTACTACTACCTCAATTTTATATTTTAGACAAATTAATTGTGTCTAAATTATAAACCTCTAGTCAATGTTACGCTAATTATATAACCCTAGTCAGTGTTACAATTCTTCAAGTTTCCTATTCTCTTTCACTAATATTTTCCTAATTATATCAGGCATGCACTACCGTACGCAGTTTCCCAATCTTATCACAGTCCTATTTCTTGTATATATTAATTGTTTATTAACTTTCCATAACATGGAAATTTACAGTGTTAAACATCAGGTTTCCTATCACTCTATATATATACACTTGTAGTATGCAGTGTCTTATCATTCATACTTTTTTTTAACCAGTTGTAAAAGTCACATACAGCTACAATCAAGAATAATGGGTAAGGTTAGAAATCAAGAAATACCGCAGAAGATCAAAGATATGCTCTATGCAACATTCGACACTGGCAAAGGTAAGAGTCCAATTTTCCGAGGCCACTTCTGTGCGGATTGTGGTGGAGAAAGCTTGCTGAAGAAGGAGGCTCCACAACACATAGCCAGAGGTCACAGAGTGTTACAAGCGTTTTCTTGTTCTTGGGTGTATGGATACAATGTCAATGATTTGAATAGAATTCCGGATTTGTTGGATATAACTGGTATTTGTAGATTCAAGATTAATAAAGGGTTTGTGATTTTCCCGGTGTCTCGGAAGAAGAAGGACGGGAAGAGTGGGCAAGTTAACTGTGTTGTTTGTCGGGCTGCCTTGTCGAAACATGCTAACCCTCATCGTGATCTTTTCTGTTCCATTCTCTGTAAGCTCGAGTCGGGTTCAGGTTTGGTTAGAACTCATGACACTGTGATGACAGACCAGAATAATCAGGCCTGTTTTCCTGAGAAGAATAGTGTTCAGAAAGACTGTCAAGTAATTCAGGAGGGTTGTCAGAAGAAATCAGTGTCACCGCCTACGATCAAAATAAAGTGCAGCAGACCTGCAGGGAGCACAGTTTCAGATAAACCTGATGAATTGAAACAGGAACTGTGCACGAAAGCGGTATCGACAGGGGTGAAAGATGTCATGAGGAAACTGAAGAGGAAGAGGAGATCTGAAGGGAGGAGAAAAGAGATAAGAAGACAACAAGAGAAGAAGAGGAAACTGTTGGAGGACGAGGAAAGATTAAAGAATCTCATTGAAACGGCCTTGGATGATGGGAAAGTTACAGTTGACGGCAATAGTTTTAGGAAGAGGAGCAGGAAAGGGATACCTTGCAGAGCTCCTGTACTGATGTTCTTAATATATGCGCCTTTTGCTGTTTCGATTCGTTTATTTACTTGTAATTTAGTCCTTATGGGTTTGAGGAACCTTTGCAATTGTATAGCCCTTTGGCTTGCTGCAACTCATCTAATGCACTCAGTATTAATTTTTGTGTCTCTTTTCATATCAATGTGCAGTTTTTCTTTGCTATATGGTCTGCGAAATGGCAATTTGACAGTGGTTTTAGGGTGGAAGAACCCGAGTTTTTCTTGTTTGCAACTGCTCTTTTGCACCATATATATAAGTTTGTGGTTTTGACAGCAAGCTTTATTACATACTCCATGTAAAAAAGATGTACAGTTAGCTGAACTACGTAGTATACTACAGCTTCAAATTTTAATGTCTATACAGATCAGAAATGCTTCATTGACTTGTTTAACATCAACCATGTTCCGAGAATGAGAAATGTAAATGAGAAAAAATTACCAGAGTTTAACAAACTAGGCAAAAAAAAAAAAAAAAAAAAAAAAACCGGGGAATCGATCAAGAGAACAAACGAGTTAGAAGTTCATGCACGCTAGCTAGGAAATCGAAACTTGGCCTTTACCAGCTACATGACTTCTTGGCCAATTTAACCAAATTAATCAAGCACATTGAAATAAATATTCGTCAGTACATTTACCAAATGTAGGCGATGAGAAACCGACCAATTTGTCCGACGTTTTACCTGCCCTGAAAGTTGGCTATCTGTGAGAACGCGGCAGCTGCAACTTCAGTATGATCCTCAGTGGTCGAACCATTATTAGGTTCACCTGCAGTAGCCATCATGGGTGCTGTTTCCAATGGGATGAGCAAGGAGCTATTGTCGTCGACAGGCTCGGCTTTAGACTTCTGGTCTTGGAGCTGCAGCGCGTACTCTAGATGCCACAAAACATCCCCCATCGAGATCCTGTCAACTCCGTACTCAGCCAGACACTTCTCTGCAGCCTCGATGTACTTTTTGAGTGAAGTCGAGCTGATCGTCCCTTGTAAATTAGGGTCGATTATCTTCTCGAGATTGCCCTTTCGGTAGTTTGACATTCCCCACTCTGCCAAGTTCACCTCATTCCTTGGCAAGGCCGGGTTAATAGCAGGACGCGCAGTTAGTACCTCGAGAAGTACAACCCCAAATGAGTAGACATCTGATTTCTCTGTAAGTTGTTGTCTCCGGAAGTATTCTGGATCAAGGTATCCGAAGCTGCCCTTAACCGCGGTACTGACATGAGTTTGCTCTATTAGACAGGCCGCTTTGGAGAGCCCAAAGTCGCTCACTTTGGCTACAAACTTCTCGTCTAATAGAATATTTGTAGTCTTAACATCCCTGTGTATAATGCAATGTGTGGCACCGGTGTGGAGGTAATGAAGGCCTCGCGCAGCTCCGATGCAAATGTCTAGCCTCTGCTTCCATGTCAAGGGTTTCGAAAGGTCACCCCCATACAGGTGCTCGCGAAGCACACCATTAGACATGTACTCGTAAACTAGGCACATTTCCGCGTTTTCATCACAATACCCGATAAGGGAAACAAGATGTCGATGTCTAAGCTGAGAAAGCATTTGAATCTCAGTTTGGAACTCGTTAACACCTTGCTCTGATTGAGGGTTAGCCCTCTTAATCGCGACTTTAGTCCCATCGTCTAATTGTCCCAAGTAAACCTTACCGAATCCACCTACACCAATGACCGCGTTTTCATCAAAATTGTTGCTAGCGTCTTGCAACTCCGTGAAGCTGAAAAACTTGCCAACCCCATTGTTGGTTGAGTGAAACATACTACTCTTTCTAGACCCGAATAACATGCCGGATTTTCTAGAACCGGTAGTACTCTTACTAGACATGAAAGTACTGTGGCTCGCGGTAAGTGGTAGGAGCCAAGACGAGAAGCTATTGCGCCTTTCCCAATCCTGAGGCCGCTTGTGCCACCGCACAAACATGATCAGGACCAAGACTAGCGCGCCCAATCCCATCACTAGGCCTACTACGGCCAATATCTTCATGGTTCGCGCCCCTTGGGACGCGCCCATGTAGTTACCATTCACATCGAACAGCCCACTTAGGCTGCCTGCTGAATTGCTCATCTTGATCACCTCCATCCCGTTGAGGATTGCATTTGGTACGCCTGAGTCGACACCCGCAGTCGGCCCTACTTGGACCACCACTGAACCGTTGGTGATCGATGTCGAGTTGATCACAAAATCCCTGTTTTCATCGTATGTTTAACAAAAGTTATTATAATGACAAATTTGCTGGAATTTCAAAATGTCGAACATGTACATACCACATATAAAAATACAAATAAAATACTCGTAGTCTACAGTATAACTGCCTCTGAATTTTTGGTAAATTAGCTAACATTTGGTTTGAAATTGTATGTGAGAAAATTTTAATTCAAACGTTAACAATCCCGTCGTTAATTCTACAAAAATATTGTTGTTTCATGTAATGATGATAGTGATCCAAATGTCCTAAATGACGAATTTGGTCATGTCCAACTCTTATGGGCCAGTACGTACAAGCGTCTTGATTCCTATTACTATAAGTCTATAACACATACTAGTACATTTCATCAAGTACCAAGTAAAAAAAAAATTGTTCTATATATGGTACTTCCATATACAACACACCTGTAAAACCATCTAACTTTTTCCAGTAAGACCGTCTTACCAAAGTTTTTGAAAATTTTGATACTAACAATCGAGAGACGTACCTGTAATAGGCGGTGCCGAGGGCGGAGGTGAGGCTGGACAAGTCAAGACCATTAACACCCATAATCCCATTTACATAGACATTGAAGTACAAATCGTTCATGGTAGCACTCACAATGTCACAAAAATGGAGCCTTACAAGGTAGTTATAATTAGCTTCGACGGGCAACTTCCATGTAAGGTTAAACAAGGCCCCTGCCGTACTAGCATTGTCGACGGCCATCTCATCGGCCGTCGAATACACAAACGGCGGGGCGATAAACTCCGTCGCCCCACCGTCGGGGTAGTTGACTTCACGAGGAGCAATCCTTACACTCTGAGATCCCTTTGGGAGGGCATCGAAGTCTTCATCAGGAAGCCATGTCCTCCATAAGGTGTCATTGGTGGGTGTGATGAGGGGCCCTCCGACATTCACCCTGTGGGCCACCTCAAAAGCGTAATTTGACACACCATCGACAGTGCCAGCTGGCGGGACAGTGGCTGTGTCGGAGATGAGGTTGTCCGGAACGGAGACAACCTCGATAGCGTTGACAAAGGCTATGGAATTCGTTTTCGGGGCGAATTTGAGAGTGAGTGTGTCTGAAGATATGTTTAGTAAGTACTCTTTGAAGATGGGTGTTGAATGGGAGGGTAAGGAGAAGTCATGTAGGAGGACAATGGTGTCGGTTGCGACACCGAAAACGGCCGTGGTTAGGTTGTAGGTAGGGTGGGAGAGTGGGTAGAAGTAAAGACGGATGATGTGGAAGCCTTGTTGCGTGATTGGGAACTTGTACGTTGCTTCGTTTGGGAAGATTCTAGCTGAAAGATAGAGTTGAGTAGATGAGGATTCAACAATGCTATTGAGGTTAGTGTTGTTCGATTGTGGGATCGAATCGACGTTGACTTTAATATCTTCAGTAGTGCTCAAGAAGCTAACCGTCGAGGGGTCGGACTTGAACGTCCGGCCATCGAGAAGCGTGACCTCGTCCTGAGTCCCGCACGCGATCAGGATGTTGTCCGCAGGATCGTACTTGGGTGTGACGGCTACCGGGGTGAGGGTGGTGGGATCGATAGAAGGTGAAGGAGCAATTGATGGAGCTATGTTTGCCTTTTTATGGACCTTATTAGGAGGATCCTTGGCATCAATTTTTGTGGTAAAATTAAATAAAAGAAGAGAAAAAATGATGCAACTTATTGAGAAAAACCTCCATCTAGACCTACACAATAACTCTCCTCCTTTGATCATGGTGTGTTAGTTACTCTTTTTTTTTTTTTTTTTTTTCGCGGCAGCTGGTCTGGTCGTCTTGCTTTATGGTATATTGTCGTGTTGATCAAACTACCATGATCATCCGTACTGACGTTGCTGGTGGCCGCCGTGGTGGTAATGTGAGGACTAACTAGGTAATGAAATGACTAGATGGCAATCTCATGTCGATGGTGCCTAAAAGTCTAGAACAAAAAGAAGGAACAATTTTTTTTGATGTTTTTGTGTTTTGGGAGGTTGAAAGGATGTCTACATGGTAAGAATAGAGTTTGAGAGAGGAGTTGTGGGGAGCAACTAAGGGAAGAAATGTGACAAGAAGGACGTGCTCCATTGTACTAGTAGAATCAAATGACCTAATCAAATTTCAATTTTTATTGAGATGTTAGTGCGACATTTTCTTACATATTTCTTTCTAATTATAGATTTTTTGGAAGATAAATGAGGACAAGAGAAATTAGAGGGGCCCAAAACTATTTGTGTTGTGGTTGTGGGACCATGTTTAGCTGGCTTTTGTATAGTGAGGAGTAAGTTTTTAACTACCAACTAACATATGAAAATCTCATAAACCGCGTAATCTATTCCATACTTGGAAATCATATCATAGGCTATTTGTATATGTGATATACATCACAAAACATATATGAGGGGTAGTATGGATATCTTTTATATTTTTATGTGGTGAGATTAAGGAGAGAGAATTGGAATATAGTGGGACATATGAATAAAAAATTAGGGATATACATTTAGAAATGTATATGAATATACATTAAAACTTTCTCTTATTATTAGGGGTATCTATTTGTCAATCATCACCATTATTGGACGTCAACCTACTCTTACTTGCATGCATCCCACTAAAACAAGCTTTTTTTTTTTTTTTTTTTTTTTTTTTTTTTTTTTTATGTAGCAAAAATTAGGGTCAATGAGCTGAATAGAATGTTGGGTGATATATCGTGGAGTACATCATCGTTTAGAAATTAGATCCTTATGTAGTTATGTGCTATCCTAGTCCATGTTATATCATTTTGGGATCCCTAAGTATAAGGATATATGCATATAATCGAGCATTTCTCCACGAACACTGTATTACTACATCATGTGAAAATCTTAAGAAGTATTACCCTACAACATCATCAATGAATTGAAGCTGGTCGTAAGATTACTCTGTATAATGGTAAAGTTGGATAAAAACAACAACGTGGATAGATGTTTTTTTTTTTTTTTTTTATGAAGTTCTTCTAAATTGATCCTCAATGGTGATTCACATAATCAGATGTAAGAGTGGCAAGAATGTCCTAAGTTGACCTTATTAGTTCGGAAGGGAGTAGATACTTTACTCCACTCTTTCGAACATCACAAGCTTATTCTAACAAATCTTAGCATTATTATAGAATCATAGGTAGATCCTTAAAAAGAAAATTTGGCCCTTTTGGATAAACTTTTCGAAGAAACATAATTGAAATTGTCCGAATGTAGCCAGATATGTGTTTGATTGGGTAAAAGTGGCGCAAGTCATGGGAAATGCAAAGTAGCGGCGCACAGCTGTTGGGTTTGACTTGCGCAAAATTTAATTGACGGCACGCTATGATGAGAGATATAAGCGCGTTCAACAGCAGGCATAATGTGAGCAGGGTATGTAGCTTAATCAAGAATCATTCAGTTCTGAAATCTCCTGAATCTCTGTTAACACTGAGTTAAAGGTAACAACTTACAGACACAGTCGATGAGACCAGCATCGAGCTCGAGTCAATGTGGCACCGAGCTATGAACTTAGATCAATGGTAGACAACCTTCATGGTAGAAAGGCCCAGTTATGTCCTAAATTTGATCATGTGGGCGAGATGTGAAATGAAACATAGGATACATATATTTATGAAAGTCTGTGAATAAGAAGGTGTCCCTTAAGATTTCTTGTAGCCAATATTTCTGTAATATGGTACAATGAAATTCAAATGTACAGTCCACGTACAAATCATGTGGTTCAAATAATGCGGGACACTTGAAAAACCAGTAAATCAAATCGAGTTCTCGTCATTATCACAGGAGATCGATAATTACAGTGCTCAATTACAGGTGAGACTATTGCAGCCGACAGCCTTGCTCTTCTTGTCTAAGATAAATGAGCCCTCGACCTATCCTCTGAAACCGAAGATAATAACAATGAGCATAGATCTGAGTCGGGCTTATCTTAATTTAACAGAGTGCAAACCTTTTCAAAACTCTGAGAAACACATTAAAGAGAGAATGAATAGAGATATACCTCTTTCGTATCTTTTAACCGAAGAAGATCTAGTCTCTCTGATGGTCTCCTCCTTGTTAGGGTGGTTAACTACAGAAACATGCATAAACATAGAGTTAGTTATTTTTAAAAAAGCCCATCAGGAGAAGGAAGCAGATTACAGATGTGCATACCCAGAAGCTGAAGCGCTCAGGGTTCTCTGCTGAGGGCATCATAGCTTCCACATTAAGAAGTTCAGCAAATCGTCTACGGTCTGGAGAAGATAGTAGATAAAAAATTAGTTCGAGGACTGTAATCCACCATAACGGACTGCGCCCCTATAAGCAATCAGTGTTTTGGTAAGATACAACATTTAAAGTTCTAGTAAAGTGCTTGAAACACACACTAGGGCAGCCCCCCCCCCCCCCCCCAAAAAAAACACAAAAGAAAAACGTCAGTGGAGGGAAATTAAAAATATAGTACGTCATTTGATTAAGAAAATAGAGAGCTCCAATTAAAATTCCCTCGACTTGCTTGTACAAAAAACAAATGATGAGAAAGGAGGGAGGCGGGGAAATTGTTTCCAAAGGGAACACAAGTAACGATTAAACTTTCTATTCATAAAACTCAAACAAGGAAAATAAAATTTTCATTTCCAAGACAAAAATTAAGAGATTGTCGTGGAGAAAAAGAAGCTTTCTGTCTTAACTTTCTGTAATGCTAGTGAAAGCAAAAAACAAAAGAAAAGGATTTGCTTTTCTTGTATTTCAAATATTTTGCAAAATACTTGCAGAGTTTCGGAGAAAGGAAAGCTGCGGCATGTCAAACAATCTTGGGCAAATGGGGAATCTAAATGTGAAGGTTTCTTAGTCCTTGCAAATATTTGGAATGAAAATGAAGACTTTACATAGAACACTAACTTCACACTTCCTTGTCACAAAATAAAAGAAAAATACTAATTTGCACTTGGAACTATATTATCAATGCTCTGTTGAAGAGGATATTAAAAGGAAAAAAGTTGTTTAAAAAGAAAATTAAGAAAAGAAGTGTCGTTCATAATAAAAAACCTCACTGAATGACCTCAATTAACTATGGGATTCAGTAAAACAGAAACGCAGGTCAGCCAAGGCCCTTTCAAATTAGTATTGAATTCACCTTGCTGGGCTGCTACTTTTGCCCTCATCAACCACGTTCGAGCATATTCTGCCGCATTACTTGTCAGTTCCTGCAGCTGTTAAGGGCAGAAAGTCAATGAGCAAAACACCAGGTCAAGTTTTATTCACAGTTTTAGTTACTGGCACTACCAATTTACATGAGTTATATGAAATTTCAAATTACAGCTATCAACCCTGACATCTAAGAAAGTTGAGGAAACCCCCTGTCCTCACGTTTTGGTAATCAAGCATCTCAAAAATAACTCAAGTAGATTTGATGAACTACTAAAAAGTCCACAAACTCTTTAAAACCACAGACAAGAAAAGAACGTACTTAAACACTAGTGAGGCAGCAATAGCATTGTAGAAGCTATATCCAGCATATATACTACAACAGCACGTGATGAAGTAACATGGTGCCATACAGGAAATGCAATACCTTCTTCTTTTCACCAAGCTTCAAATTATTACTACAACAACATTACCCCAGTGCCTCAAAGGCTCCCGCCTATGGCGAGGTAGGGGGGTTAGATGTACGCAAGCCTTAACCCTATGTTGAGAACATAGAGAAACTGGTTACGGATGACTCATAACGAAAATTAACCTATAATACAAGAAGCACATACAGTTTTGTGAGCCATTTTGCTTAAAATTACTACCACATGCCACACAACTACGTCTAGTGCTCCCAACAGATCAAATGAAAACAACTACCGACAAAGGAAATTCTTGATTTTAGCTTACATCTATTTTCTCTCTGGTTCCTTCTCGCGGAATAATATCCTGTACCCACTCTACTTCCGCCACACGATACCTGCACAAAGAGCATGATAGATCATCAAAGCATAGGACCCACAGGAAGCCACAGCTAAAAGCAGCAGAGACAACCCACTTACCCATCTTGATCCCATGATTGAAGGATATGAAATCTCCTGCGGCCTTCAACCTGGAGAAGGGAGGAAGAACCTTTATAAAATATATTGCAGCCTTAACACTACCAAAAAACACTCTCGAAATTAAAGGAACGGAAGAAGGGAGGCGGGGAAAACATCTAGGGGCAGACTTAAAAGGGAAAAGCCATAGTGAAGTGAGAAGATGATCCTGAGGTACCTTAGCTCTAGCTTACGGGTGATACATAATTCAGGGTTTAAAAGCCTTATCGAGCTTATAGGGACTACGAAAAACCTCGATATCAGAGGCGGATCATCCTTATAGTGGGAGGGGGCCAGGCCTCTGCTGGCTTTGAGAATATCTATATGTTACAGTGTAATTTAATGAATTGGCCCCCCCTAGCTCAGTGGTAAAGTTCACATGTTATATACAAGAGGTCAGGGGATCAAATCTTGGTCCCTTCTAAATAGTTTTGCAAGCTCTAGCACTGCTCGACATACTGCAATATTGGGTGATCTCCACCAAAATACTACGTAGTAGTAGCCCAATCTCTTTGATTCTAGCATTTGATAGAAAATTCAACTTTAATCAATAATAATTGTTAGCCACTGTAAACAAAATTAGAACATGTCTCTTGTGAAATTGTATTTTGATGCAACACACTCCACAGCTAGCTAAGAGTATAAAGCAAAATGTAAACAACCCCGTTCACAAAAATTGTCAAAAATGTCGTATCACATCATACCTCTATATAGAAGCGTCCATCAGGAAGTGGTTCACATCTGCAGTAATATATGCAGACATCCAATTTAAGGGAGGTCAATGAGTCAATCACACAGTAGAAAAAAAAAATTAGAAATAAAATTGGTACGTACTCTGTTATCTCCACTTCACATGCAAAGTCCGCTATTTGACCTGTAGTGGAATCAAGTGTGACCTATAGCATTGATCAAAAGCATAAGCCCATGAAAATGGGAATCCTAAATGGTAGGGAAAACAAACAAGAGGCACGATGATGTACCATTCCCATCCGATGATTTCCTTCCATTATCCTCCTAACCTGTTGTTCAAGCACAAGAGAATAAAACCACGATAATCTGTAATAAGACTCAGGGATATCAAGTCAGTAAATGGAATGCTTACAACAAAGCTAGAATAACAAGGCACACCTAACATGAAACTTGCAGCTAAATAGGCAATCTCCATTATAAAAATTTCCAGAAGATATCACAAAATGAATAGTAAGATAACTACAAACCGCATCTATAATAAAGGCAAAAGAAACAGGAGTCTGTAAAAGCACAAAGGCAAGAAGATAGTTAAGATACAATGTTTCTTGGACTTAGACGACTAGTTTGGCACATAAACCAAAAGAGCTATGGACGGTTCGAAGAACCAAAAACTTTACGACTCACTCTGGACTAGAATCAAATGGACAAACCAATTTAAACCAATAACATACAGATCTTACATATGCTCCGGACAGAATTCAGGATGAAGACAGTTTTAAAAGGTTTTTACTGAAGAAAACCACAAATCACAAGTCACAAGACATATATGAGATCACACCCAGACCCAATCTAATCTTCTGGTCTTCACATGATGACAACTAAGACATATATGAGATCACACCCAGACCCTTTGTTGAGGCTTTCAAGAAAGCACAGGCCTCAGAGATAAAGTTACAAATAGAACATCTTCATCAAACTCACTGGAGGGGGGAAGGGCAAATTTTCACACGCAGAAAGTATAAATGGTATAAAAACCAAAGAGTAACACCACACAATGAACAGGTTGACTCGATCAAGTAAGTAGGCAAAAAGATGTCATTATTATCAAATCCATGGTGACAACTAATCTTTTCTCTACTCTGTGGAACAAGAGGCCCACACAACTCACCATAAGCCTGTATCGAGGTTCAAATATATTGAGCGGCAACTTTTCACAAGGAAGGACTGCATCCATAACAAAAAGAGGCATCAAATCGACGCCAAGCTTTACCAAATTGTCATTCTCAGACTTCCTCTCAGCAAATTCCTCAGGAAAATTCTTCTGTATGATGTTGTTAAGAGTCACGCTGGAGAATTTAAACATGTCAGATATCATATCATATATAACATGTGCTAGTGTTAATACAAGTAGAATACACAATAACACAGCTAAGCAACTTCAGAAAATGGAACAGCCCAAGAAATGTCTTAATCTTCCCCAAGGCACTGCCAAGATCATGTTCTCTACTTGTCAGAATCCTAAATAGTTGTTTCCTCCAGAAAATTTTGGAGGAAACTTTGGTGGTTAGCAAAACCCATCCCAATATAACTTCTCTAAGAAAAGCCACTGGTTATCAATTTGAACTGGTGTATATTATTGTGTCATTTGGCTTAGATGATAACTAAGGAAAAAACATTGTCCATTTCATAGGTGAAAAGTACAACAAAGCTGTCCTAAAATGTGGTCCGTTAGCCAAAATTATGGCACTTTCTGACATCATTGACATATGGTGAAAAAGAGCATTCAGGAAATGTGTAATTTCCCACTAACATGACTTTGTCTCGATCTTTAACCGTAAAATAATTCAAAGATAGAAGCAGTAGAGACACACCTAGTAGCACATGTTCTAGGCGTTATAAATAGTACAGTACGGCAAAGGGGACATTTGTTACCTGCAGTTTACACAATGGCAAGAACAGTATTACAAAACCACTCATCAAAAACTGTAAAACATGACAACAAGAAACGAATCTCACTTCGGTCCATTGACTGAAATAAACATGAACGACAAAATGAATGACCACATGGAGTTGTAACTGGCTCATAGAGTAGCTTCAGGCAAAGGGTACAATCGAACTCATCACTACGTTCTGGTTTTACGCGGCCTCTTGCTCCCAATGAGCCAGTGCACGTCTTCTCCAAAATCAGAAGAAGCGACTTTAAATGGTCACTGCACAAGACAAAAGGGGAACAATGTGACCTGAAATCCTTTTGAAATATAAAGGTGGCAATTTGATACACAATAGTAGACTAGTGGGGAGAAGAAACTGGCTATTACCTGAGTGGGTCAAGCTGCAGGCCAGAAATAACGATCTTGCGAGCCAGTTCATACTTCTCTAACTGCTCATTACAGCACAATCAGATTTAGATCATAAAGGATGATTGTCACACTTAAAATTTTCATTCAACTGCTCGAGAATCGTAGTACAAATGAAAATGTTTTAAAAAACAAACAAGATACGCCATTATAAATCAAAGTCATAACTATGCTTATAAAAGAGCTAGTGCAGCGGTACAGTTAATAAGAAGAGATGGAAAATTTTAACAACTCAAAAACAAAGGAAACTCCAGCACATTTTCCATCAACTTAGGAGATCATGCAGTTGAGGGATGTCCCCCAACAAATATACCAGAGACCCAGAGAGCTTTGATGGCAGCTAAAGATTCCTCGTATATGAGGAGACATAATTCCCAATGACTGAGAAACCTGGCACCAGAGATATAAGTATCATGTTTTGACTTACCAAGAAAAGAGCATCAGCTTGCATTATGTATGACTTTACAGAATTGCTCCTTAAGCTCATAACTTTCTCAGCATCCTTCAGTGCAAGCTGAAAATTTAATCAATAAATGAAGACTAATCAGTTAAGCATATGGAATAAAAAACTACCATTTACTCTCTTATAGTCTGAGAGAAAGGCCATGAGTTGTTGCTTCACGGGCAAATTTGTGATAAGGCATAACCAATAATTGTGTGTTCAAAGGAATCCTTAGTCTCCCAGCCTCAGGTAAGAGTCATTGTGTGTTGCTTTGGCACCCACTTTGTGGAACAAACTAAGATAGAATAGGCAAAAAAAATTCTATAATTTGGTGGAAAAACAGATTTACAAGGCTTGGTAGGTGAATTGATTGATGCTGAGGAAACAAGGCATGGTTCTCTGTCATATACTGGATGGTGACAATTTGGGTAAGTCCGGAAGCTACTTTGCCTTTCTCTTTCTTTAACAATTAGCCGCATATCAGGGAGGGGGGGGGAGTTCACTAAATTTGGCTTTCAGGCTCCATTCCAAAGCCAATAGTTGTTGCTTCAAAACTAAAATTGTAAATTTACTATAAGCCTGTTTGATCATAAGGTTATAAAGATCAGTGAAGTGATGCTATACATGTTCTGCAAGGTTTTATAACAAAAGACTGAGGGGTCAAAATTGGAAATGTATTTTTGAAATGTCACCCCTTGAGCTTAAGACCTTACAAAAGCTTGTTAGAGCCTCCGACCACAGCCAAATAGTCTGATGGTGCTATATGATTTTGTGAAAGTAGAATCAGACTACTGCTCCTATTAGAGTCGAGTTAGCAATTGATTAAGATACTCGTAACAACTACAGTTAAGAAGGTAAAAAGCTGTAGGGAAGACATGAGATCAAGAGAAAGTCATTACAAATGATACCTATCGCATCACAATTCATAGCCACACTTAATCAAGAAAGTAAGACCACAGAAAATATGTGAGCAGAAAAAATTAAGGAGAGGAGAGTAATTGTGTCATACTGTGTGTGTCAAACAGAAACCCCCTCCCACTCACCAAAAGAAGAAAGGAAAAGAAAAGAAAAGAGCTAAACACCATTGACCTATCTGTTCTATATTTTCCTTTAACCAAGCAGCTCATCATAGTCAATGCTTCTACCATCCCTCATTCCACTCCTCCTCTCCCCATACTGTGGACAAAAATGACTACCAGAGACAATGCCACACCGTATATCAAAGAACACTTCACCAATCGCCTAAAATTTTTGCATCTGAACGAGAAAAATCATTACAGCCAAAAGCTCTGTCAGTCTGTCGTTCTAAATTAACCCCCACCCCCAGACAATTTTTTTTTTTTTTTTTGATAAGATAGGATATCAATATATTAAAAAAGACACCAAGAGGGTGACTCGCATATACAAAAAGATACCTAAAGGGGTGATGCCCTTAAACAAAAGAGAGCTAATCAAGCTCTAAGACTATCATGAGAAATTTTATCCAGGTGCCCCTAATAGAAGAAAAACTGTTCACACCAATATCCAGACACTAGTAACCAACAAAAGCCGGACTTCCAAAACTTAATAAAGTTCAGAGTGTACTGTAAAATTCAAATATCGATTGAGTGAAAAGAAAAATGTTCTCTAATTACAATAGAAAGAAGATGGAACATACTTCAGCATGTGTAGTAGGATCGAGTCCGTACAATGGGCTATATTCGGACGTGGATGGTGGCCTACTCTTCAAAAATTGGCTTAACCTGAAAAGTATGCAACGGGGCACCAAAAATAGAAAGATCAAACACCACAGAACCCCGAAGTCATTCAAGAGAAAACTGCGAAGCATCTGGTTACAAGTTACCTTATATAAGCAGCACATCTATTGCTCAATATAATAGGATCACCGGGTTTTACAACAATAGCGTTTGTATAACAATTAATTGCCTACACAAACAGAACAGTCAATCAGACGATAGAAAAAAGGGAATAGTATAAGTTACTCGAAACAGGAGGAACTGATAACTGAAAGATCCCAATACAACCTAAAACTCAAACATCATACAAAGATGACAACTTCATGATCATCCCAATTCAGAGGACAATTAAGTTTCTCTTATCCCCAATTAAATCTCAAACACGGTATTACACAAGCCAAAAATGCACAGAGGGAAATTCGACACACAAATGGCCTGATTTCCTCAACGGTTTACAATGCAACGAGACAGCCCAATGAAGTCGAAGCACATTCAATTAAGTGGAAATCAATAGAGCAGTATAATCATAGACAAGGATTAAGTTCAGGTAACTCGAGAATATCCCTAAAGTAGCAGCATGAACATGGTGAGACAACATCATCATCATCAACATAGCATATGCGTTCAAAATTCGTGAATAATTCTGAAAAATTGACAGAGGACAATACTCAACCTCCTCAAATCGCCCTTGGCGAAAGCCTTGATTACCACTCTGCACAAGCTCAAAAAGCTGACGAAATCTCTCGTAAGAAACCGACTCTTCTCCCTCATTCGCCTGCAATATTCACACAACTCAGTTCACACTTACCACAAAATTACCACCAAATACAACGAAATTCGCCAAGAATGAACGAAGAAATCAAGATTAGTAACGAAACTTCGACCAATTCAACTCCGAAATTACATCATATGTCACTCATACTATCAAATTACAAATTTTGATCACGAAAACTCGAAAAAATAACACAGTTTCTTCAAATTAACTGCTGAAACTAACACTTCCTATCAAAATTGAACTAAAACAAACATTTTTGATCAACAAAACTACAGAAAAATACGGATTAATTCAAATAATATAGCTACTACTAACAATTTTGATCAATAATACTAGAAAAAAAAAAACATAAAATTACAATTTCTACTACTACTGCAACTGATAATAGAGTAAATTCATCAACAAGTAACCACAATTCCAATCAATTAAACTCGAAAACATAGGCAAAAATGATAACAAAAGAGGAGAGAGAGAGAAAGAGCGATTACGGAGACGAAATCTTCAACATCGACGATACCGTCGGAAAAGTCGCCGGTGATCGGAGAAGTGTCGCCGGCGGACATGGACATTAGCGTAGAGAAGAAGATAACTTAAAATATGAATATTAAATTAAGAATAATTAACAATTAGAAGGTTGAAAATTGGGTATATGGTATAGAAATGTGATTGTGTGGGGGGAGTGAAGAAGAAGGAAGTGTAAAGAGGAAGGAAGAATGGGGGGAGAGCTTCGTGTTTAGCTGGGAATCTTACATTACACGATCGGACCACATTTGCTTACGTGGTCTTCCTTACTTCCCCCCCTTTCTCTCTTCCCCTCGTCTACCCTCCGAGTCCCACTCTCTATGATAAGTCGTACATTGCCTTTACTCGTAAAATGTCGCCAGTCATAGGTCATACCCAACAAGGTGTGGACAATAAGGTATTTGCGTCGGGTTTGATTTCTCGGAATAAAATGATTTTGCTCAAGTTATCATCTTTATTTTACGATTAATCAATAATCGAATTTGACACATTGAATATCAATAGACTTGATCGAGTTATCGTGGAGTTGGAAAATAACTATACCAAGTTGAGTTGATCTAAAATAAGAAATTAACACTAACGAATAATTAAGTTTTCTCTAATGTTCAAAATCAAAATTGCGCCATTTCGATTTATTTATTCCATTTACAGTAAACTCAAACAACTCACGAAAAAATAACTACGTGAGAGTGTGAGACCATGACTCAATCGCAATGTAATCTCCATGAGCAAAATCGACCTAAATCAAGGTTTCAATTATCGACACATTGACCACCTTGAAATTGGACGGGAGTGCACACTACACTAAAATACATCAAGCCTCGAGAGAGCTTAATCGCGTCGGCTACTACGTTTTAAACATCTAAATGAAATGTAAAACTAGATGAATCGAAATAGGTGGATAGCGATGAATTCCGAAAACACATCTACCGTACTCACTAGTTGTTGAATCACTTTTGTTGAGTAGTACTAGTCACGCAACCAAACAAACAAAGACAGGGTGAACAGAGAAGTGAGAAGTGAGAATGGAGGATTGGAGTGGAGTTCCCTCCAATTTCAACCAAATTCTGTCTCCTACTCGTCACATCAACCAGCTCTCAGTCTTCCCACCCTCCAACCACGAAGATCTCCCCATCCCACAACCGCCGCCGCCGCCACCACCACAACCGCCGCTCTCCGCTAACTCAGATGACCATTTTTTACCACCACCACCACCAAAATATAATAAGTACATTAATCATACTACCAATTATACCCACTTAATCAAATGGTTCGATTTTGCCCTTCATTTTTGGAACTCAAAGCTTCAATCTTTCTTTTGCCAATTTCCTTCTCTTGGGTCATTTTTGTCTTTTCGCTCCCTCGCCGCAACCGCCTCGTGTATAGCCGTTATTTGGTTCTGGGTTCGGCGGCGGCGGTGGCGGAGATTGGGTTTGAGTGGTGGTGGTGGCGGCGATAAGGAGAGTGTGGAGCATTTGAAGGCCCTTATTAAATCCAAAGATGAGGTGTTTTTTTTCTTCCTTGATGTAATTTCTACTGTTTACTTGTATATTTATTTACCTTGCATTTGTTAAATTGTTGGCGTCAATTATACGTTATTATGAAATTGAGATGAATGATTGCTCTTTAATTCTCAAACATGACTGTCCCATTGACGATTCGTGTTAGCCGACCCCAAATCATGTGTGTGATGGTTTTATTGACGATTCATGTTAGTTGACCCCAAATCATTTTCGGACTATGGCTTGTGATGAAAATATGGGTTAGGTATCAAATTTAGTTGACTGATGTAATACTAATTCACTGTATGAATCCCCTATCCAAAACAAGGGAGGAAATTATTATTGCCCATAATTGTGGCACGGGCGTGTTTTAGTGTCTAGTCTAAGTAACATCTTATACATTGTTTAGTTGAGAAGCTCGGTTGTATTTCTGACAACTCGACATTGAGGATGGTGTTACCTTTATCATATCCGTGGTATTCGAAGCAGTTGTGGTTAGGAACGATGAGGTTGCAGGGCGCATATTGCTTTATATTCCGAGAGGATTTGGAAGAGGGGAAGGGGAAAATGGGGTGGATATTTAGTAATCTGAGGATTGCCAAAGGAGGGGCCTAAACCTAAGTGTAAAGTTGCTACCATCATTTATTTATGGCTATATTATAAAGCAAAAATGGCTCACCTGTGACACATCCGTAAGCTGCCTCTCTACGTTTTCAACGTAGGGGTAAGGCTTGCATACATGTGACAAATCCGATACCTGTTATCGTGCCTTATGGAGGGAGCCTTTGAGGCACTGGGATAATGTTGTTGTATTGCAGTGTTGGTGTGATTCTATTTCCCTAGCCAGTGAAGCTGATGTCTTCCCTTCCATATCCCCAAATACAGTATTTTCTTGCATACCTTGATTGCATCGGTTGGGTAGTAGATCAGAGTACTTGTGTCACCTTAGATAATCTGTACTTGTTGTTGCTATTGCTATTGTCATTGCAGTTCTAGAATGTTAGATTTCTAATCTAAGAAATTATTTGTGCTTCATATGCAGAAGATTCTACAGCTTTTGGAACAGATTGCTCAAATGAATAAAGTATTGCTGGCTCGACACAGAATTCCAGTTTTAAAGGGTAGCTGATCTCTGACAAATTGAGGTATGACTTCATGAAATACCAGTAGCAAACTGCATGCGCAAGAGTCATTCTGTGCACCAAACTAATTTGTAACATGTTGTTTTTAATGTTTATGATCGCATCCATTGAGTCATGATTTACTGTATGAATAACCAGATCATGGCCAAGTAAGTTACAAGGTCAGTTTCGTATATGGGCTCGAGTTCAGTGTATGTATCCTTGATGAGCTGGCTTGAACAAGCATTTATTGTCCCATTTTTTTTTTACTTTTGGAGAAGAATTTTCATATGCTTGTTTAGCACTTAGGAAAAGGAGCTTATAGAGGAGTTCCATGGTGAACTTAGCGCTAAGCTTCTGGTGAGGAGCTCTCGTTGAAGAATAGTGTGATTGTATGAGGCAGAAGATGTAGGTAGAGTGGCTGAAGCGGTGGACTTAATAGACTTTTGTAAATATGAGGAACTTGAGCTTTAAGGAGCAAATGTTTCTATGATCAAGACATTTTTTTGTGTTGCAAACCTTTCTTGCTATGAGCATTTAGGAGTGAAATGGCAGACTGATGCTCAAAAATCTAGACTGGGCTAAAGTGGTTGAAGTGACCTTTTGGAATGCGAGAGGTTTGTTGTTCTGTGTTCGCTTTGGGCAAGGAAATTCAAAGGCTTTATATGGTTTCATTTCCAACGTTTTGAAGGAGTGGGAAATGCTTAGATTTATTAAATAATTATTTTTAGAGTAATTTTGCCAATGTAAAATATTTTTGTTACCCTTAATATGTAGAAAGCGTAATATGAATATGAGGGACAGTAGCCACTAGATCATTTTCATTTTAGGTTGTATAAGACTTTGGGGAAGGTTCTTGCAACTAGCTTGACTTTGTTTCTTCTCTACAGCATTGTTGTCTCCCAAGTCTTTTGTGGAAGCAGACTTTTAAGCAAACCCTCGTTGTTAATGAGGTGGTTGTAATATTAGGTTGTGGAGAATAGAGAACTATTATCTGGATTTTGTGAAGTTTACAAAAGGAGAGTTAGGACTTTATGGATAAATTGTTAGAGAATCAAGGCTTTCAATGTCGATTGAGCATATGGATTTGGTCAGTGGGAGTGTTTACTATCTTCATCTTTTTCAGTCTACTAAAATACGATGTTGTAGAAGATTATTTGGACCGCTAGAGATTTGGGGCCATTAGAATTTACAATTAGGTGTCGTGATTGGCTATTGAGTTGATGAGCCTTGAGGGTTCACAGGGATGAGGTTAGTTTATCTCATTTGCAGTTTGCAGATGATACTACTCTCCTCGAGTCCTCCCTCTCTGGCGACTTTCCAAATGCAGTATTTATATGTATTCAAACTTTTTAGTCTGTTTGGGGCTTTTGATAGACTCAGTCTCTGACAAGCTGTTACTTAGAGGAATTGGTTGAGAGTCCTTGTCTTTCGCATTTTAGGCTGGCATTGTTACATGTTTGTGACCTAGAGTCTTTCCCCATACTTATAAGTTATAACTTACCTTAGGTAGCGTTTGGAAACATGAATTTGGAAATTTGTAATCATTTCAAATCCGTCATTTGAGAATGTAGAATTCAAATATAAATTCAATGTTTGGGGAGGGTGGGATTTCAAAATGACACCTCTTGAGGTGTCATTTGTTTTTGGCCTAATTGGATTTGATACAAATTCCAAAGGATTTGACACAAATCCAAATTCTCAAATTCTTGAGTTCCCAAACATGTGATTTGTCTCAAATTTGGATTTGAGAATCAAATCCTTGTTCCCAAACACTCTCTTATGCATATGTTGTTTCCCTTGAGGAGGGATACTGGAAATACCTCTTTATCAATCCCTTGGCGGAGAGAGTTTCAGAAAGGCTTAATAAGAGAGTTTATTTTCTGTAAGATTGGCGTACCTTTTCTTTTTCAAGATTCTACTTGGAGGTGCTGAGAGACTTTTTTTGGTAAGGGGTGGGACTGTGGACCCCACAAGAGAGACCATTTCGTGGAGGTGGCGTAAAAGCTTGTAACCCTAAAAAGCAGGGTGGTGTATGAATGATGTATTATACGAAAAGCATCTACTGGATGGAAAAATTGTTATGAACCTTATGATGCTCTCCTCTTGTTCTTGAGCTTGATTATCCTTGACATCAATATTGAATTTTCCAAACTGGGCATGTTAATTTTTATTAAACCAATCCGTTTCTCTATAATCTGGTGTGCTTGTGAAAATAGGAAACTTTGATCCTCTCACTGTACCTTGTGTTGTTGAGATTGGTTTAAATAGAGGTGTCTGTTTTCATTTTGTTAATTAGAGTTGCTTCCTATCTCTGCGGTGTTGATATTGGCTTATGTTTCTACTATTTGGTATGGTGTTATTTCCTGCTAGAACGATGATGTTTGTGAAACTCCTGATTTCCCTTCATATACTCTCACCTATATGTCATTTTGTTGCGCATTATGGTTGCTTCCCGCTTGGAGCATTAGCCTTAAGGTAGGCATTGGGACAATGATGATAATAAGTTTGCAACGCATTCATTTTTGAGATTGGTGCATACATGCATGTAATGGAAAGTGCCTGTGTGCCTTGTATGACATGGAATACTACTGAACTTGCTGCTAATTTTTTTTTTTTTTGAGGTCCTGAACTTGCTGCAATTACTATTTCAAGTAACCACGTTTACTAACATTCGCGTCATATGCAGAATATGATCCAGCTCGTACGGACAGATTGTTCAAATGAACAAAGTATTGCTGACTCGGCACAATATTTCGGCTACCTGACTCCTAAGAAATCGAGAATATGAAACATCAGTAGGCAACTTGGAGCGTGTAGAAGAGTTGAGCGTCAGCAGTCACCAAAATGTGCAATATCCCTTGTTTGTCATCACATTCATCTTTTCTTGTTTGTATAACAAGATTGCGGCCTAGATCATGACGAGACCGACATGTATATAAGCTTGATCTACTGTTCAGTGTATGTAGTGATGTGCTAAGGAGATTTGATTACGCATCAGAATGGACAGGTATGTTTGAACTTTGATGCTACATCGGCAGGGAATATCCTCCAAAAAGATCCGGCACAACGCCTAGGCTGAAAACAATGGTCGTATATGATGAAAGTTGTAATTGGTTGGATTATGATGCAGCTATGTGATCGGATAACTCGTAGTTCTAACGAAAGCATTTAGTCATGTGGTATTCTCATGTCGTCGATTTTTCATGTCACTTGTAGCTTGTGAAACAATAGTAGCAAAGTTTTGTCTATCAGCAACAAATTTTGATATATTGGGTGATCGTTATACTTAGCCGAAACGTGTCTCAAAAGGAATTGACTTCCAAGTCTTCAATGTTCTCTTTTAATAAAATGTTGATTGTTAAGACTAGTATTGTGACCCCTCACCATCTCAACAACTATTCAAACAATTAGTCGTAGACACATTCTAGTTTTGGCATAATTGTGTGTGGAGGTTTATGCGCTCCAATTAACTTGAAGGTTTGTGCATGATCTAACAATTAACAATTTGAGGTTGAGTATCCTACAAGTTGTTAGATTTATGCCTAATTGAGTATAATCATCATGTACATGTAAATTAGTTGTTTTTAATTTATTGCTAAGATGGAGGTCGTAGGAGATATATAATGTTTTAGAATTTAATCTCGACTTTTCACTAGTCTTTAGTACATCGTCTCCTCATTAGTGTTCGATTCAAACTCTATCTCGAGTTAAATCTCAAATGAGTTCGTGTTTTTTAGATCGCAAGATGCATAACCTAACTGAAAAAAAACTCCCTAGCACTATGTTCACACTCATAAAGTTCTGATGCTTTTCATTCAAATGCAAGCTAGAACATACAGCATCACAATGGATTGCTGCCAAAGAAATGCCTTTGCATCAGACTTTTTGCCTGCAATGCTGATTTTCCCGGACAAGGTATACCCATATCCAAACAACGAAGGCTTAAGCTAAAAGCCTAGAACAGAAGATCAGAGCATGATTTAGGCAAAAGACAAGAACAAACTGCTGCAAGAATAAGAACATGACCGCGGTGAGCCGGTGAGATATAAACAGAAACATAATGAACAGCTACGAAAATAGTGTAGCATCAGTGTGGTATACTGGTATACATGAACTGAACTCTGAGTTTTCTTTTACGATTTCCGAATTGGGTGATCCTGAAACCAAATACATATATCTATTCTGTATATATCTATCAAAAATATTGATCTTTGTGTAAAAATTACAATTAAACTGAAAACAAATTGTTGTATCATGAGCTACTGATCAAAATGATTGAAACAACAATGACAAAAGTAAACTCTACAGAACTTGCTAGTTCTCTGTTGTTCCAACAACAACATGCTGACGAATGTCAAATTCATTCACATCCTTGAGAGGATCATCTGTTTCATCTCGTGTTTTCTTAACGTTGGGACTCAGTAATCCCCTATGCCTAAACCCATACAGATTAAGGACTTGATTGTCTGCGAAATTGTACGCTCTTTCCATACTCTTCAGGCACTTTTCCACAGGGTAATCTCCGTAACTACCACAGGGCTTGCACCCAACAAAATGTGTCACAAAAGGCCACCTCTCATCCCCTAACCCGGGATGATATTTCTCGGCCATCTCCTCGTACTTGTCGACCAAACCCAGCCAGTATCCGTGCAAGTAATAAGCATTCTCAACAAACACCTTATTCATCCACTTATTCTTTTGGGAAAGCAACAGGTATATCAATGCAGATTGATCATCTGCCTCAAATGCCGGTCTACCCTTCAAATACGCGGTCAGGACTTTCCCGGCCTCATCCCTCACCGGTCCCTTAGGACCCATGGGCGCCCAAGCATCGAGCAAATCCAAAGACCACTGACAATTCCGCAAGAGGAAACTCCCGGTATTGAGTGCAATCCACGACTTTTGCTCGAAAAGCAAGTCAGGGTACCCATGGATCACAAGGTTAGAATCTTTGTATTTTGGAAATGGGATCTCAAACACCATATCAGTGAACATTGCATCACTATCTAACCACCAAATCCACTCGATTTCCGGGTGAGAAAGCATCAATTTTCTCAGCAAGGGCAACTTAGACCAATACCCAGCCATTTCCTTGTCTAAATGAGCCATATTGTACACAATCTCCATCCCATGTAACCTACAATAATCAATCTTATTCTTCAACCCTTTCAATAAATAGTGATCCCCAATTGGGTTATCACATGGTCCAGGGGTTGACCCTGTGACGAGCAAAACCCGGCCTTTCCCATTTACAACACTGGGAAAGTCCGGGTTTTGCTCAAGCCAAGTTTGGCGCTGGCTATCCCAGTCGCCAATCCTTGGCCCCAACGTGTATGTCACGTTGGGATTTACGCTTGATTCATTCCCTT